>JAOXNO010000003.1:2334386-2365081 GCA_028565335.1 Limnodromus scolopaceus
CCTGGCCTTGAACACTTCCAGGGATGGGGCATCCACGACTTCCCTGGGCAACCTGTTCCAGTGTCTCACCACCCTCAGAGTAAAGAATTTCTTTCTGGTGTCTAATCTAAATCTCCCCTCTTCCAATTTAAAACTGTTACCCGTTGTCCTGTCACTGCACTTCCTGACAAAGAGTCCCTCTCCGGCTCTCCTGTAGGCTCCCTTCAGATATTGATAGGCTGTTATAAGGTCTCCCCACAGCCTTCGCTTCTCCAGGCTGAACAACCCCAGCTCTCTCAGCCTGTCTTCATAGGAGAGGTGCTCCATCCCTCTGACATATCTGTCTGCCAGAGACCCGGAACAGTTTCCTTTTTGAAAAGGAAAATAATTGTGCTGGAGCCAGACACTTAATCAGGTACAATTTTTGTGTTATGTTGCACCAGACACACATGTATGTGATTGAGCAATGTCTTAGAGTTTATTTCAGTCTTGATAAGGTATAAATAAATGATGAACTTCCAGCAGGCTTATAATAGAAAGTCCAAAATTCTGTAGTTACACTGTAGTTGAGTGGAAAAACACAGAAAATTCTAGCAGTGGTTCAACTTCTTTTTGTGTTTGTAAAAAGTAAATATAAAAAGTACTGGGATTAGTCAAGGGCATGAGGAATGTATAATAATCTTTGCAAAGCTAAGGAACATTTCAATATTGATAGTTGAACTATGGTGCATACTGGAGGAAAATATGTGCTATTTTTAAACCTTTTTTGGTTATAAAATAGCAGTAACCAACCATTGAAAGGACCGAAGGATTGATGATGAGATAGAACATTTATGATTGAGCCTAATAATGTAAAATAGTGAGAACTTGTAACTAAATACAAATATATTGACAGTATTGTGCTACTGTTAAAGCAAGTTTGTCCCCAGCTAGAACATCTTGTTCTGTTTTGCTTTTCATATGGTAATTCAAATGTGTTGAAAATATTTAGTGACAGAAAGACTTCAATATATGAAACATGCAAGGTCTGAGATTATATAGAAGCTATATAAGAACAGACAACTGACCTTTTGATCTCATATTAAGAGACTATTGAAAATAAAACTAAGAACAAGTTATTAATGCTGTATATTCTCATAATTACAGTTGTAATAGTTCTTCCATAAAATGAATACAAGAGCTTAAGGTACAGGAGTTGTGGATACTTCTAACTGTGTTTTGAGTAATAACCTTTTTAAAGGAAGAAATGGAAATGCTTACATTTCAAATCAAAGAAAAGCTCTGTTACGGCCAAATAGATGTTTGTACAGCACGTTCTTTTGAAGACATTTGGTACTGGCTGCTGCTATTTGCATATGCTATTAGTCTTATCTGATATGGCAGTTTTTGTTCTTAACTGGTACTTTTTCAGCGTTGTTCCTTTTCTGGACATTGAGCAAGATTAAACATAGATTTTTCTAAAATTTTGGTGTCTTTGATGCAATATTATTAATGTTCTGCAAGAGGTTTTTTGCTTGTTTAACACAGACCCCTCACCCCCAGCAGATTTTGCTGACTTTGTGTTGCTTTCTATTTTTTTAATTGCTTTTCTTGAAATGTAGTACTTAAGTGTATAGGGTAGAAGCCAGATCTCTTGTGTTTGCAAAGCTGGGCTTTTAGCCTGCCTACCTGTTTGCTTTTTAAATTTCTGGTGACTTTTCCCAGTAACTCTTGGCACAATTAACTGTCATTCTTCCCTTTTTTTTTTGATTCTTAGTTACATACAACCTATAATAGTTGAATGGACTTCTGGGCAATAGCATTGCAAATCTGTCTTGGTTTTACTACTTTTAATTTTATTCTGGCATTGCTGTTTTCTCCGCTCAAACTTACTGTTTCCAGGTGCTCAAAGAATCTGAAAGCTTTTGGAAAGCATAATGAATTATTTGTAATTATTCACATTTTAAATTTTCTTATTTAAAAAAAAAGCTTTGTTTTTTATATCTGGTTGTGAAAGAATCCATTCTGCAGCCAAACTATTTTTTCAAGTCTTTGGTCTCGGTAGGTAATTGCAACTCCTTGTTGTTTTCTTGCTATCGTTACAGGGATTCCTCTTTCTCAATGCCAGAGGATTTTTAAGGCTATGCAGAGTCACTATAGTCACATATTATCAAGGAACAAAGTATAAGTTTAATGAAGTTTTTGTTTCTATGAATTCCAGAACTGTAAGTCATTATGTATAGTTAGGGTAGTATCTACTTTGAGGGAAGTTGTGATTCTATGAATAAGGACAGCCAAATTCTGTGACATGGATGTACTGATAGCAGATGAGTTGAGTTGGTATGGACCTCTGGAGGTCATCAAGTCCAATCCGCTGCTTCACAGCAGATCTGATTACTTTAAGTTGCTTGTGGACTTGGTATAGAATTTTGGGTACAAAATTAATCCTTACCAAGAAATAAGCTTCTGAGGCCAGGGTCAGGCATATTTGCTGTGTAGGCTGGCTTGTGTTGCTGTTGTCTTAAGTTATGTTCTGAGGATCTAGAGTGTGTGTGTATACATATATATATATATATATATATATATATATATGTTAGTATTATGAAATAGCCAGTGTACTTACTGTATAGAGTAACTTAAAATTACCATCAAAATGTGTCAGATAGAAATGATCTTAAAATTTACCTGGAGAAAAGAAGCACTAAATGAAAGATGTGATAAGAATGTTCCTAGTTCCACCCCTAATTCCATAAGGGTGGAAATAATACAACACTTTCACTTACAGCTCTCAACCACTACTTCCTTTTTAAGAGCTTAAAGGGGAAATTAATTCTTTTTTTCAATCTTCCTCTTTGAGAATTTTTCCTAGATTGCGTATTCCAGCAGTTGTAAGAGCAAATCAGGAACACAAATTGTTATAGAAAGGGCATATTTGCTTTTGCAATCTGTGTAACTAGTTGACATTAGGTAAAGCTACCACTTGGCTGTTTTAGCAGAGCTTTTGGTAAGTATATAAATATTGTCTGTGACTGTAAGCCAATGATTTGATCTATGGACAGAGACCTTCCTATGTAATTAAGGGAAGAACTGATAGATTGCTATTATATTAGTACTGTAGACAGGCATGTGGATATTTTAAGTGTATTTGAATGTACTTTAACCACAGTGTCATCTTGATTTTTAGTTAAATTTATGAATCTGACTGTTAATTAGAAAGTTGAAAGTATGCATGCTGTGTTTGGATAACTTTTTAACTTTCATATAAACAGAAGGGCAATCTTTCTAGTGGTTTTTGTTCTTGAAGGAATGCATTGCATTGACACACATGGACAACTTTCTCTCAAAACTAGTTTTTTGTGTTTTGGAATCTGCGCACACATGCTACCTCCCCAGCTGAAATCAGTACAGGTTATACATGCATCCTACTGCAGAATATTGTCTCCTAATAACTTTAATGCAGATCTACACTTTAGCTGCATTTTACTTGCTCTGACCCCATATTCCAGCAATGAGCTTGGGAAGAGTGAGTTTGGCAAAACACTCCACCAACACAGTTGTCCTTCTTTCTTTGAGCTCTGGGACATCCAGATTGCATTCCTGTGGGCTCTTTAGGTCATCCCATTCTGGGAATTTGCTTGCTTCACAGCCTGGTCCAAATGTGCCTGCAGCCGAACTGTTTTGTATGCAGATGTACATATAAAATAGGGTTATAGGTGGGTTTCTTTGGTTCCCCCTGGTTGATCAAATGAAAGTGTACTCAGTTTTCTTCTTCCCTTTCCCACATAGCTTTATGTTGAGCCTTCCAGGACAGATGTTGCTGGATGAATTTTAGATGGTGATGTAAGTTTTATAAACTAATATTAAAGGATCTTGATGACTAGTCTTTCTTTTGAGATCTCTGACTTGTACTCTCTTTGATGTGCTTTATAGTTTAAACTTGCTGTACGCATCTTCCTTTATTTTAATTGCAGCTTTGTTTCTAAGAGATTTACAAAAATAATTGTTTTGTAGTATCCTTTAAAAACCTTTTATGAAGATGTAGTTTTGAGTCTAATGTTAGGGTACCTGTAATCTTGTAATATTTCAGTGACTGGATCTGCTTGCTGGTGTTGTGCCCCAAGTCTAGAAATTATATTATGTAGTTCTGCTTTAAATACTGCTTTAGACAGTTTTCATACAGGTGGGCAAAGCTGAGTGGGATCTATTCTGTCCTATCCAGAGTGAAAGTTTTCAGACAGTAGAGGGATTTAAGAAATAGTAAGTGCTTGCTTATACTTGTGAGCATTTGGAAAACGTAATCACTTCATGTTTTCCACGCTGCACTTGTGCTGAGATGTCCCAAATATTCTTTTTCATCAGGTAGCTGTAATTTGGGACTAATTTCTAGTTATGCTAGATAAAAGTGCTGTTTAATTGTTGACACTGCTCAAAGTTGGTAATTTGTGTAATCTCTTAGTGATTTCAAAATTGAGAGGTCCGTTATCTGCATCCAAAAGGGAGCTCTTGCCTGGTAATCGTTTAATGAGGTCATTGTTCTTAGTAATAAGGATAGCTTTTCTGATACCATCATTAAACCTGTTTGTTGAGACGCGATGCAACTGGATTCTCCATTAGTGCTAAAACTACAAGTTACTTTGCAATTATAAAACAAAAATCTAGTGATCTGAGTCTGTTTTGCCTTTTTAAGCTGGGATAAAACCTGAGAAATTGTATTACGAACATCTGCTGGATGCCATATTAAAAAAAAAGGCAGTGAAGAAACTGACCTTCCAGAATTGAGGCATTTGCATCTGATTTCTTTTTTTTTTTTTGACAAAAATAACCTTGAATTTTTTTCATTTGGAATGTTTGTTTCTGGACTGTGCAGGAACTAACCATTCTCACAGCTGGTGAAAGATTCAGTGGCTTAAGAAGTGACTTGGTGCAACGGTAGCTGCCAATGTGTGAATGTTCACGTCCGTGGCAAATGCTGAGTGCTTTGGTTTAGACTGTAGCTGAAAGCATGTATAAATTGCTATTACATAGCTGAGTCCCGAGGTCTTGATTAGAATTAGTAATACCACAGCACAAGCCACCTGGGGGCTGTACTACTAGCATTTACTAACAAAACAGTAAATGGTGTTTTAGTGGGGAATTGTAATAAAGTAAGGAGCTTTTATGGCAGGGTCCACTTTAGAGTGAGAATCTGTGATTATATACAGACAATTTATTTTTTTTAAACCTTAAAATTTAATTACTATATTTACAAGCACAGCCAACTTGCATTTTTATTTTTAAACTGGTTATATTTGATGGATGAGAGACTGGAAATGTGAGTAAGAAGGAAAAAAAAAAAAAGGAGGCCAACCCACTTTCTTGGAATCGTCTCTCCAATCTGAAGAGACGTTGCAAGTTTTGGAAAGTTCTGGTTGAAGTCTGAACTAACAAATAGCATGCTGAAAAGAACACACAAGCAAAACAAGTATTTGGGAACACGGGAAGGGGTCAGCTTTTTGCAATTTTAATATGACTAGTGGCTGTGTAATTGCTAGAATATTAAAAAGTACATTAGTGAGTCTACTGAGTCAAATATGAAAAATGCACCAATTCAGTCTTTGCTTTTATGGTTTTTGACCCTTACTGAGACTTCTCCAGCTTTATGAAAAGGATACTACAGTGGATGGAGGGAACCAACTTGCTACTGATCTTCTAGGATGTATTTTTCCCCTATCAGTGTTCCTTTCATGGTTTTTTGGTCTTTAAAACTTCATTGCACTCGTTCAAATACTAGAACAGTTATTAACAAAGTGTCTGATTGCAGTAGAATTTCTTGCTGTTTGTGCTTTTTGTAATTCTTGATGAAAAGAACACCAGTAATAAATCACCAGAAAATCAGATAGGCATTAAATGCACCGCATTTGCACATACAGCTGGCCAGGAGTGCAGATTCCTTTAGTTGTGTGCATGAGTAGCTCTGAGGGCCTTTTTAACTACTTAGCAAGGGTTTTTAAGTTTACGCATATGCGTATGGACTTAGGTTGGTGGAGTTTAGCTCCTTATTTTCCTGATGAATTGTATTTTTGAGCAACTGAAAGAATATTAGCTGTACTAAAGCTTAGTTTTTTAATATAGCCTTTGAAGTATGAGCTTTGTTTGCTGGCATCTTAAAAGAGGGAAGAGAAAGTTTATCTGCTTTGATAAACAAGTCTTTAGAAAGAACTGTATGACCTTGCCTGAAGAATTATGATGGAAGGAATGTCTTGTATATTTATTTTATATAATCACTAGTGGTAAAGTCAGTTAAAGTGCAGCTTGTTTAAAGTGTAAAGCACCGAGATACCTGTCTACACTTGAGGCGTAGTAAGGGTATTATCATTTAAATGTCTGAATTATAATAATTAACATATTTGTTTAACATGGTAATATGTAGTAAGCCAAACTTACAAGTTTTGAAAACAGTCTAATTTAAATACTTGAGTTGTTTGTTTTTCTCAAGTGTTACAGCTTTAAGCTCTGGAAAATAGACATGGATGACTGTTCTTTATAAAATAAAGTATTAACTTTTTTTTTCAGGCACGTTGGTATTACGGTTGGGTAAAACTGTTAGAAATGTCCCAAAGCAGGAAGCTTGTATGTCTTGCGTCTTCCCACAGTGCTAATGAGAAATTGCATTATGAACTGTGGTAGAATATGGAGTTTTTGTTAATTTCTACAAAACTCGGTGTTGCAATTCAGAGAGGAATCCTGCTTGTTAGTTTCCAATCCTATTCCCCTATGGGATTTTGTTCCAACTCAGAAGGTACCTTTTTCAGTATCAATTTCTGTGTTTCTCTGTGCTTTCTAGTTCCCTTGACAAATCAACTAAAGCTAATAGCATGAAACAAAATCTTGTCAACTTGTTCTGCATTGTCCAGGGACAATATCTTTCACAAAATCCAAGGTCACCGAACCTACATATTTCTGAAAATGTGGGTGATAATGCTTATTCAGAACAAGATGCTCTTGCCAGTGTTAGGGCAGTAATCTAGTAAGTTAACAGGAAAAGTGAAATGGAGTAGGCAGCAAAAAAGCATGAGGAACCACAACAACATAGTGAGTTCCTTGTTTCATTTATCTAATCCTCTTGAGACCTAAAGCCTACATAGCAGGGAGTGCCTCTCTTTGTGTTGTGTTTCATTGTGAATTTTTGGGTAGTAAATTCCTTTTATTTGGGATGTTTATATATTACCATTAGAAAGTATGGTACTTCAGGTTGTGGAATTAAGTTTCACTTTATGTTTTCTATTGAGAAGGTAAAAAATAAAGTGTTCTGCAAATTACCAATTCTTACCAAGGTATATAACAAAATGGAAGAAGTTAGAATAAATCTGTGGCAGACAAGGTTGTGTGAGTGTTTTCCCAAACCAGTTCTCAAGTGTCAGATGAGCCCTTCTGCATAACAGGTTCTTCATCCATCCTATCCTCCACATGCTAACTCTTGCACTGGGGCCACTCTTAAAACAGCTAGGCCTTGGACTTCAGCTCCCTTATCTATGCTCTATACTGTTGGTCTTGTCTTCTTTCCACCGACTGGGAGGAAAAGAATGCAAAGCTTTCATCAGGAGCTACCTTAGGTACCTTGTCTGGTTTTGAGCATTAAAATCATTGTTATCCTAATTGCCACCTTCCTCTTACTACTGTCCCTTTCTGCAAAGACAGACAGATTCCCAACAATCTGTGGTAGCATCCCATCTCAGCTTCACCTTTCATTACTCTCATCTTTTGTCCGAGTGGGTTCAAGGTAAGTGTCTCATGGTGATGGGGCAGCCAGACATAAATGATTTGAGGGGATGGAAAGAAGAAAATGAGGGGAAGGAGGAGCGAGTTAAAAGGCTGGTAGAAACTTTTCTAGTTCTGTGTCTCTCGTTGCATCTGGTTCTTGAAGTCACTTTCTCTGACGTGGGCCTGCTAGCTGTATCGAAAGGTGGTGGTCTGCAGGTGCTTAGGTACTGCAGGGGGCAGGAAGCACATCTGTACGATCATGTTGGAGAACTGTAGAGGTGAGCTTGGTATCAGCACTGAGCCACAAATCACTTTTCGGTATTAGGGATAAACAGTCAGGTGAGAGGAGCACTGAGCAGTGGTGATACCGTGGATTTCAATTGCATTGGAAATTCTGCGAGGACTGGATAGAAACAAGATGATTGATGTTGCAAGTGGATGAAGCGATGCAAAAGGGAATATTGAAACTTAAGAATAATTGAAGTCATGATTGCGCACTTTAGATAGCAAGTTGCTCTTTTTAAAAAAAAAAAAGAAAAAAAACAACAACCAACAGGAAACATGTATTACCACTTCTGCTTTTTAAATTTACTTGTAGCGTTCAGCATAGGTGCTTGAAGAGCAGAGTTCTGTGCTGTTGAAAAAAAACATCGTAAAGATTAAAATTATCATTTAAGGTAACAAAGCTTTTCCTTGAAAATTTTCTTTAAGTCTGCTGTTTGGATGTTTGTTTTAAAAATGCGTAGTTCTCTCAGCTTAATTTGTTAAGCTCTATCAAAATTTTCTTAACATGTTAAAAAGAGCTGTTATTCTGAGCAATGCAGAAATGGCAGTTGAAATGAGCTTCATTCGTAGCAAAATAAGTATTTCTAGATCAGACAGATCTTTTTTAACTACTCATACAGTTGGAAGATAGGTCATCTTCCATGAAAGATTTTAGGGAAAATAGTTCCATCTCTTTATATAAGACTGTTCCTAGTGAGGAGTCTGCTGTCTCTCTGCCATATTGGAACTGTTTATTCTATAGGAACTTACTGTTTACCACTTTAGATAGTTTTAAAATATTAAAAAAAAAATTTTTTTAAGGTTTATATTACGACTAGCTAATGAGAGCATTGAATCTTGGAGTTTGCTTCAGTGGGTTTGGTTTATTTTTTAAATAGCAGCATTGAACTACCTATGTTCACTTACATGGTTCTGTCACAGCTAAAGAGATTTTTCATACCAAATATATTTTTGAACATGTTGCTGCATGAAGAAATCTAGTAGTTCAGTTTGCATTGTAGCTGATAATAAGTAGAGCTGAATGTATCCTTGAACTGGCACAATGATTATTCTTCATGTCTGCAGAATGTAAAAGTTCTAGTAGCTTGTAGTTTTTTTATGAGACTCTCACAGTGAGTGAATGATGATTTTCATCTGCTAATGGTTTGAACTTCTCTGTAATACAGTGTCTGAAGTGAAGGAAAAATAAATATTCAGGTAAAGTGCGAGTAGTCAAAATGTGGTCACTTAAGTGGAAAGTCTTTATATGCTCTGATAGTTGTGTATTTGCAGAGTGGCTCTACATAACATAAGGATTAAGTATCGCCTGAGAAGTAATGTTGTGTTTTCAAAAATGAACAGTCTTAGAAGCTCTTTATTAAATTCATTATTTGGTTAAATCGATTTGATAGGTTTCTTTTGTGTTTTATGTTTGGTTTGGGTTTTTTTGGTTTGTTTTTAAATTTTATTACTGTATTTTTCCTGGAATGGTTTAGGGACTGAATTCTTATAATAAGCATTGAATTTTCAGATGAAATTGTGGCTGCCATAAATCTGAGAGAAGATAAATAGTGATCTATTGCAGTTTGGGTGGTGTTGAGGTTCCAGCTGACTGACTGACTCACCATGGGCACACTTCTTTCTGGGTTGCAGAGCAAAATGTTTGTAAATAACACACAGTTGGTAAACCTTTAGAAAAAGGACAATGAAAGAAAAGACGGTGATAGTTATTCCTGAGTGAAATTTTATAATGATTATTCTCTAACTGGCAAAGAATTAAACATGTTGCGTTCTTACCATAAGGCCCAGGGCAAGAATACTTCTGTTGTAACTTATCCTAGAATATTACTGGTGAGTTGCTTTGCCTAAATGATTATAGGTTTTTCTGAAAGTAGTAAGTGAAAACTGGATTAATAGTTTGCCCATTGGTTATTGTTTATGTGAATGATTAATAAAATCCAGAGGGACTTTCTGAAATTATAACAGTTTATGTTTGTAAATTATTTTATACAAAATCATTTAGGTACCGGTAGAATAGTTAGGGAAAAGGGTAAAGTTGAATTAGTTTGAAATGCCTACCATTTTCAGAATAATATCTGTGTGAGTTGTCTTGGGGTTTTTCTCCTCTGCTTTGTTACTCTGAACTATTGATGTGCTTTACACATGCTTGTTTACTAGTTCACTGTTTCTGGTATTTAAACTTTAAAGCTAAACCTTTCAAAGGGAAGTGAAGAAAACATCAACGTTCCTGATGTGCCTGTTAAGAAACACTGAGGTTGTAAAACTGTTGAGAAACAGAGAAGGCGAAGGTTGCTGGGCGGTGGTTGATGATAGCGTGCCTCATGCTTCCAATTAGCGCTCGTTGGGCTGGTTGAGTGGATGGTATTGGGAATGCAGAGACATTCAGCTGCTGAGCCTGGAAGTTGTCAGGCTGTCCGGTTCGTGCAGGCAGTAGGTACATAAGCTGCACAAGTTGTTCAGCTTTGAATCAAGTGTGAAAAGTGCAATCTAACTGGGTAAGCGAGGGACCTTAGTCAACAGAACATGTTTATTTTATCTGACTTGTACCTAATTTTAAGAGACAAGAAAAGTAAGCTGTGGAATAAACAGCAAAAGTCATTTTTTTGTTCCATGAGAACTTATTAAGAATTAAGTGATGTATTTTTGCTTATGTCCAGAAATGCAGCCACCCCTTGTTTTTAAGGTACCTTCTGTTGAAGGTTGAACCTAGAGTACAGGATACTCTCTGGTGTGCTTCTAATGGCTTATGTGCTTTGCGCGTGTTATACGTGTGATGGGAGGGGACCAGGGGACCAGGCTACACTCAGTTCCTCCATGTGTCCAGTTTTCTTTTTTTTTTTTTTTTTTTTCTTCCCCAAAAGAAACCAGAGCATATAAACGGGGAGGAAGCTGGAGATGTGCTGTGGTGCAATTCTTAAAGCAGATGTTTTGGAGAGCAGAACAGCTGTGTGCACTGCACAGTGTGTTCCCTGCAGTTGGGCGCTCTGTGAAATGTTACTGCTCCACAGCATAGGCCTGCTGCGAAAGAATGAACTTGTTAGAATGAAAGATATTTGAAATGCACAGAGAAGAAAGCGGAGATGAATCCTGACACTTCTCTGAAAACTTAGATGGGAGATACTGAGTGCTGTCAAGGAAAGTGCTACCCAGTAAAGCCAAGAGGTATGTAAAGGCTGAGGTTGTGTGTACGTTACTTTCCAGGAACTGCCACAGATTCTCTCATTTAAGAATATTTAAAATACAGCTGCTTCTTCAACCCCTAGGAGCTACAGTCAGGTGGCAACAGAGGAAGAAGGTAATATTGATATCAAGTAGGGTAAGGACTTGCTTCCTTCTGTGGAAGTCCATGGTAGACAGACCTATTCCTACCTACTAATAGGAGCAGTGTGAAAAGGTGCTTTTGTGTAAGAGGGTCTTACCCTTTACTTCTTGCCTGTATCTTCTAGACTATGTAGCTTCACTGGATATTCACATAGATCTGTGTATAAGCAATTAGGAGAGCTGTTACTGAGTTATACATAAATTTCTTATTCTGCTTTTATTTTAACAGTAACATCTTAATTGTTTTAAGACTGGCTGGGCAGACTTTGGATTTGAGTGATAAATGCTTGTTTAAAATTGTTCTAGCAAGTGTCACAAATTTGGTTGGTGGGTTTTGTTTTTTTTTTTTAATGGCAGGGTTGCAACAATGCAATGCTGTAATAATCCAATGAAGCATTCTGCCAACCTGCATCATCTATAGGGTTTGATATACCTAGTATTTGCATGGGACCTCAGTCTATTATTTGGCTGCAGAAGAAAACTCTTTTCCAAAAGAGTTCAGAAGAGAAGCAATGGTGACACACACATTGCTCTTGAATTTATATTTAACCATATTGTTCTTAGTGCTGCCAATTCTCAGTGACCCAGCCTATTTTCCTTTGAAACAAGCTATGGATAGCATCTTATCCTAATTAAAGTTTATTAAAACTTTGTACTAGTACTTAGACTAATTATAGGTAGCGTAAAAGTCTCACTGATTTTTCTTTAATCAAGGTATAGTCTTGTCTACAGCCATAATAAATTTAAGCTTGGATGACGTACCTCTTGGTATGTCAAAGCTTGTTACTTTACAGCAAATGCTTTTTTTGGGAAGGCTGTGTTTGTACTGGGAGTGCAGTTTGAATCTTAGTGAACTTAATTTGAGGGTTCATCTGTTTTGCTGATATACAGTACAGATTTTGTTTTTTCATAGAGTAGATGGGCCAGTGTAGATGGAAATGATTTGATGCACGGTACCAGTGCATTGCCACTTATTAAATGTCATTATCACTTCTAATGACTGGAGAAACCAAACTTACTTAGCTTTCTTCCATGTGCTGTTGGGAGTGTAGATTTTGAAATAATTCTTTAAATGTTTTTGCTTTGAGTTACCAGTGCATATCCTTCTGCCAGTTGTTTTTGTTCTTATTCTTTTAGTAAATGACTCATTCTCCTGATTTGCTTTAGTTTCTGGACTTTCTCTTTTGTTCTTCTAAGAATGTAAATAATGAATTTTAGCAGAATTTAATACTTTATATGTCAAAAACACATTTCAAAAAAGTGCTACCTTTGTAAAGAAAAAGCCCAACTATTCTCAGACAGCAATATTTTTGAACTACTGATTAGACATGGGGAAAATCTGCATGTTAGTTCCAGTTCTTTTGCAGCATATGGCCAGTTTCTAGTTAGATGCTTTTGTACCATTGATTAGGAAGTTCAATTTCTATATTTAATGTGAAAAGGCTTTGACAGCATTCTGATTTTTACACATGCTTGCTTACTCTGGGTAGAATTTAAGTAACTTGCATAATTTCAGTAGCAGGAACATTGAAGTTGAGAAACCTAATTTTAAAATCTGAGAAATCGAAGAATTGTTAATGTGGATGTTGTAGCTTGGAAGTAGCTTGTATTTGAGGCTCTAGGCTGTAAAGATGGGATTAATAGTTTATACAACCCACAGTATACGTGCTATAATTAGCGGAAATTGCAGTATACAAAAAAAACCATCTTCGTAATATAAACAGTCTTAACTCCAGTTTCTGATGTACTTTTTTATTGAATTGGTTTTCTTTACCAAGTCTGGGTGAGAGTGTGTATAATTATGTTGCCCTCTAGTGGCTGCAACTCAGGTTTAAATAGTGAAAAGAAAAGGTATTTTCATGCTTAGTGAAGGCGTTTGATGATTGCTTGGAAATGCTTAGGTGTGTTGTGTTTTTTACAGTAGCAGTGTGTTCATTGGTCTGTGGAACAGTGTGCTGCTTCCATGAGAACTGAATAACACCAGGACTGTACAGAGAAAACATAACATGCTATTATTTAAGTTAATAGCAGGGAATAGCACCCATAATTATTATGATGGAAATACAATAAATCCATCAAGATAATTTTTTTTTTTATAATTTATTTTTTTTCTAATCTTATGAGATTAACATTAGTGTCTTATTGGTGTGCTGGTTGCAATGTCTGGAGGTATGCCTTTGACTACCATATGGGAAGAACATAGTGGCACTTGTAACCTTTTGATAAAGCTTTGGATTCAACTTTCAGGTGAGCGGATGTTTAACAAAAAGAATTCAAGTCCTTCAGGCCACCTGCCTTAACTTGCTCTTTTGTGATTCTTGGTAGGCAGAATGATTTTTATTTTTTTTTTCTTCATATTTTCTTTACAACTGCCCCTTTTCTGTTTAATTCAAAGCGTTACAACTGTGTTAATGAGAAAAATCACTTGATCGTGTTCTTCATTCAGGGGTGAACAATATACCAGCTTTCTGCGTTGAGTGCGACAAGTTCCCTGAACTGGTAGCTGCATGGAAGAGCTTAGTAGTCAGAGGGACTAGTCATATTCCTATAATTTTTTGCATATACTTTTCAGGATTGAAACTATCTGTACTTATGTCATCTCTCCCTCTCATCTCGCTCCTTCTTTTTTTTTAAATTGAATCAGTTTGTGATAAAAAATGATCAAACTGCTTTGTGGTTGTTTTTTTTTTTTTTAAAAAAAATGGTTGGGAGGAATTAACTTTTCTGATGATGATACTGAATTACAAAGAATGACCTAAGTGATTGAATGTATTTAATATTATCAATTTAATATCGCTGCTTTTAGGAGGTGAACTGCGGAAGGTGTCACTGTATGTTTCTAGCCATTAAAAATGCATATCATCTTGGTAAGAAAAACATTATGTTGTGTTTTGTCAGTTGGATCGTGTGACCTGAAATCTGCATATAGCTGGTTGGAGGTGTCTCTGGTTTTCAAACCTGGAAGGATCTGCCATATGGAAAGTTACTTGACGGCTGTTTAAAGAATTAAAACATAATTTCCCTTTATAAGGTTGATGATGGAGGGTATGTCTTCTTAGACTGACAATCTAGAACCACTCGTGCTAGAAAGAGGTTCTTTTTGTGCTTTGAAAAATGTTTTCCATGTTTTAGAGGGAAATATGGCATGTTTAGTCCAAAAAATTGCACGACTTGGTAATGTATTTCTGAGAGGCGTGGATGACTACTCTCTCAGGCTTTACAGCTGAAAGGGTGTGAGATTGCCAGCAGTACTTTGCAATTCCCTTGCTTCTGCTCCTCGTGCCCACTGGCAGATTGGTCATGGGCACTTAACGTGTTCCAAGTACTTTTTTTATTGACAAAGATATTTTAAAAGGCACTCAGGTTTGTTTTTTTTACCTTGCCTGAAGAGTAAAATTCATGGGCACAGCGTTATCAGTGTAATGTCCCTGATGACTTTGTGGGCATGATAGAAAAGAGCTAGAAAAAAGACATTGAAATACTTTTGTCTGTGTGGAAAGCTGTACTGGAATAATTAACCTTGGCAAGTTTTGCCATGTTAGCAAACCTGTAAACTCAAGGTACTGTGTATGTGATTTTTTTTATTTTTTTTTTTTTCCCCCTCAACTAAGACCGGTATGAATCATGAGTCACTCTGTTTGAAATTGTAATTGCTGTATCCTTGAACATCTTATCTATGCTCTGCCTGTTCCTCTGTGTCTGCTGGGGTTGTTCTGATGTTCCGAACCAGTGAGAAGGCTGCAGCACCTTGTTCTGAAGCCAGTAGGACACAGCTAAAGAAATGGCTGACAAATATTCTCAAAGATTGCCTATCAAAAATCAACAATATCTCTCATACTGCTGGCAGACCCACCTCAGTATGTGGATGCATGCTGTAGGTACTCCTTTCCTTAAGCGTAAACAAAAAAATTTAAAAAATCTTTTTTTTATTGTAGAATTGTTCATCTCAAAGGAAGACCAGAATAATCTGCCTTTGTTCATGAATACCAGCATTCAGTTACTGCTTGCTTTGAAAGTCTTGACCCAAGAATGAGTTGCAAATAAATACAGCCTCCTCCCAGACTATTTTCGCTCTCACTTTGTTGGAGGTATGGCTTGGCAGTGCCTTGAGTACAAGTATTAAACTCCCAATTGTCAAATTTCTCTGCTGTGCTGGAAAATGAATTTTCCATCTTTAGATGGAGCCGCACCCTTCTCTGATGGTGTTTGGTTTCCAGTTAATTGCATTTGCTCTCCGTATGGAATGCTGAAGTTCAAAACACAGAATGAAAATAAATTAAATTTAGTATTAAAAATTGTGGTCCTTACTTGATGCAGAGAACTCTTCAGAAAAACACAGAGGAGCATGTTGCTCCGATGACCCCTTGTTTTCAGTATGAGGAAGTGTGCAGTGAACTCTCATTGCACTGTATTTTGGTAGTATTTGTGGTTTGGACCTGTTACAAAAATATCTAGTTTGACATGATTAAAACTAGTACAGTGTCGTATCTACTCGGGCAGTCCTTCTGAGTTAGGACTTGTACTTCTGCATCTTTATTGGTTACATTGAATTTATATCACTATCACATTAAGCTTATCCTCAGTATGGTCATTTTAACTGTAGCTTAGAAATGTGCTGAACATTATTTTCTTTGACACCTGGCATCCGTTAATAAATAGTCCAGCAGCAGATGATGTCCAAAAGCAAGAAATGTTTGCTTTGTGCAAAGAAGAGATGAATTAACTGGGTTTGCTGCAGATGACTATTTGAAAGAAATAAAAATACTGTAGTAACATTAGAAAAGTCCTTTCAGATGGAATTTGTCCCTTGCTGACAGGGAGACAACTTCATAAATTTTTCAGGATATTTTTAGAGTTTTTATGTAGTGTTACCAAACCACTATTCCATTTGGAGGTGTCTGTGAAATCTGATGTGTTTTTTTTTCTTTGTCTGAATGCGTGATCACTGGGGGTTTTCTCTGTCATAAACCAGCAGTTGTATGGAATTACTGACAGTAGGTAAGCACAGTACCTTATGTGGAAGGAGAAGAAATGAGGAGGGGTTGAAATAGTTTCAACAACTTCTCCTTTTATTCTCTATACAGTTAAAAAGCAAACACGTGAGAAGAGATCCTTCTTTGCAAGGAGTAGAGGAGCTTTGTTGTAATGATTAACTAATTGGAGAAACCCAGCAGTGTGTAGCAAGATCATTAAGCGGCTTTTGCAGTTCTGCACCTGCCTTGAAATGTCCGGGATTAGGGTTGAGAGTTGGAGTTTCCTGGTAAACTAAGGAGTTGCCTCATGCTCTTTACTTTCACATAAGTAGATCTTCTCTTTTGGCTCTTCATCTGGTGGAGTATCTGGTAATCTTGGCTTTTGTTGTGGTTTTTCTCTAATCTGCAAATCAAAAAGTAATTGTTTGCTGATAGAAGTTTCAATTTAAGTTAATTTTTTGCTAATCACTTAGTTATCTCGTTAATTCAAGATTTTTGAAGAAGCAGAAACAATGGATAGTGTTAGTGTTGAATTCTTCCTTCTAAATATTTACTGTACCATGTCCTGATAGTATTTCAGTATTTCCTTTAGTTATAAACATTTGTTTTTCATTTGTCTTCTGCTTTTTCTGTCAGTTCTGCATATTCTCCAACGTTTTCACACTAAAAAGATTAAGTATTTATTTTAGGTGTTGTAGATCTTTGGTTTTAGTTTTTAAGTATGCAAGATTTTAATAAAGTCAGTCTCTTAAAATTTAAAGACCAGGAAAGATTTATGGTTTACCTCTGGTATTAAATTAGGGCAAAGCTATGTCCAATCATGACAAGTCTCCCTTTTTATATCACGCTTGTCATTGCTGTAGTCGGAGATAAGACCACAGTTTATTTTGATCTTGCACTTTATGAAGTTGGTCAAAGAATGTAACTTTAAGTTCTTTGAATAGTTTTCGTGTTTTTCCCTAGTGCATAGTATTAGTACAGGTGCTTTTGCCACTTGAGGGTAAGAGTAAATTGCAGTGATAAATTGCAAGCCTTTCAGAAATTACATTTGAAAAAAAATTAGAGTTATATATGGGAACCTGCTTTTTGCAGAGCTCATAATTCTTTATCTCAATACATGCATCCTACAAACGCAATCTTTGAGACTTTGTACACTTCCAGATGTTTACTTTTGTTATTGCAAAGTTGGAGTATGTCTTGTTGCCAAACGCTCATTAAATTTATTACAGTAAACAATATTATTTAGCTTTCGGTCTAGTTTTGGAGGAAAGTATTCATGTAAGGGCATCAGAATCAAAGGGTACTTCAGCAATGTTTTAAACCATATTGTCGTCAGTGATTATCCTGAAGAAGCCTGGATTTCTGGGTAATGGCCTATTAAGGCTTTTTGTTTCTGTATTTCAAAGCCATATTAAGTTGCAGTATCTTTCCGCAATTGATTAATATAGAGAACACAGAAACATTAAGAGAAACCTCAGAAAGTCACCTTGTCCGTATGTTGTCCCCAGGGTAAATGTTTGAGGTAGTAATAGAAGTTGATGTAAATTACACAAAGTAATCACTGATATCACAGGGATACATGATACGTAGCTGTATAAATGTCTTGTGTAACAAGAGACTTGGCTTCCTTAATGAAATAGAGCAGAACAATTTACTTGCAACAAGTACACTGTCCTTCTGGAAACTTGTTTGTTTTGTGTTTTTTTTTTACCTAGATTTTACTGGTTTTATGAGTCCATTACACTAGTCGGGTTTTTAATACAGAGCAGAAAATTTTTTTCAAAGTCTCTGTATGTTGTATAAGATACTGTCATCTATGACAGCAGTAATACCAAGTAAGTATCTTCATTATATTGCTATTGTATTCTAATGAGTCAATTTGAGCATCCTGGGACCATGTGTGAGTAATCATTTGTCAGGAATCTTTCCTTTGATGGCACTTTATTGATAAAATATTTTAGTTTAGTACTTAAAGCAGCAATATACCTTAAAAATCTCTTGGCATCTTCAGGATGAAAATTTCTCATAGAATGAAAATTCTACTTAAAAATGTTCATGTAGATTGAAAAGTCAAATGATTTCTTTGTTTTCCTCATGAAAATTGTATGTAGTTAGTACTGAGCTGGGGATTTTTTTTTTTTGTAGGAAACTTTTCTGCTTTATCTGTATGCAGAATGGAGTTGCATCATCATTTCTGAGGCTGTTGATGTTCTCTAATCTATTTTGTGATTTACTTACAAAAGGAAGTTTTAAAGCAGGGCATATGCAAAGGGACAGACTTTGATACAACTGTGAACAGAATAAATATAAAATATTTCTAGTCCTGAAACCATCCAGCAATTGTAGCAGAACGCTGATTTTCAGGAATTATTGTGAAGTGTGAGGACAGAAGTTAAGTAAAAGGTGTTCTAAAGAGTAGTAATTAGTAACTATGGTGACAGATGTCTCATTGTAGCAAGTCAGTCAGCTATATATATACCAAATTACTTGTAAATTAGAATTCTTCTAGTCTCATCTTTTTAAAAATAGCCTTTTGCATCAAAACTAGTGACACTGATGTGGAGACAGATCTATCTTTGTATGGTGCTGTCATATTTTGTGGTAAAACATTTTATCTTGAGGTTTTTTAAAGAGTATTTTGTCATTCTGTTCCTTCTGACAGTGAATGCATTTCTGGATTATTTGAATAATCTACGGATAGATCAGTGCTCATGAGTAATTTTTACTTTTCTGAACTACTTTATTCTACACTTTCTGTTTACCACAGAAAAATTTATTCAGAAAGAGGAATGAGTATCATGTACCATGCCTAGGATTGCTTCAGGTCCATCCTCCAGCATTGATCTTCTACATAAATGTACTTAATACAGAATTTTGAGGAATGAGGTGATACAGCATAATAGAGTGTGGTCAGGACTTGTTCTTCTGTGACTGGGCATTTTACCGCATCTTGCAATTACAGAATGTGATTATTGGGAGGACTTAACTTCACAACTGTTAAGTTCAGTTACAGATTGTTGTTTCTGGAAAACTGAGTTTGTGAGGTTACTTGAATGCCACCAGTTCTGCCTGAAGAGCGTGAGGGCAAATGGGTTAGCAAGGGGAACCATCTTTTCTGATAATGTTTCTATTCGTGTTGGTTCATTGCAGGTTGGGTTTTTTGTTAAAAAAAAAAAAAAAAAAAAAAGAGACAGTAACAGGACTTTAGCACCTTTTGTGCAAAGTTTTGGATGAGCGCACAATCAAAGCACTGTTTTCAGTATAAATTGTTACTTTTCATGTTGGTGTCCTGTGACCATCATCTCATATGAAGGAATTTTTTCCATATAAATTACCCTTGCCGTAAAACTACTGTATTTTTTCCAGAAGTTTTGTTCTTCTGGGTGTTTGGAGTATTGAGAGTTCCTTTTAGAGCTAAAGTAAATGAAAGAAATCTTCAAGTGAGTTGGTGATGTTTGTACAGTTCCGCACTGATCATTGGGATGTTGGGGGTTCCAAGAATTTTAATGCAGTTTCTTTAAGTATATTTTGTCAAAGCAAAGATGATGGAGGTCATCATGGTTTTCTTAATTTACTCCAGCTTCAGACAGCTGTCTCCTAATACAGAGAAATCCAAATTCTGGTTGTGAAATGTACTCTAAGTTCTCAAGGTTCTGACATACAGCAATTGGCAGAAATCAGACAGTTGACATAGTAAATACAGCTGTTTCTCTGCTGTTCTCTGCTTGAATGATGCTGCTGCTGCGGGAGGTTTGAGTGCGTGGCTTAGGAACCAGCCCACCTTTAGTCCAGGTCATTGTTCTGTACCAACCGCGTTATGCAAACTGAAAACAGCAGGAATTCTGAAACCTCGCTGTGTTCTTCAGCTGTCCCTGTCACAGAGCCGACTTTGCTACTTTCTGTGATGGCTAAGGAGCAGATAAACTAGGATGGAGGTGGGTTTAGCTGCCCCATTTCTTTAGTCCATTACCACAAGTGAGTTGAAGATCTGTATTGAATGGTATGGGGGGACTATGGCTTGAAGCTGAGGACAGCAGTGAATAATTACAGCAAACTTCTGGGGACAAGTGACAGGGATCTTCATTCTCATTGTTTTATATGTATCCACAAGCTTTCAATTGTGAGCATGGCTTTTGGCCTTTGTTTTAAACTAGAGAACTTGGATTGTGATATAGTTTGAGGTCCTAAACTTTCTTCTGCCGATCTCATTAACATGAATTACTTTGAAAAATACAACAATACTTCTCAAGAATTTTATTTGATATTAAATAGACCAAACCACTTCAATAGAATGTTTTTAAGCTCCACATAGCTAGTTCTAAAACTGAATAATTAAAAAGTATCACTTGATGGTTTTGGTAGTCTTTCTGTTGTTAATGACCACTTCCTAATACAAATAAAAAAAATCCTTTTAAAGTAAATCTCTAACATCCTGTTTCTGAATTTTCCTAATGTGAAGTAGATTATGTGGATAACCACAAATAACAAAGTATAGTAGAGAGCTATTGACTAATAGTAACCTTGAGTCCTCAGCTTTTCACCTTCAGACCAGTAAGTTCAGTTACAACTACTAGCAAATGTGGGGTTTTAATAGTGGTTTAGAAAGTAAATGCTCTTGCCTCATGGGCACAACAGGTAGGAGATGACACTAACCGCCGACCTGCTGTCATGTTTTTCTTATCTGTGAATGCTTTTAATATGCCATCATTTAAAATTCTGATGGTGTATCTAGAACTCACCGGATCAAATAAGCATTGCGATGTAGTATGTCAAAAGAAAGGTCTGTGCTGAAATGTTTGCAGGTACAACACACCTGGAAATGTTTGCTCTGGTTTGCTGAGGAAGGTGACATTTTGCGACTGAGGGACATGCTGGAGCAACTCAAGGTTGTAGGCAAACCTTTGTTTTCTGCACAGTTGAAGCTGTTCGTGCCTCTCCGTGTTCATCATTGCCTCTCTACCTAAGGTGGTTCTTCCTCCGCTCACAATTCCAGCCTGTCATCTCTTCCCCATCACGGCCCGTGGCCATTTCAGGCTGACTGTGCTGAGTTAGCTCAGGCAAAAACTGGTGGGGCCCATAGTGAACTTCAAAGCACTTGAACTATCAGGATGTGGCAAGCAGCAGAGGGATTAATACTCTACAGCACTTCAAATACATCCAGCAAAGGCTGAACTCTGTTTATACCCAGACCCAGTTGTGCTGGCACAAAACTGCTTTTACTGCCAGAGTTTATTTTGCTTGACAACAGGTAGGAGCAGCCAGCAGGGTTGCCCTGGCAGTGCAGTCAACAGCACTTCACGGTGTAAACAGACATGGAACAACTCGGTCAGCAGAAAAGCAGATTCACTGCTGGCCTCTCCCTCCTGTCCCGAGGAGCCACCGGCAGATTTGGAAGGATAGCACTGAATTCCTGGGAGTAGCTGAGAATTTTACACTTTTTCATCAGAGTAGCTGGATTTAGATTATGTTTACATTTTCAGTGGAAAGTTTAGGGCAAATATTCTTTTTTGTCCGGCGCTATGTCAACGAAGGCTCAATTTTTCCTTTTTTCTTATTTACTGCATAGAAAGAGTGGTTAAGTTTATTTCCCAAAGAAGTTACTGAAAACTACTAGCAAGTTGTGCTTTTCTCTGGGGACCTGACTACCTGTCTGCCACTCCTTCTCTTTGCTGAGTCTGACTGGGAAATCCCTTCCCAGCTGGTCACTTCTGGTTTCACAGCTGGTGCCTGCCTCGGGTAGCTAGAATCATTTTAAAAAGGAGATTTGCTAAGAACTCAAAAGTTAGTGCACTAGTTTTATTTCTAAGTTGAAGCAGGTGGTGTTTAGCAAGCGAAGAGCTATTAGATCCATGTGCTTAAGAAATCTAAGACTAAATAGAAAAGCAGTTTTGCTTGATGTGCCCCACCCTGGGAATTCTGCTTGCTAATGGAGACAAATACTTCTACTTCCTTGACTGGTGGGTGGAGTTAGGCAAGTGAGAGGAAAGGAATTTAGGATGTGTCTAAGCAGACCAGAATGAGGAACTCAAATCAATTGGATCTGGAGATAATTTAGCATTTGAACTTCTCTATCTTAAAGCCAAAGGAGCGGCCTGGAATTTTTTGTGGTTTGCACAGTGTGCTCTGCTAGCAGAAGTGCTGCTCCCAAAATGATAAAATACTCTGATAAAATGATCTTTTAATTGTATGGGAGAAAAAGCTTTCTGGCTGCAGTGTGATAAATGTTGACCATATTGGTTTGACCCCAGTATGTATTGTTTTAAAATCTTTGTACACAGTTCAGATTGTGCAAAGCCAATGTACTTCGTCTCCTGGTAGAATACTCAGCATGAAACAAGTAAACATAGCTGTACTACTCAGTCCAATTTTGGAGTAAAGTATTACTCTAGGGCAGATGTTCCAATTTTTAGATCCCCATTTACTTGCTGCGTTTGAGTATTAGCTTTAGTACTCAGGGGGTGCCTTTGTAATGCCAGCATTAATTGTTTAATGACTGATCATCTAGTTTGTAGCATGAATAAGGGAAGAATCTGTCATATTAACTGCTGTGTTTTATGGTTTAACTGCTGTAACAGCTGACAGCCTTTCTGCCCCTTTGTGCTAGTAAACATGGCAAAAATGTTGTCATCTCCTTAGTGTCTGTAGTTCAGAATTTGACAAATTAATTTAAATCTTTCTGGTTTAAGCTAATGCCTCAAAGTGTGCATAACAGGGCTCTGAAGCACATGGGAGTTGTGTATACTTCTTTCACACATGAAATAAGAGATGAGGAAAAGAATGATAAACTTAGGAGGTCCTGAAATTTGGTTTCTCTTTCTACATTAGTTGTCTAGGCAGTGAAAATCTATTGAATGAATAGAATATATTAATGATTGACTTTCTGTAAAAGAGGCAATGACCTACATTTTGGTGCTTATTATTTATTTAATTATTAATTCAGCTATGAAATAAGGCCGAAATATGCTTTGGTCTATGTCTGCATTCTTATATGTAGAATTTGTTCCTCTTCATGGAGTGAATCTCACATCTCTGCAGACAAACTGTCTCAGTTCTCCAGTAACTGTCCTCACTGTAATTCTCAGCGTAGTTGTTCTGAACTGCAGTTTCAAGCTGGGTTAGATGGAGCAGCAGTAATGTGCTCTTAAAATGGAAAAGGATGGCTATACATAGTGATAGCAAATGTTACGTGAGTCTGTCTTGATCGCCATTCTTGATTACTGCAGTACTGGCGCAGTTCTACTCTAGAAGAAACTTGAGGTTCTTTTGTTCATTCTATTGTAGTAGTTGGCCATAAGAGTTCTTGAAAAAAAAATATGCTATTTAAACAGCCAAGAACTCATTAATAAAGGACTTTACTCTTTAAACCTTGATTATTTTATTTTTTAATTTTTTTTCTCCTCCTGTGTGTGGAGCACTTATTCTCCATCTTTACCTTGTAATGAACAGTTATACTACTGAAAGATCTCTGGTATCTTTGGCTTTTGAGTCTGCAATTGGTTATTATGCACTGCTGTTATTTTTAGATTTCACTTTTGTTCTGAGAAAGCTAAAGTGTTAAACTAGCAAGTTAATTGGAAGTTTGTTTTCAATGATGCATATGGCTACATTTTAGGCTAATTCTAGAGCTTCACGTTAAGTTTCTAGTTTGAGCCTCAGTGAAATACAGCATCTATCAATATACAGCATTATATCATCAAGATGAAGATGAAAAAAAGCAGTGCTAAAAGGAAGTCTAGTAGTGAGATATTAAAACAATAGCTCATCAACTGTTTGTTCTACCCTTGTGTTTTACTGCAATCAAATTGCTGAAAAAAATTGCTGCTTTCTTTTCAAAATTTTCTGTGCATCTCTGAGCCCGTCCTTTGTCTTCTCTGAGATCCTTCAGAAGTCTCTCATTCTATCCCAGAACTGTATATGGCTTGGGAAACAAAACGCTTCATGACTTTCTCACTTGTTAGGCTAAGTAAGGAGTTACCTTCAGCCTACCTCTTGGAAGATGTTAGAGTAGTAATCATTAAGCAGAGTATTTTTTGCTGTTGTTGTTACTTAGTATTTTTTGAAGAAAATGGTCTATCTGCTTTTCATAGGTGAAGTTAAAATCTGCCCTTCTGGAGCATAGCAATTTTGTAACTTCCTGATATCAGCTAGGATTCATGTATTGTATTTGCATAAGTTAAATGTATTATAAACTGGGATATCTATGGAAGAATTTTTCTATTTCATTAATAAGGAAGTATTAGGGATTCGTTATGGGGGAAAATTGTGGTGCTATCTAACTTAATGAAAGTAAAATGTAGACTGTGATTTACCAAGTTCCAGTATTCTTCTGAGTCATTGACCTAGAAAGCAATGGAACTTAAATGGAATGAGATTTTTATACACCATCGGTCAAAGAAGAGGAGGTTCTTTTGTTCAGTTTGCATAACTGAATATTAACTCAAAATGTGATAAATACTAAATTTCTATAATTAATACATGATTCCTTGTAAAACATGGAATCAAAATTTTGGAATTTTTTTGAAACTTCCTTAAGTTTCTAAAGAAGATGGACTGTACTGGAGAAGATTGAGTGTATTGATGAACTACAAGTTTGACTTCAGAATAAAGTCTCCATATCTTTTGAGGAAGCAGCATGGTAGGATGTCTGTAGTTAACCAAGTTTGTTAATGGAGTGTAAATGAGAGGATGCAAACTATCATGAGAACATAAATTGCTGAGGAGGAAATGGGCTGGGATTTCTTTTTCTATCTGAGAAGGTGCTATGATACTGAAGAGTAAGTTTCCTAAATAGTTGTATTTTACCTTGTATTTTAAGAAAGAGGGAATGCTATCGCTCAAACCGTACGTATGTATAGTTGTGACCTGAATTAAGGCTGTGATAATTCTTTAACAGTCCTCAAAAGCTGAGATGTTTTGATTGTTCAGGAGGTATCTTCTCCACTCTAAATTAGACTAGTTGTTAATATGAGACTGGGACTTTAGTTTGATCTGAAGGGAAGTGTGAATTATAGAATCAAATGTAATTAGGTCAGTATGTGCTACCCTTTTTTTCTGGCGGTACCGGCTTAAGCACCTCCTCACATCACTTGCATCAGCTCTACAAACTGGTTTGTGGTGGCTAAACAAATGCTTGAGCCAGTACAACTGAAGAGGTGATGGTGCAACTCAGCAAGGAGCTGAAGAGGTGATGGAGCAACTCAGCAAGGGGAAAGGAAAGATTTATAGTTACTCTTGAAGCTGGCACTGCTGTGGAAGGTTGTTAGTTTGTGCTGGAAAATGGGGAAAACAAATGGTGCTGGTTTCACAGAAGGCCAGTACTGTATCACGTAGCTGCTGTGTAAAAGGCATTGTTTTAGGAATTGTAGAACCCACCAAGGATACTGCATTAATAGCATGTTAAACACCAGTATACTACCATAAATACTAGTTACTGTGTACATGTGTTTGTTTCAGGGCTTGTGCTTGATTTTGTTTTCTAAAGATAACTTTTAGTAATGACACAAAAGTCATGAAAGGATGTCCACCTTTAAGATCATTTGAAGTAGTGAAAACTAGTATGAAAATAACATTTGAATTTGCTATATGAAAGGGTTTGGTGCTGTGGGTTGCTGACCAATTAAAGACAAGGTGACCGAATCCTTCTTTTTAAGTCTTGAAGTCAGTGCATTTCTACTTAGACACCAGTTTATTAATATGTTGCCAGTTTTACTTATTTCTTTACTAGATGCAGGAAGAGGGGAGTATTTTAATCCTGTTTGTAAAGACTTCAAGAGCATCACTTCTTTAAAACATAAATAATGAAATTCAGTAGCATACAGTTAAAGAGACATCAATTTAATAATATTAAATTTAATGTGTCTTTTCTATGGCCAATTGTTTACAGATTTATTTTTTTTTTTTACAGTTTGAATTTTGAGAGTCTACTGGTATGTTGGAGGTTTTGTGCTGCTGATGCTCTGTTGCACTTCCTTTCCTGTGGTCACTCTCTTGTATTTCCCTGTGCCATCTCATCTGTGCCCTGTCTGCAGGTTCCAATGAAATGGGCAGGGATTAATCAAAAAGTTGGAAGGATAAAAGGCAGATATTATGCATAGGAAAGAAAAGGGTGGGGAAAAACAAAGCAGCACAAGCATGTTTGTTTCTTCTTGCTGGTGACTCACTTTTTCATTACAGAAGGTTTTTCAGATGGAGCAGAAAGCTAATTGAAAACAAACAGGAAGTAAAAAGATAATTATCTCTGCACTGAACCTTGAGAGGGCTCAGTACTTTCATATTAGTAAATTAACAAGGTAATTAATTTGATTGGCTTTTAAACTTATAACTGTTATAAAAGCTGTATTAAGTGCTATTATATTATTATGTAGTAATATATAGCATTTCATAATATATAGAGTATTATTTAGAGTAGGGTGCGTCTGGTTGCTAATGCAGTGAATGCAGCCCAGGTTTCTTGATCTATCCATTATTTGTGTTTATCCTTCATCTTTATGAACATATGACTATTTGATTATTATTTTCTTCAATTTAAGATCAAAGGCGTATCTGTTGGAAAAAGAAATATCTTCCACGTGCAGCTTTTCATTCTGTCATTGAGTACACCTAGCTGAGCTTTCCTGTGCTGGCATTCCCCTTGATTACTGTGTTGAGTCCTATCTTCCAGACCCAGTGACACTTAAACACTGAGGTTAGGGGCACTGCTTTGTGCTTCTCAAGGATGAGCATGTAAGATACATGTGCCTGGTGTGATTTTCCAGTATGAGATCTGAAGAGCCCTAGTGCTGGTGTCTCATTCCAGTTTAAACCCACCTTTTCTCTCAACACCATTATTTTGATCTATCTATCACTTTTTTTGAGGAGTGTGGTACTAGAGGCAAATAAAAGCATGTAAAAGTTAGAATTGAATCCTGAAAAAAATCATCAGTTGCTTTTGTAGGAAAAACATAGTAATACGCTTGTTTCTCTGAAGGCAATGTCTCTCCCGCAGCCTTCTGCTTGCTTTGTGACTTGATGAGATTCCTTATGGGTGAGGGAAGGTGAGGATTTCTACTGTCCCATCAGGTTCCTGTAATAACTATTGCCATCCTGAACTACTGAAAGTGACTCATTTCAGTAGTTACACCTGGCTGGTTAGTAAGATTCCAGTCCCCTCTTTCATGCTCTCTCCTGATCAGGTCTCAGCTGGTGACTCAGGGCTTCTGCCAAGTGACTCACTCGTAACCTCTTCTCAGATGCAGCAGTTTTGACCAGAAGTCTTGTGTCGTAAGCAGTTTCTGATTCAATAAGTTGCTATTAAAATTTAATTAAATCTACAAATGGATGTTTGCAGAGGTGCTTGATGATGCAGCAACCTTGAGATTAATTTAATGGTGTGAACTAGTATCCTTGAGAGGTAAAAACATCCTAGGTTTTTTCCCCTTAGTTTCACTATGGTCTTGTCTTAAAATTCCTTAATTCTGTCTTCTGCCAAAGCTTTTCCTTGTGCTCTCGGTGCCACTCTTCCCTTCAGTGTGTTTCTGTCACGAAATGCTGGTATGTAAAGTGTATGAGCAGTTAGGATTTGTGTGTGTTGACCAACGTGAATATAAATTCTTACTTACGTGTGGCAAAAGATGCTGTTGCCGACAATACCTGGTCCTTTTCATCCAGGCTGTAGGTTAAGTACAGTTTGCAGCTATGAATTGCATAGTCTGTGTGCTAGAATTCAATCACATGTTAACTAAAAATCAAGTACAAATATTTCTTGATAATGTGAAGGTGTTGCATCCTGAGGAGTGTCTTTTGAGTTTGATATGTTTGTCCTCTTCTACGTTGAGAGATCAAGCTATATTTTGTAGCAAATAAAATTTTACTGGAGGTTATGTTTCATCGTTCTTGGTTTATTTTTTTCCAGATACTTTACTTGTATTCTTTTTGTTTGTTTTACAGTTCTACCTTCAAGACACTAAAAGTAGTAATGGTACCTTTATTAATAGTCAGAGACTGAGTAGAGGATCTGAGGAAAGCCCACCATGTGAAATTATGTCAGGTGACATCATCCAGTTTGGTGTAGATGTGACAGAGAACACGCGGAAAGGTAAGGGTATGGATCATTTTTCTTTTTTTTTTCTTAAGTATTTTTATTTAGAACATCTTACTGCAACCTGATCTTTAAGAGCAATGGTATTCCTGTTGTAAGAAAACAGGCTGGGTTTTTTGGTTATCTCTTCCCTCCTTTGTGCTGACAGCGAGTCCTGTGGCCACGCAGTAAACTGGATCAAGAAACTGATCTGCTGAAAATACCAGCTATCACACACACCCATACCCACCCCTACCCCCGTCAACCAGATTTTAACTGGGCTGCTTCCACAGCCAACCTTTTTCTGGGGCTGTATGGGTGCTATTGTGTGTAGTGGAAATGCAGATCCAGGAAAGGAGACGCAACTGGAACCACAAGTTTAGCTGTTGCCTCACTTAAAGTGACTTACAGCAATTTAAAAAGTGCAGCATGGACATGTGTGCATAGTGCTCTGTGGGGTTTTCTGTGCTTTTTTTAATTTTATTTTTGTACCTACCTTTCTGTTAAGTCTATGAACCCTAAAGTTGCAACTAATAACATGGCAATAGTATGAGACTGCACTTCTTGATAAAGTACTCAGTGTAAGTTTGAAACACGCTATTCTTGTCAAGGTATACTTTTTCTTTCTGTGCCTGCTACTGATTTGGGTTTCTGCAGGTACTCTAAAATGAGGATATTAAAACATTGCTCATTCCAAAAAAGTTTCTTCACGTGTATGTAGACCTAAAACTATTTTTATTTTAAGATTTAGTTGGAACAAAAATTAGAGCTCAACTTGTGTTTATCAGCAATTATTTGCAATTAGTTTATGTGATGGTTTGTGGAAAGTTTATCGTAAATAAGCTCTTGCCAAGAATTCTTGCCAGTAGTAGTTCTTCCCAGTGGTTTTATGTTAGTTTTGCAAAACACGATCCCAGCGACCTAGCATTTGTGTAATGAGGGATCAGGTTGGTGCAGCCTTCCTTTTCCTCCTCTCTAGCTTTGAACATAGGAACTGTACTTATGTTATTTGTGAATGTGTTGAGCTGGCTAATGAGGAAGAGCGTACAAGTTTGCTTTCCTCCCTCTTCACGCTCCCCCAAGCAATGAATGAAGATGGTATCATCATTCTGGGGCATGAAACAGCTGCATCGCAGTTAGTGTTTACCCATGAATGCAATCGGAATGCATATAAACACATTTTTTCACCAGTTCATTTCAGTGATCTTAGATGTTACTGTTAACCTAATCTAGTAATTAAGCAGACATGAAAGTAGTTTTTAAATTAGCGATTCCCTTTAAAACCATTCTGCATTCTGGTATTTACATAACGCCTTACTTGCACAAGACATTTCAGCATTTTGCTGTCTGTAATTACAAGGTAATGCCAAGATAGGCAGAGTTTACTTGCCCATGTAAATTCTGATTTGTGTAAATATTGCTAGAATACATTTTATTTTATTGTTCAGGCTGCGTTTTAGTAAGTCATTGCCTTGCAAATGCAATCTTGGTTTGGTTCATTAAAGTAGTGGCATGTTCAGTATGTGATTTTTCAGGAAAGATGATAGGAGCACCGATTCCTCTGCGTGTTCTGCTGCGGAGCTGGAGGCATTAACAGGCCCTGGAGAAATGTTTCCAGCCCTCCCGTTTCCTTATTTGTCCACTCGTTATACGCTGATAAGTGCACAGGCCTGCTCGTTTCCCTCTTCTTAACACAGGACTTACCTATTCATCATCTTACCGTGCTTTTCTTCGCGTTACTGTGGTTTATATTCTTCTAGCACTTCCTCAATTTCCCAGTCGGTGCCAGAGCATTCCGAGAGTTAACCGGTGGTGACTTCCCCGCACGGAAAGGAGCAGCGGGCTTTCAAGTAGTGTCAAATAATACCAGATGATTTGGGTCAGATGCAGTTCACGCACTCTGTTCTAGTCAAGTTTGAACTCTTCTTTTTAATACATCTTTTTCGCTGGTGTGGTGCTTGAGAAAGCCGGTGAGGGACCCCAGCGCTGGCACAGAGCTCTGTGTGGGGAAGGGGAGAGGTGGATTCCTAATGCTGTGTCGGTTGTTGCCACGGCTGCTGTTATCACACCAACAGGTGCAAATAAAAAATGAGACTTCCATTTGCAAACTGCCTCTCTATAAAGAAATCACTTTTGGCCCCAAATCTTTGCTTCATTCCCGTTTTTATGCTCCTTTGCAGCATAAGCCCCTCCTCATCAGGGGTCAGGGCAACTCTCGGTGGGTTTTTGGCAGTGTGTGCCGAAGCATGCGCCGCGTTTCAGAACGGTGCAGCCGGTGCGTGACTAAGGTTTTTTGGGGGAGAATCGCGGTTTTTGCTCGATCTGGGGCTGACGGCGGGGACGCGGCGGCCGGTGGCGCGGCC
>JAOXNO010000003.1:2371739-2387630 GCA_028565335.1 Limnodromus scolopaceus
AAACTTGCAATAAAGGAGAACGACTATACTCATATTGAGACTTCATCGTTACTCTGGTTCCGCCTTCCACTCCGACATACTTGCTCGCCAGTCTGTTCATTCTCTGTATCCTGGAATTGTGAACGAAAATGCTCTTCTATTCTACTGTCATAAACTGAAAATTGAACAAAAATAGTAGGTTTTGCTTGGCATTTTTCTTTTGTGACCTGATTTGAGGATGAACATCTCATTGCATGGGAGCTGCCAAGCTGCTTTTTGGTGTTCACAATTTTGTTACTCAAATTATTGACAAAAGTCAAAGTGTGGTTAAGTCTTGGAAAAAATAACTTGTTACTGTGTTTACTCAGCACATGCAATGTATGCGTGGAAAATTAAGGGTTTTAGGAATCCGAGTTTGTAGGATAACATTTTCTAATTAAATATCCAGGTAAGTGTATGGATGGATAAAATGGGATGAGCTTACTATAGTTTTGAATATGTGACAATCTTTGCTACTCACACTTCCTTTTTTTCTCGTATTTTGGTATTTCTTATGGTGCTTCTCTTTTTCTGAGTTGTTCTAGATGAACTGACTGGTGCTCTGCTCTCTTCATAGGAAGCCTTACATAGGGAACAAATGTTGGAACAGAAGCTGGCAACCCTTCAGCGACTACTTGCTGTCACGCAAGAGGCTTCAGATACTAGTTGGCAGGTATCTGCAGGCATCTTTTTCCTTTATGGACTGAAATATGCAGTAGCATATAAATTTTTGCTATTAATTTATAAAGAATGCGAGGAAAAAGCAGCAGAAAAAATGAAAAGCTTATGGCGGTTCTCTTAAACTGTGCAAAAGATAATGTTTAATAAATCTAGTGATTATGTACTAATTTGAAATAACTATTAGTAGCAAATAATCCCACAAAATTAAAGTCTTTAAAGCAGAACACTACTGGAACTACATAAAGCACATGTTAATACTAGGATGATACTTTTTTTTTCTGCTAGGCTTTAATAGATGAAGACAGGCTGCTGTCAAGATTAGAGGTTATGGGAAATCAATTACAGGCATGTTCAAAGGTAAGTAATTCACTTACAGTTGAATTCTAGCAATGCTGAAAAATAGCTCTTTTGAAGAGTTTTGAAGTTAGTTGTAGGAAAGCAGTTGGAACATAAACTTTCTGAAGTGACCCTATTCAGTTTTGATAATCTGACTAGCATGAAAACTGTAGATCTGTATTTCATGGAATCATTTTAAGTCTAGATAAATGGCTGGTTTTCAGCATTTTTTAGCACAAACTGATTTCTTTTGTATATGCTTATAAACATGTATGTACTGAAATGCAGACAAGGAATTTCTGTTATTGGTGAGAAACAACCATTCTGTCCTGTTTCCTATGGATGTTTCTTTCCAAATGGGGATTTGAAAAAAGGCATCCTCAATGAGCTGTCTGATGTTCAGAGACATAGTAACAAGTATGCCCTGCCTTAATTGTTCTTTGGGCTACCTATGCCTGTCTTAAATTTTTATTTTCTTTTCAATTCCTCTCAACTACTTACATTAAAAGAACTGTTTTTGCAGATCCTGTTTGAGCTCTTTCAGACGGGACCTTGTTGGTTTCTGGTTTGTCAAATTGTAGGTCTCCTAGGCTTGACATTGTTTTAGCAGTGTCCAAAAATATGGACAAATCCTATAATGAAAGCTGTTTTTTGCTGCCATACGTACATTTCAAAAAATGTCTGGTTTACACCTAGTCATGCCAAGAATCTTTGATCACTGATTTTTCCATAACATTTGCCCATCTACTGGAAATTTCTAAACATTTTGGAATAAAACATGTCTTATCACAATCTAATATAATTAATCAGCAAAATACTAATTTATATTCTATCTTTATATCTGAATTATCTGTACAGAATCAAACAGAAGACAGTATACGAAAAGAGCTTATAGCGTTACAAGAAGACAAACACAACTATGAGACAACAGCCAAAGAGTCCCTGAGGCGGGTTCTTCAGGAGAAAATTGAAGTGGTCAGAAAACTGTCCGAAGTGGAGGTACTGAAGTTTCATGCCTAGTCTTCTGGAAATGGCATTTTATGTTTACTTCTAGCTTTTTTTCATCGTTTCCTATCCTGTATATGGAAAGGAGAATTCTTCTGACTTATCTAGTTGCTTCTGACTTACAGTCTAGTTCTTCTGACTTAATACTTTTTCCTCTTTACTTTGACTCTTTGGGCAGAAATACTAATTTAACTTTAGTTAGAGAATTGCTTGGGTCCTTCATGCTACATACTTTTCTCTTCATGCAAAAGAATCATTGGCTTCTGTTTGAAAGTTGTCCTTTTAATATGTAGTTTTGAATGCCCCTTTTTTTTTTTAAGGTGTTTTTGGTCTGTTTTGGTGGTAAGGAACTAAGTCAGAGTTTGTTTAAAAAAAATAATTTAAAAATTGTATGAATGAGGAGACAAATCTTGCGCTATGAGGAGGAAACGCCATACACCATTTAGTTGTGCTGCTGTCACCAGCTGATGGAAACTTCTGGAGCGTTCTTGTCTCCTGAAGACCCGTGTGCCCTTTTGAGTAAGAGGGTCTTAGTTTAGATGCCTTTTCACATTATGCAGTTCAGAAAAGGTTCAGAATGCTTCCTGGGAGACTTTTTGCTTATATAAATGTGTTAAATCTTCTTCTGTTGAGTGGAAGGTATGATGAAATCTGTTTATTACATTGAATCACAAAATATTGAAGAACTTTCACAGTTTGTCATAAAACAGAAGAGAATGGGGGATATGTATCACACGATTCAGTTCTTTATTCCTAGGAGTCACAATTAATTGTATAACCAACTGTGGGTTTTTGCTTTGGGGTTTTTTTTACATATGCATGAAGCTACTACGTTTTCACATAATCTGTTATTTAAGTGGAACATTACAAAGGTTTGTATAGGTAGTGTTTTTGCCAGGACTTAATTTGTTTGTTTAGCTTAATTTAGAATCAAAGCAGTTATATATGATTAGTTGCATATACTGCTTGGAAAAAAATAGATAACTTCAGTGATTGGTGGATTATTAGTCTCTCTTTTTTAATTTAATGCATGATAATTCTATTTTACAGCGGAGTTTAAGTAATACAGAAGATGAATGTACTCACCTGAAAGAAATGAATGAGCGGACTCAGGAAGAATTAAGAGAATTAGCTAATAAATACAATGGAGCTGTAAATGAAATTAAAGATCTTTCTGACAAGCTAAAGGTAAGAATGTTGTCTGACTTAACAACGGTACTATAATGGATGGGGAAAAAAAACAATTTAATTTCGAATGTAGAGATCAAATAAAGATCAAGAAACTTTTAAACAACAGGTAAATGAAAGAACGATGCACATAATCTTTTACATATTCTTTTGGTTTACGTTTAATGTATTTGAAAGTGTAATCAGTTAAGTAAATTGCTGAAAAGGCTCCCTTTTTGTTTGCTTTGAAAGTTACCATAAACATCTTAAGTATATTAATATTTAAAAGTGCTTTATGCTGGAAACAAAATAATCGCAGTATGATAAAGCCTGTTCCCAAAGAGTCTCCAATCTAGTCTCCATCTAGAAGATGTGGAGGAGGAAGTAGTTGTGTTCTCTTTGTAGATCTGAGACAGTTGTTGCATTTGTCTTGCATAAATACTGGAATTGGAGCTTGGGTTCTTTGAGTCCTAGTTCAGCACCTTAGAAGATGCTTATTTCCCAATTAAAATGTTAAATTGCTGGTCTTAAGGCCATCAATTTCCCAATTATGAATTGATCACTGATGATGATGAGAATATGCAGAAGGATCAAAATTGAAACTTATTACCTAGTTTTGAGGGAGGAGAGTCTTAGAAACTTATTATCTTGAAATCCAGCAAGGAAAAAGATGTGGCCTTCAATCAAGGTCTGTGCAATGTACATTCAGTTCAGAAGGACTCCTGGGTTTTGATTGATTTGACATGCTGGGAGTCTTTAGGTGTTTCTTAGTTTCCTGGGCCCTGGTACTTTTCCTGTAAAACTTAGGTTCTTCAGACAAAAAGTTATTTAAGGGATTTTCAGATTCTTTCTTATTATTGTGCTTGAAGTAAAATTTATAGAAAAACAACACTAGAAAAATTTTGCATTGTTTCATTTTTCTTTTTCTGACTGGCAGAGAAAGTTACTTATGTGTTTTTAGATATACAAAAATCAAGGAAGTCTATTCCTTTACATTTTAATTTTTATTTGGGGATTTTTTTAATCTTTTTTGAGCAGGTAGCAGAAGGAAGACAAGAAGAAATCCAACAGAAAGGACTGGCTGAGAAAAAAGAATTACAGCATAAAATAGATGAAATGGAAGAGAGAGAGCAAGAGCTTCAAGCAAAAATAGAAGCTTTGCAGGCTGATAATGACTTTACAAATGAGCGGCTAACTGCTTTACAAGGTTAGTCACTAGTGGGGAAGAAACTTTGGTTATTTGTTTTTCTTTTAATCTGTGAAATATCTTTTTCTTGGACTTTTGTTTACAGTACGGTTAGAACATCTTCAGGAGAAAACTCTTAAAGAACACAACAGCTTAGGTAGGTGTGATCAGTTTCTTGTTTTAAGCTGGTTTCCAGACTTTCTGTTCAATTACTTTTATTATTGGAACTCGATGATCTTAAAGGTCCCTTCCAACCTGAACCATCCTGTGTTTCTATGAGGATAATAATCTTGTAGTATAGGGGTCTGGCAAAAGAATAATGTTTTACAGTTGTCCCGGTAGCGCTTTCTTCTTGGTATCGCTTGTTAACATTGAAAGGCGTGTGCCCACAACAGAATGCCAGTAGAGGGCACTGCTGTTGTGAGACTTCAGAATTCTGGGTCATTGCTCAAATTAGAGCTCTGTGCCCCCTCATTTCCAAGATTTTGAAGGTTTTTGTATATGTACATGTAAAAGGATTTTTTTACATTATATATATATATGAATGTAATAGGCAGTAATTCTTTGGATGATAATAATCTCTTGTATGTTTGAACAAACAGGAACGTGATCTGTAGTGCAGGAAAACACACTAAATTTTGCCTGTTATGTTTGATTAGATTAGGTATTTAGAAGGAGGAGGACCTATGAAAAGCCAGATGCATTTCATAATTCTGTATTTATAAAGAAACAAAACCCAAAATGTTTTGCTTGATGCCAGAAATAATACCCTTTCTTAATCCTAGGCATACAAGTTGACGACTTCATACCTAAAATTAATGGGAGCACAGAGAAAGGTAGTGTATCTTAAGGCTACCTTTTGTCTTATGGTTGATGTTTGAAGTTGAACAAATTCCAAATGTCCTCTAAAGTTTTACTTCAAATAATACTCTCTTAAAAATGAAATTGAATTTGTTCACTCCTCTGACCAGCATTTTTTTGTGTAGACTTTCAGTAGAAAGTTTTTTAAAACTTAATGAGCCAACTTGGAAGTCGTCTGTCCTTTTTCCCCCTCTCCCTCCCGCCCCCCCTTTTTTTTTTTTCTTGTTTTTGGGCTCTCACTGGAGCCAATAGGAGTCTAACAAATGATGTCAGGCTTGTGATACAAGAAAGTGGAAAACTCATTGACGTTTTTCCTTTTAATTTTATTTTCCCAAAACACAGACATATACCGTTTTTCTAGTAAATTGGGTATGGTAAGTAAAGTCAGCAAAATATATTTTTTCCTAATTATAACATATGAAAAAAGTGAGTACATTAAATATATAAATAGTGGTAACTAACTTTTTAAACTCAGGAACGTCTTTATGTAAAACAGGAATGAATACAGATTGAACTAACTGGTGGAATTTTTTTTAAAGACCAATTAGTTAAAGCTAAGTATTTTAACTAATATGTCTTAACATTCACTTTAAGTGTTTTAAATAAAATTGTCTGATAAGACTATGCTCAGTATCACATATAACAAAGATTATTCCTGTTATAATTTTAAGTTCACTAAATTGTTCCATTGGCTAAGATATACTTGTCCTCTTCTGTTAATTTTAAATTTTTCCTTGATGTAGCTTTCTTCAGCATTTGCTGTGTCTTACTAGATAGTGAAAGCTCTGAGGAATGGTGGTAGTATTAATGGAAGGTTGGGGCACTTAAGAGAACTTGCGAATTTTAACTAATATTCACAGAGTTTGAGGATTACCATATACATTTTTAAAGCAAAATTTTAGAACTCTATATGCTCTAATTCTGACTTCTCTTACCTTTTTTTTTTTTTTGGTATTATAAGTGAAGAACTTCTTAACTAGGGAGACTAATAGCAAAATTAAGTTAATCATAGCATAACCTCATGTCTATTTCTTATTTGGAGCAGGAGGAGAGGTCTGTTAAACACTGACAGGAGCAGTACAAAAACTTTCCCTTAATCTAAGTACTAGTTATCCCTTAATATCTTGGCATTTTAGGCACTTAGCTATGATGCACGCTGAGATTAGCAAGCAGGAGACTTAATGTGTCTGTGTCAGTTCTCTGGACTGCCATACTTTGTTTTTAAGTATTATCCATTTTGTTGATGCATAATTTTAGGTTGGTAATAATCTTAATCCTTGATAGAATGGTTAAGAAAAAAATTTGGTTTTCTTTTTTTAAAATCATCCACGCCAGAAAAGAATCAACTTGTTTACAAAGCAAAACTGGGGTATTATACAGGGATTGTGATTCTTCGTTCTAATCATGTAAACCATAAAAAGACTTTGAAAGTTAAGTTGTTGGAGGTTATTAGAAAAACATGCAATACTGGGAACGAAAGTAGCCTAGAGTTAAATTGAAACATTTCGTAAAAGGTTTCAAGCTTCAAGCGCCAATACATATTGTTTTAGAGAAATAATTGATAACATCATGCTAAATATGTTAATTTTTTAAACAAATACTTTTTTGTTTATTTGGAAGTGTTGGCAGGAGTGTCTTACTAGTTTTTGAAATACTGCTACCTCTTTTCAGTCTCAGTTTAAAATTGTCTGAAACTTTAAAATTATATTTCATTATTATATGATTACAACAAATATTGTTGTATCATGGATATTCACTTTTTTGTCAAAGTTGAAGCAATCCCTTTTTGACTGACTTTGGATTGCATAAGAGTAAAAACGTCATCTGAATGGGTGCATGAAAATATAGATTCCTCCACCCTGTAAGTAGCAGTAGAACTCATGCATAAACCTGCCAATTTTTTGTTATGAATATAGACAACATATAACTGCTTGTTCAAGTTGTCTTTCTGTGTGTTTATACAGTCTATCACCTTCTTCTGTCATGCCTCTACCATGCTATTTTATTATTCTGTATTTTAGCATAGTTTTTCATGTTTTCCCTTGTTCTCTCTGTTGTACCACATTACTCTGCATCTCTGCTATACCTGGTCCATTCACATTTCTCTGGCATTTTAGAGCTTGCTGGCCAATGTTCTTTTTGTGACAGTCTGTGCCTTTGTGTTGTCATCCTTTATCTAGCCCTCGTATAACGACAGATGGGCAGCAATTTGTTCTGCCAGATTTTGGATTTTGTTCTCTTGAAAGCAGCAGGAGGCAGCTACTGTGTTTTTTGCTGAGTAGTCTTGTGTTATTTTAGAAGAGCTAAGAATATAGAGATTATAATGTAGGTGTATAATATTATTTTAGAAGAGCTAAGAATATAGAGGTTATAATGTAGGTTCAGCAGCGCTGGCAGTGAAAGAGGTTGTAGATATTTTGCATAAGGGAAAGACTTCACAGTTGAAGGCAGAAGTCAGAAATTCAAAATTTTGGGTTTGTGCTAAGTAGCCTGTAAAGCAATTTTAAAAAGTCTCCTCTATCTATACAAATGCATATATACCACCCCACCTCCAACAATCAGAGGGAAATGGTAGTAAAAGCATGAAAAATCAGTATGCATTTTAAGATTCCTTTTTTGTCTATCTCACAAAACTTCAGATTAAGTCCTCAAGGTGTGTTTATAGGCGTACTACCTAGCTGTTGCAAGAATACTAATTTTACATTTATTTTTTTCCATAGGTGTCCATAACATTTTAAAAGCTGTAGTCTGAGTAGAGGAACTAAGAACTCATGTTACAGTCTCTCTAGAGAGTCTTTTTATAGTGTATTGGGTGTATATATATAGTGTATAAGTGTATTAAGATGAGAGTTAGGTGTTCATTTTATCTCATTGCACATACAGACATTCTGGTGCAGAAGAGAATAACTTGCTTGTACATCAAGCCGCTGAAAAAGGTGTAGAACTGAGTTATTTCAGTAGGTGGTATGTTTCTCAGCGAGTTGTACCACGCATGGCTTTCATATTGAAGTTTTGCAAGCCATATATTATATAAAGAAAGATATGAGAAATTTGTATACAGTCACTTAGAGGATCGTGTAAAAGGCGAAAAAAGAGAGAAGTTTAAATAAGGAAAATAAATGTTATAGCTATGGTGCTGGTTGGTGTACTAAAAAGCAGTCTTTTCAGATTGCTAGATTCTTGAGGTCAAAGGATTTTTGAGGTTCATTAGAAAGGAAGTGTTAGCACCGTTTTACTTGAAGAGGTGCAAGATTCTGATGGAGTTGGGAGCCAGACAAGGTCACATTGAAGGACTGGGGTAAACCTGGGTATTGAGTCCAGTTTTAGGATCTCTACTGTAGAACTGTCCTTTCAAAAATTGTTGTTTCTCTTGAGTGGAACTTTGTTTAAAAAAATAAAGGGAGGTATTCAGCAACACTTTTAAAAGAAATGTTTTTCATTTCAAGAGGGGATTGAATATGAAGAATAAACATGAAGACTAAAGAAAAACTTACTAAATGCCCTTTTAAAGCTAATGAAAATGCTGAAGAATATAGGTTGAATACATGTTTTTTATTTCTTCAATGTTTTGATTTGGTATTTGCAATTATCGGTGTCTGATTATGAATTAAAAAAATTGGAGGAACTAGAGGCATCAGTGCTATGGAGTTGCATGTTTCAGCAATGTATCAAAGTATTCTAAATTTATTGTGATTTAAATATCACTTATGCGCATTAATGTTTTTGTGGAAAATATGAAATTGTCAATGGAAATTAAGTGGAAATCATTTGTCACCACCTAACCTGAAAGAGCAATACAGCAAATGCCAAATGCAGAATGTTTGGCCTTTTAATAATTGGTTCTTACTAAATTTGCTTATGTAAAGTTGGTGGTTTTTAATATACCTTATATTGAGATAAGGGGCTTTTTATTATGCTTAAGAATGGCTGTTAGGTTTTAGTATTTAAAAGTACCCTTTGAAAATGCAGTTAAAGTACTTCTTTCTTCTGATCAATTCAAGAGAGTAATCCATTTTCTAATATCACTCAGACATCATTTCAATTACATGTCTTGTCTGCCTGCATATTAACTCAGATTTCAAAAGTTCACTGTAAATGCACAATTACAAATACTGTTAATATACCTTTCAAATTTTCTGTTGCATTAATTTGAAAGTGATAAGAAGATGTAAACTTAAGTGTTTCTTTCTTTACTAGAGCACTTTCTTTCAAAGAGTGGAGGGGACTGCACTTTTATTCATCAGTTCATAGAATGTCAGAGTGAGTACAAGAGTGTTCATCACATTCACTTTAAAAACAACCGAAAACCCAGAAAAGTTGGATAAACCCCAAAATTTGTCACTACTATTTAATATTTCTGTAGTAGCAGAAATTTTCTAAGCACAGAATTGTGGCATTGTGATGTTAAGCAAGTGCCTGTAGCAGAAAGAGGGTATCTTTGCTCTTGCAAAGTGATGATCAAGTTGTCTCTTAGCAGTTAATCTGTTGTTGTTCTCTGACTGATAAAAGGGTGGTGATGTTGCCACCTGATGTTTAAACTGAAGGTATTTTTTCACCTGTCACAGAGTAAGGAGTTGAAAGCCTAACACTGTCAGTTTAAACAAACATCACAGGCAGCAGTAGGACAGAGATAAGGTAGTGATGCCTTTTCTTCATTTCAGATATCTATAATTTATCTGATAATTAAAGGTCTTACACATTCTTCAAATTGGTTGTTACAGAGAACAAAAAGGAAAACAATACCTTTAATTTTTATGTGAAAATCTAAGAGGTTCTTTTAAGAAAAATAAAACACAAATATGCAATTCTAATCTTTACAAAGATGTGTTATTCTGGAATGAGAAACATGTTTTCAAAGCAAATGGCTTTTGAAAATGAGTAATAAAACAGCGCAGTCTGCATATCTATAATTAAGAAAAAACTTAAGGTGTTAATACTTTTTGTCCACTGAGAGAAAAATATCATTAGGATGGAGAGAAAAGTGCTATTATACTTCAAAGAAAACTCCTTTGTAGCATAACGCAGCAAATAGTTAAGTGTAGATGAATATTATAAAGATTGGCAGTATTGAGAAGGAATGTATAGTTCCTCATATGATACTATGCTATCACAGTATCAGATAGAGGTTTAGTTATTGGGAAGGGAGCAGGTTTATTATTTAAAAAATAATAATACAACAAAAGTCACAGAAAATTGGGAGTCACCTATTGAAGTTGTTATGTAGGGTTTGCTGTTTTGTAATATAAGCAGTGGAATTAAAACTATAGGATCTGCAAACCATAAGAGAAATCTAAAAAGGAAGGAGAATTGAGACAACCATGGCAGCTTGTCTGGAAGAGAAGGTTGACTTGTTGCTCGTTCAGTGGGGAAAGCGCGAATCTCCAGAGTTCTGGGGAAGAAGCATTGAAATTGGGAAAGAACAAGCAGAGAAATGAGGAAAAACAGCTTGAGTTAATGAGGTGGAAGTATGTAAGATAGCACAAGTAGGAAAATTAGATGATTAAACAATCTACACAGAGAGCTGCTACAGAGATATGGGGCAACTGAAAGCTCTTATCAGTTAAGAGCAATCAAGACCCCTCAAGGTACTAAAGCAACAATTTTTTGGTGGGGGAGAAAAAACAGGGCACTAAAGTCTTATTCAAGCTGCATTGCAAGTGCTTAACTTGGTTAGCATTGTTTCTAAAATCTGGCTTCTGTAGGTTTTTAAAGATACTTTTGATTTATTTTTATTTTTTTAAGCAGATTACAACTCACGCTATCGTCCAGTAACCTGTCTTGATCTATAATTTGAATGTTAATAAATCTTGCTATGAATGATCTGGGAAGTCTGTTACTTTCTGATCATTACATCCAGTTCACTTGTTGCTCATTTCATAACTTTTTTTTTTCTTAGTAACCACTGGTGAAAACCAGTGACATCAACAGCAAAAGTCATGGTGCTTCTTTCTGATCAGTACATGATATGAGTTATTACCAAAACTGGTGATGATGTATAGACAAAAGAGAAATTTCTTCCTCTTCTTTGTGTCCTTACTTTTTTTCCTCAGGGATGAGGAAAATTTTTTTATGAATTAAATACATTTTTTTCTTTTTTATTAAGTGGTTTTTTTGTTGTGTTTTTGTTTTGTGGTTTGGGTTGGTTTTGGGTTTTTTTTTATTTATCTATCTAAAATGGTGTAGTTTTTTGGATGGATTGAATGGCTATTTTCAACTTTTCCATGAATTATGACCTGCAGATGGCAAGTAAAGTTAAAGTTGCTCAGTATCACTTTTTTTCAGATGGTTTGAAATTTGTGTGTTGAGGGCCAGGTTTCCTTTCATTGGTCTTCAAAACTGGCCTCCTTCAAAGACTTAATTTGATACTAAAACATAAATGTATTGGAGGCATGTTACTTCAGTAATCATTGTAATGTTAACAGATCTTATAATATTATATTACACATAGTGATAGGCAACCTAAATCTAAAAGGGAATTCTTAAATTGAAAAAATAGGAAAGGCCTAAAGACCTAAAGGACAGTGGTCTCTGACTTGCGTTCATCAGCAAAAATTATAGATTATTTTAAAGATGAACTGAAGGCTTAACTTCAAAGCAGATTGTATCAGTTAAAATTACTATTTTTTATGATACGTATCAGTAACTCTTTGCTTTCTGTTGTGACTGTATAACACGAAAGACAAAAATTATTTGTGCCAGAAATTAAAGCTAGGATCCTCACCCTAATTTATATGTAGCCAAAAATGCACATCTTGATTCAGGGAATATGTGGCTTGATTTCAATAAATTAAAAAAAAAAAATCAAGTTAATGAGGTTTTCTGCTTTTACTTTGATTGTTGTCTGGATTCTGACATTTTTAGTGACTAGGTTGGTAACAGACTGCAGACTAAGATTCTGTGTCCTTCAATGACATCAGAATCCACTTTTCTGTTTATTATCTAAGTAGACACAGGCATGCAGAAATAAACTATTTTTTGTTGGCTTTGAAATATACAAATGCTGGCATTCTTAAAACACAGAATGCTTACTTGTTTGGCGAGTTAGAAGGGATGTCAGCCACCACGTGAAAAGTTCTGGCTGTACCAGCTCTGGGTCACGCTGGGCGAGGGGACTTCCGTGTTACTGCTGAAGTTCTTTGCTGAAGAAACAGTGTCAAGAAGAATACTTCTGTTCAAATGTTGAAATTCGTAACGAAGGTTAGAAAATAGTAAACCACCATGGAAAAGAAAAGAAAAATTAAGTCTGCAGTATTATTTACTTATAGGAATTGAGAATTCTTACAAGTGTAAAGAGCTGCTGCAAAGGTTTCAGTTTGGAAAAACATTTGGGTCAAGAAGACTGGATTCTTTGTTTTGTACTATAATTATTCTGGTTTTAACAGCTACTGAATTGTGAAAACTCCAAGATCTGTCAATTCCTAATGCTAAGTTTTCTTCTGTAAACTGATTATAGAAGCCTATTTTAAGCTAACAGTCCGGCATAGATGAGGTGTTACCCCTTCAGATCAAGCAGCTGATAGCTACTTTGAGTGTATTTTTTTGCATTCAGCTAATTTTTTGAATATAAGGGCAGAATTCCTCACCTGCTTTCTTGCTGCCTTCCTCCCCATCTCCTTTCCAGCCTCAGCTGAGACCTGCAATAATCATATATGAAGACTTTTGTTTAAATTTTTTTACTTTTTTTTTTTTTTAAATTATTTAATGGAAGAGAGCTCATGGTGTCCCTCAGTAACTCTTCACTTGTGGCTGCAGTAACCCGATTCCCTCTGGTGCCTTCCTCAGTCCAGGCACAGGGACTCTCTCCAGCTCTGATGAACTTGAGATTGCTCTGAACTTGGATGATGAGTAATCTCCTACAGTTGCTTGAGACATGAAGCCAATCCTGAAAATCCAGTGTGCCGCTCAGTGTATTTCTGAAGCAGTATTTGACAAATGTTATAGGAATGTGGGACAGTATTTGTAGATCTGTTTTAGACTGGTTTGTCTGGCTGTGGGAAGGGGACAGGACAGGCTTTTGGCCACGTAAACCCTTCTTCAGATCTTGGTGTTGTTTTTTTTTATCTGGAAACTTGTCAACTATTTGGGGTTGAAAAAGATATCTCCATGCAAATGTTGTCCTGCCTCTGTCCTTAAATTGTTACGGTTACAGCAACCTGCTATCAGAGGAGTACAGAGACTTCAGAGTCTTCAGAGCTACTTGAAGTTGGAAATGCTGACTAAAGCTCACTTCTTTTTTTTATTTTTTTAAATTAAAAATTTGAAAAGCATTTACTGTCATCCAGCTTCCTTAATCTGAACTCTTCTGTACGTGCTGTTCCTTGAGTCTTCTGTGTCTCCGTTCCCCGCGTACAGCCCATGGGGTAACCAGCAGGCTGGGTCCCTGCCTGGTGGCCAGGACCGGGACTGGGAGACAGCAGGCTGGAGGCAGAGGCAGCTCCAGCAGGCAGTTCAGTGGTGTACCCGCTCTCAGCATGGGCTGAATTGCAAGATCTACTGCATAGAAATTGGTGATGTGATCTGTAAGATATGTGACCCTCTGTTATCTTTCACGTTGGGGTCACTATCTGGTTGTTAAGGAATTTGAAATAATGAAATCTCCTCTGAAAAAGAAATTAATTAATTGCTGATTCAATAGCTCTTTTAGTGTCTTTGATCAATACAAACCTTTATGTCCCTTGGTCTTGCTGTTTGCATTTGTGTCCTAGCTGGAGTTAGGATGAAGTTAGCAATCTAGTCAAAATTCCGTGTTTTAGATTTTTATGCACCTGACATATGTGAATAGACTTCCCTGTCAATGCTATATGTAAACTCAATTTTTTATGAACCTGAATGCGATGCAACTCTTTAGAAGAAGGACTGTTTCTGTGTTCCTTTCAGAGGCACTGATAAAGGAGTTGCGATGTGGAGGTGGCTTCTCACTTGCTGTTTTACCGTGGTGTATTTCTAGATTTCTGCTGTATCGGGTTGTTATCTATTTCAGGCCCCTAGCTCTTAGAATTCCTTTTTTGGTAACTATCACTTGAGAAATGTATGAATTATTTAATGCTCCCAGTTAGATTTTTTTTTTTAAAAAGTTCATAAAATTTAATTTTCCTAAGTTCTCATTAGTGAACTGAAGCATTAATAATGTGAGCTAATATATTGCAGAAGAAATAATTATGCACTTTATCACAAAGTTCCAGTAGGCTTGTGTGCTCTGTTCCATTATTCTGTGCCAGAATAAAGTTTTTGTTCAAGCCTGAGTAGGAAGTAATATTATCAGCTTTTAATTTGGTCATGGAATGTAGTCTACGTAGATGTGTGCAGGGAAAAGCTTCCTTAATTTGATCTTGGAAAGTAACACTTATTTTGTTTGGCAGACAAGATCATAGATGAAGGACATCTAACCAAAGTGGAAGAAACAAAGCTTTTGAAAGGTTAGACTTCTGGATTATTTAACTGTTTTTGAAGCATGTTTTTTATGTCACTTCAGTGCATGTTCTGTCTTAAACTAGCAGTTTGAATTTTGTTGAATACTCACTTAAGGAAAAAAAAAAATCAATAAAGGGCAGGTATTCTGTTCACTGAACTCTGCTCCAAATACTGTTGTAGGGTAAAAAGATTTAAAGGAAACAATTTTTGAAGATTGAGTGCATGAAATCCTAGTTTTGACTGAATTCTTACCTGAATGTGCATTTAAAAAAAAAAAAAAAATAATTTTTGTAAATAGATTTAATCTTTAGTGCCTGCATAAACTTCAAACAGGTTTTATTTTTTCTAACTTATACCCTTATAACTTTAAAATAGCTATTAACCTCCTAAGTGTGCCTTTTCCAAGTAAAATATAAATGTGCATCTCTAACTTTTTTCTCTTCTGTATAAAACAAGTAAAATATAAGGAGCTAATTAGAAAAGATTTATCTTGTTAAGCAACAGTCATCCTTATCTTGCAGTGCCAAAATCAGGAGTGCTACAAAGTATGTAGTTCAATATTTCCTATCTGTCTAATAATGGGAGATTGTAGGCTGACTCCACTCGTGTAGCTTTTTATTAATGTCTAGACATACTAACTCATTTCCTTACCCTCTGTCCTTCTGCAAAGTGTTATTGTATTGAATAAATGTTAGCTTGTTAAAAGTTCTGGTACTTTAAAGACTTTTTTAAAGTTGTCTTCTCTTACCTTAATGTATGAAATTGCACCTTTAATGTGTTTCTGTACATAAGTAAGCTATAGACAACATGCCATATTTGGGAGAAGAATGCATACAATAAATGTAACGTAACACTTCCATGCCAGTTATCTTGCAAAGCAGTGAGCTATTTTTAGTGTTTGTTAATACATTCTAACTCATTCACGTAAGTATGATGTCAACACATTTTAATATACTTCATCATTTTGGCTATATTTATTCAGCTCGGTTTTATTATGGGAAATAGGGACAACTGCTGTGAAATAATATAGTACAGGAAGAAGTTTTGTGCTTATGACTCTGGTTCCAGAATAGGAAGCAGGTTTCTAAACCATTTCTCTTTTTGACTCCTGCTGTTTCAGATGTAGGAACTGATGCATCTTTCCTCTGGTGCCTAATCTTGTCCCTTGTTTCGGGGTGAGGAGGGTAGGAGGGAGGAAGAAGAGGCTGATGTACCCAAGGGTGGGT
>JAOXNO010000003.1:2387637-2425804 GCA_028565335.1 Limnodromus scolopaceus
TATGGGAGGGATGTGGGGGGAGAGAGAATTAATTCGGCGGTTGGGACTTGCACTGTTCCTGCCGTTTCGCACAGAGCAAGAAAGCTGTGCTTCCCTGTGTGACCAGATATGGTAAAGTTAGTTGGATACAGATATTGCTCAGCTTAGCACTTCTGGAGCGGGCGCTAATAGAAACGACATGGGTGAGGCTTTTAGGATATACTTTTCTTAGTACTTTAAAAAGAACTTATTACTTGGTTTAGTAATTATTACAGTTTTAATGGCAGCCTTGTGAGCTTGATTCCGTATGATACATGTAAAATGCTTTGTTCTGTAATATCTTTAGATACTAGTTTAAAACCTTATTCCTAAAAACAGTGAAGTACCCTTTTTGTTTTAGCAAAGAACCACCCCCAAACATCAAGTTTTTAATGACTTCAGTCATTATGAGCTTTGAAGTCTGCTGAAGTCATATGAGATATGTTTGGAATAGCTGCCAGGTTTGAACCCCTAATGTGCTTCAAGCGCACGGGTGTTTTCCCCTTTTCCCTCTACAGTAATTTCAGTTACGTTAAGATAGGAAAATTCTGGCTCCTGATCAGCTTCTTTGTTTGTACTTGCCTTCTTCTGTTTAATGTACAAGTGGATGTTATTCTGGCAGAGAAAAATAGAAAACTTTTCATGTTAGCTGAAGAAAACATTTTTCTTTTCTGTTAACCTGTCTGTGTTTTGTCACTTGCTAATTTCCCGGTGTAAGTGCACAGTGCACATTTTGTGGTTGTTTAGTTCTGTTTGTTCTCTTGTTATTTGAAAAAACAGCACACACAAGCTTTCTTGTTACTCCTTTGTTTTTTGCATACTTTCGTATATTAACCCTATTGGTTTAACATGATTTATTTATTGCTCTGCATCTTTCTTCCTCTATCCTGGTTCCTTTTTGTTGCATCTGCAGTGCCTGTATATGAAGAAATTATTTGTGTTCACTGTGCTTTGCTGCATGTGTGGTAGAAGTAAAGTGGGTATACTGGGAATGTTGTAATGATGCTTTTTTGTATATATATCTCTCTAACTGGAACTTGGGAGGTGGAGGAAACCTCTATTAGTCTGTGGGTGGGCAGTGATGCTGTCAAACCAATGCTCTGTGTAGTCAGCCAAGAAAGACTTTTACATATAACCTCACCTGCTTGTTGGTGACATGGTTCCTTGATGAAAAACTTACTGGATTTGCCCACACCAGAGATTGTGGGCCTTTGTTTAATGGACTCATCAGAACTAAACTAAAATGGTTATTTAAAAAATAAATAAATAATTACAGCATCATAAAGTATCTAGACTCTGAGTCAAGGATACTTTTCTGTGGGAAAAGGATACACTAATATAATCTATTCCCCTCATCTTTTAAAAATGTGTGGTCTCTAATCTAGAACTGGTAAAAAAAAAAACCCACAACTGTGGTTTTACTAAGTGGCATGTAATAATGTGGTGGTATAGATATTTTGTGAAGGTATTTTTTGGTGGAAAGGACATAGGCTGCCTTCTTTTAATACAATTTTCACTGAAGATTCTTTCTAGAAATTAGTATATTAATTATATTGCTGTGATTCTTTACTGGTTCATACCATGCTTTTTTTTTTAACAGTACAGTATATACAGGACTTGTTGCTATTATTTTATTTGTCCAAAATACTGAAGCACAATTTTATTCTTAACAGCAGTTTCTTTCTGGCTCGTTACAGTATCTGCATTGTTCTAGTTTTCTTTTCTTATTTGTTCCCTGATTGAATCAGCTTTTGCACAGAGTTCCAACTGGCAAGAATACAGCTTTAACAAAAGTTCAAGCTGTGCATGAGGCTGTTGCATCCCCTCTTAGATCGTAGGCTAGATTAGTGATGCTGAATCCGTTTTAGCCCAGACTGACAAAGAATAAACAGCCATCAGGTTTTTAAGTATTCTTCAACTGTGTTTTCTATTATTATCTGACATTTCGCAGTAGTTAAAGGATTGTGTAGAAGAAATTATGATTAAGAGATTGAACAAAGCATTTACTGATTGTAGTTGATTTTCCTTGTCTCTTACAGAGAATCAAGCAAGAGTCAAAGAATCTGATTTGTCAGACACCCTTAGTCCAAGCAAGGAAAAAAGCAGTGACGACACTACAGGTAAGCATTTAACTGAGCTTTCTGTAACATCTAATTAGTTTGAATTAAATCACTTAATCACAAACATTTTCTAAAAGAGCTGAGAAGGCGTGTATTATGCAGAGCCAGATACAAGCTTAGAGCAGTATGTCTATTTTGCAACTTTGTAATTAACTGTTGTAAAGGGAGAAAATTGTAAAAGTTTCTCTTCACTTAAAGAATGCCTCTATGAAAGCTGTCTGCAGTCTACCTGCTCACTGAAAGATGTGCGGTTTGGTTTTTTTAGATGCCCAAATGGATGACCAAGACCTAAATGAACCTATTGCTAAAGTAGCTCTTCTAAAAGGTAAACAAATTAATTTTTTAAATGTTAGATGCATAATCTGTATATATATTTTTTTTTTTTGTCTACTTGGTTTTTATCAAATGTATATCGAAGTAGGGTGCTGAAATTCAAATGTTTTAATCATGGTAGAGTTGCATTTAAGTATCAATAATGATTCCTTTGGGTTAACACTTCTAAGTGTTAATTTAGAAATAATTTGTGCTTAAAGTTAGTTTGTGCACTCACCAACACTATTCTAGGAATTTACATGCTATAACTTTAAATAGAGTTGAGAAGCAGTTTCAGCATACACTTAAGTTAGGGCTAATAGCTCTGGGGAGGAGGGATTCTTCCATCACTGACATGTTTTAAGCGTTGCCAAATTTTTACTTATATCGTTTCCATCACTTATCAGAAATGCTTCTATTAGTTTGCACATGATTGGTTAAAAATAAAATAAAAAAATCTTTTTTTGGTTAGAACGTTCAAGATTTGAATTTCCTGTTGTAACTGTATTTAGAATGATTGCTGAGCCTTAGTTTTGAGCTTCATACCTATAAATTATTATTTTATTGCTCTCTGTACTGAAAGCATATATTTAAAACTTGATTAGCAAGCAAATGTTTACATATTCATGAGCTGAAAAATTTTGTGGGATATTAATTAGTTGTTAGGATTTAGCATACTGAAAGTTACTTTTAGGCTTTATGTGCAATTAGACATTTGATAAGATCTGTAAAATGATGCTTATGTTGGGATCACAAGTAAAAAGAATGTCACAGTTCTTCATTGCTCAGAAAGACAAGAAACCACAGTGAAATTTAGGAGGTGTGTAAAAGAGCTTTTTATCTGTGGTTGTTTATGCTTCTCTAATTTTATGACAGAAGGACTTCAAAAAATTGTGTGTCTTACATGTTTCCAAACAGTGAAACTAGAAATTATTTTGATGTTTTCCAGTGGATATCAGTTCAGCAAAGAACTTTAAAAAGTAGTGTTGAGATACTGAGCATGTTCCATTTGGACTTTGCTCTGGTGTCTGCAATTAATAACAAGTATATTCAGTGACTTCCTGTGTTAGGAGCTAGAATCTGGTAATGTTGTTTGTAGCGATTATGATAGTCTTATTTTTGGTATTAAATTTGGGTTTGGTAGCAAGTTTTATTGAAAAAAAAAAAATTCAGTTGAAAAGCAAGGTGTTGATTAAGTATCAGAACTTTCAGTGCAGAATGGGATACGCCTTACGGAGTTTGTTTCCTGTGAGCGTTGTCACTTGCACGGAATTTACAGCCGGAACAACCCTTTGTATGTAAACAGTAGAGCAGAGAAACTGAATTCAGAGAGCTCATGTCACAATTATTTTGATTCTAATTCCTACAGTTTTAAGGTAGCCGACTGAAGACTATTCCTAATTGGCTGACTTCTTAGTTATCTTCTGCAGATGTATTAAAAGGCTGAAACCTACAGATTCCTGTATTATCCTTATATGCAAGTGAAGTCTAAGTTCTGTCAGAAAGGTTCATTTACCAGCCCGAGGCTGAGCTCAGGCTGCTGTAAGCGTGCAGCTTCTGGGATTAGAAGCGCCTCATGTCATGGCAAGGGCCTGGTGGAGTTACACTCTGCGTCCAGGGTATATTAAACTGCCAGGGAGGGGTAACTGAACTCTTAAAGGACTTAAATCAGGTTTTCTGTAGTAACGTGGGAGCAGTCTTTTGCCAATATGGATGTGCTCATCTACCTGTGGATGTGCTGTCTTTACCCAGTTGAAGATTTAAACCATAACCATTATTGAACTTTTAACTTAATAAGTAGAAAAATATCTATTTGCATAGGCCGCTTTGCTGTTGAATTACATTTTGTAATTAACTAAAATAATTGGAATAACTCTTTTTCTCTTGAGGCTATTTATGGGCATTCCTATTTTGCTCTCATGAACCCATTAAAAAATATCTGTGCAATGAATCATTTGCCTTCATACTATTTATGAAGAGCCTGTAAACCCACAGTTTTGTTTGAGGTTTTGTCAGAGCTACTTCATGTGCCTGACTTTGCCCTAAAAAGGATCTTGTTTGCCAAAGAAAGACTTTCAAGTGGATTTGTTATGCAGTCGTATAATTAAGGAAGAGTGAGAACGTTTCTGATCTGGCAGCTGTTTGGAATGCGGAAATGGCTGCTGGAAAAGGCAGCGTTCCTTTTTGTTTAACTGTTGGAATTTAGAAAACAAATTAAAGGAACAAGAAAAAGATGAGATGTTTAATTGCCGTAGTTTCCTCCAACTGTATTTTCCATCAATAAGCTTTGAGTGCATTCAGGATTTGTTTCAAGTTTCTACAAGTTAGAATCTGGAAAAAGGGGAAGGGGAAAAGCTCCTACAGATTAGTAGAACTGCTTTTTTTTTTTTCCTCCCCACGAGAGAGAGGCAACTTTAGCCATTAGTAACAGTTCCCTGGATGCTTCTGTTTAGAGAGGCTGTTTGTGACTACTTATTGCAGTGTTAAAAACAGGTAAATGTTAAGCAGATGGAAAGAAGCAGTAAATGTCATGGGAAGGTTAATTATCTCGTTCTTATCAACTTCCTTCTATTTTCATAGTAACTTCAAGACTGATCTGTGGAATCTCAATAAAAAATGTTTTCAGTTGAGATTTTGCTAAATAGTGGTAGTTTACATAAGAAATTTTGAAAATCAGCAATGGTATGTTGATTGAGAAAGTTTGGGAACTGTTGTTTTAAATTGCAATAGCAAAATGTTTCACTTTAAATGTATGATACAATTTATGCAGATTTTATGAAGCTGACAAAATCTCAAAGTTTTAATTGTTTATATGACTTCACCTGAGTACTCTGAAAATAGTTATCTGAATAGACCAAGGAATACTGCAAAATTGTGAAAGGGAACTCTTGTAAGACCTGGAGAAATACCAGCCTGCTCATAAAGCTGCTTCCACCGGCCAGGACATACAGATGAGGGATCAATTCAGACTGCAGCCTACATGTGATTCTACATCATCTCTGTTATCAACACAAAAGTGTAAAGGCAAACATATAAGCAGAGCTTTGTTAATATCTTCATGTTTGTAAATATTAATTTAGTCTGAGCTTTGCTTTTCTTTTGGTTTTATTGAAATTTTATGTTATAGATCCTAAAATTGCAATATGTTCCTTCACACGCCATCATACTCTTTAATGATTTGGAAATCGTCATTTTTCCCCAAAACTGACCCACAGGTTAGACTCCTTTTCTTGGGCCAGATTGAAGGAGAGGAAATTTTCATGTGCTTTGGAAAGGATTTATACTGGTTGTGGTTTAGTTTTGGTTTGTGTTTTTTTTCTTTTTTTAAACAATTTTAAATCTACCAGTAGAGTTGATGTTAAGGAAAACCTCGGTGTGTGTATCCGAAACAAAGCAGTGTTAATGAAGAACCTTTGTTGTAATATGGCAAACAATCTGATCATAGATGAAAATTTTCCATGAGATAGGAGAAATGAATGAGGGTTTGACTTCTTTTGGCACCGTGTTGTAATTAATGATAAAATTCTTTAGAGTTCTCTGGGAACAGTTAGTCCAATGCTGAATACATCTGGAAATCACTCAAATACTTATTTAATTGTAACCTTTCACATTGGTTTTCAAACCAGGTTTTTGTGATGTGAATTTGCTTCTCGAGGGAACTAATTCTAAGCCTGATGATATGTAGTAGTTTTATTGTTTATAAATAGAGCAATCCAACTTACTAAAGAATTTCTTTCAAAACTAGCATTAGGACGGAAATGTTGGTTAGTTTGAACTAAAAGACATTAAAGAAACTAAGTTTGGGTAAGACTGAAAAACTGGTATTTTCTTCTGCTGGTATTCCTTGGTTTTTGATTTAGAAGCGTGTCAGCCATATGGAAATTCCCCTATTGCATTTGAGTAGGAAAGAGTTTTTACCTTGATTGTGGATTTGCTAAACTGATTATCCTGTCCCATAGGTTGAGTTGCTCATCTCATTTGAAGTGGTGTATTTGTACTGTCATTGATTGGAAAATACTGTCCAGAAAGTTCATTTGGGGTGTCTGTTGTTGGATTTGGGACACTGCTGCTTTATCAGGCATGATTTCAGCATAATTTGTCAACTTCCTCATCCATTTCTTCTATACAGCCTCATTAAGGAGGGTTGAAAGTCTAATTGCCCCAAGTCTTTATCCATGAGAAGCTACGAACAAAACATATTCAGTAAAGGGAAACTTGGATTTGGGATTCTAATAAGAAAGTATTTGGGTGAAAGCTGTATTCCTCTCTGTTCTTTCTGCTCTCATAATTTTGTTCTAAAAAAGTCTAAAAGCACATGTGTGCCCTTGGCTCTGCTCGATCCCACCAATTCATTACTGTGAGAATAGGAAAAAAAGCCTCTTTTCTCAGAGGGATACAGTATGAATATTTCAGCGTAATGTGATAAACGATTATTGTAATGAAGAAAACAGCAAAAAAAATTTCATAGTTATTTTGTTGGTGACATACAGTCAAATATCAATGTCAAAAGTGTAACAACAAACTAAACTATACCTTGTATTTGGTTTGTTTTGTTTTTTGTTTTTTCTTATTAGTGGAAGGTCCAGACATTCAAAGCAATTTATCTTTTGGGCTTTTTATTCTAAGCAGTGTGCCTTCATTTTAAATCCATATGGTCTATAGCGGTAGTCGTTTATTAGCCAGCTGGCTGTGTAACACATATACATTGTTGTTCTCCCTCTCCCATGATGTACCACTGGACTTTTTCCCCTGATTTTCCTCCTTTACCTCTCTCGCCTAACTGGCTTTATATAAAGTTTTAGCCCTCTACCTATATAGTTTATTAGTGCTGTTTCTGCCTATTGGAAGATCTGTTTCCGCACAGACAATACTTAAGGAAAATTTAGTGAATGGGAGTTTCCTGGATCCAGTTCCTGGCATTGCAGATACCTGCAGGCTGGAGTGTTGTTACTGCATCTATTTTCTAGTGTGTGCCCATTAGAGGACACTGCTATTAGTTACAAATACTTATTTTTCCTCTTTTTAATTCCCCCAAAACTTCATCTTTAAAAGTGCTTAATTTGCCTGTAACTGCAAGTTGTCTCTTGTAAGCCCTATGGACGTTTAATATGCATTTTAGTTAATACAAAACTTGTGGTGAAGAGCAAATGCTTTTATTTAGAGTTTAAATAATGTATAAATTCTGTTCACATTAAAGATATACCTAATATTTTAAGACAAAGAGAAAAAAATATTAGGGGCAAAATTTAGCTTAGTATTCACTAGACCACTGAATGAAATAAGGAGGGTGGGCTTTTCTTCATTTTCTTAATTTTGTGTTGGAAAATTTCCCTAGATTTTTCCTTTCCTTCTAGTTACAGCCTGCAGAGGGCGAGGAGGAAGCTGAGCTGTGCGTGGTACCAAGCCCATTGGCAGTGGCACAGCACTAAATGGCAGCTCCGGGCATGATGTGTTGGGCATTGCCCAGCCCAGCAGAAGACTGGGGCTGTCAGGGGGTTGCTGTGCTGCCAGGGTTGGGGCGGGCGTGCAGCAGGGGGGGCGCTTGGGAGGCAGGGGACAAAGTGGGGACGGTCTGATAAGTGTGTGCGAGGAGAGAGGGTCAGAGCAGCTTCCTTTTGAAAACACATAAGGATTGTCTTGCGCTTGTTCCTTCACTTCTGTGAATCCGGGAATCCTTGCCTATCTATACAGTGTTTTTAAAGCCTCTAAGTCTTGTTTGTTTTTGTTTCGTACTGCATGTTGTATATAATGAATGTTTTAAAGTTTGCATATGTTTTCCTCCTTTTAGAAGTATATTAATATTTTTGCTAATATTTATCTAATCCAATTTTTAGTTTACTTTAACTAACTTCAGATGATTTGAATAAAAAGATGCCAGTCATCACGTGTCAGTGCAAATTAAGCTGTTGTACAAATTTATGATTTAAAGAAAATGTTCTTTTATCAGATGAATTGCAGGGTGCACAATCAGAGACTGAGGCTAAGCAAGAAATTCAGCAGCTGCACAAGGAGCTGATTGAAGCCCAAGAGCTAGCTAGGACAAGTAAACAAAAATGCTTTGAACTTCAAGGTGAGACCCAGATCAACTTGGTTGTATAGGGTATCCATTAAAAATGTATTTATCAGGGAGTCTTAAAAGGGGGTCCAGTTTTGCTGTCTGTCTGTTAGATAAATTTGTTCCACAACATTCACATCTCCTGCACAGAATGTCAGAAGCTTTTGCTTTTTTTCCTAAACTGATTGACTTTTTGGTTCAAGATAAACCACAACCTTTTCATAGTATTGAATGCATACATGAAAACTGTATATTTCATCCTTATAAAATATATTCATATACAGATATTGATTAACCTGTATTTCAGTTAGATAATGCACATAATTTAATGTATTCAGTAGTAGTTCTTTGTTTAGATCATCCTATCAGATATGTAGCTATATCATTATCCTCAGGGAACCATAGGTTGTTTATGACAGGAAATAGTATAGTCCAGTTTAATTGCATATTGTTCAGTGTTCTTTATGGAGAATATTTACAACTTTTTTTTTTCCTTTTCCCACACCAGTTTGCATTTAGCACACATGGAGTTTTTGGATCAGGCAACAGATTATATTAATTTCAAATTAATTGTAATACTACCACAATAATGGAATGATATCTTAATATTAACTTTTTATTAAACTACTTACGCAGTTACTAGCTTTGATAACTTACTGAAATAATATGATTGCTTTAATCTTTTCAGTTAAGGAGAAGTTGTAACTAAAATGAATTACACAGCTGAAATTCTTCTTACTAACAAAAACTTTTGGGCACATTTTCACTTCCATTTATAGCGCTATTGGAAGAAGAGAGAAAAGCATATCGAGTGCAAGTTGAAGAATCTAACAAGCAAATAAATGTTCTGCAAGGTAGGAATTATTTTTTTTTTCACCCCACTGTTTTAGGAAAAGTATATGGCTTTGACTGTTTCTGTGGCATTGTAAGAGCTAATAAAGAGGATCTATTCCTCCTCTTCTCTCTCTATGGTAGTTCAAAATGTTATAACGTTCATTGTATGTTTGCTCCTTCCCAGACTTTTAGGGTGTGACACATCTCACAACTTGGGAAAAATTGTCAAGGTGTCAGGATTCTCTCTTGGCAGCCTCTACAAACTGTAGTGGAGAAAAAAAAGTCCTGGCAGCTTCATGCAGTAACATTTCTTAAAGTATTTTCATAGAATCAATGTTTTAGGCCAGCCGGTGCTGCACGGCTTTGTTTGTCATAGAGAAGGTGCACAGAAACAATTGGGATCCTGTCTTTACATGTGAAGTTCTTTAGATGAACAGATAGGTAAAGCAAGGAAATTCAAATAACTTGTCATTACTTTAAAAAAAAAAAACCCGAAGTGACGCATACAGTTAGATGAGGTAATATCTTACATAAGTAAGAGATGTAATGGAAGTTTTCTTTCTAATTGCCCTGAATTCTGAAGCACTGGAATGCTTCAGAAACCATTCCAGTATTTTTGGTAGTAATTTTTCTGTATAAGTTATTTCTATAACTCCACTAAACTTCAGAAACTCTTGTATGTGTTTTGGATTGTTGTTCATCAACAATGCAGACAGAAGGAAAAAAGCAATTTCTTTGAAATACTGCTATTACTGAGAAGCAGGAATTTAGCCTGGCTTCATAAAAAAATTAATATCAGGAACATACAGTTTGAGAAAAGTCACTCCTTTGCTCATTAATGGGCTATGCTCATTGCGGCATTAGCAAGTCATAATTTGTGGTGGTTTAGAAATATGTGGTTTCCCAGCATATGGGGTTGGTAAATTCAAGGCTTGTAATCTAAGAATACATGAAAGGGCAATTGTTCATGTATAATGTGTTGTATTACTGTCAAGTTATTCTCATCTACTACTTTGTTTGCAGTTCTGTTAGTGTAAGCCCCTAGAAACAATTTCCAAACAAATGAGATGGTAGTAAGCCTCATGTTGCTCACACGTATTTAAAAATCCGTCATGCTGCAAATGTCTTTGTTGTAGAACAGAAGCCATTTCATCTTACACAGAAGTGCTGTGAAACCTAACTTACTGCTGTCTATAAAAGCTCTAATGTATTACAGTATATAATAACTATCATGTTTTTTTCCCATACTGTCTTTTCTCTCCAGAGTGTGGAATTGTAATTCATAAATTCTTTAGTTCATCTAATGAACTAAATATCCTCCTGGAGCCTGTTTAGAGAAGGGGGGAAAAGTTGCATTTTTCTTTTTCACTGTTCATCAGCTAACAGCGAAGTTTCTAGATGGTACCTATATATGAATTCTACCTATATTACCGTGTATGCAGCTACTGAAAAACATCAAGTGCAGTTGTCAGGAAAGCGCGAGTCTCTCTTGAGTAGTTCTTATGCTATGTCAGTTTATGGCACGACTCACTCGCATTCTCCATGTCATCTTCTATAACAGATTGAGAGAACAAAAATAAATACAAGACATCTATGAAGGTTACTCAGCCCTGGTTATCTTCCCTGTGCTTTTCACTGTCCTTTTTTGTCCTTTGCTCCTGAAACATAGGACTTCAAATGTGACATTCTGACCGCCTACAGTATTTTATATTAGGTTTTCAAGTGATGTTAAGAACTTTGCAGTTTTTCCTCTCAGAGCAATTCTTCATAAATTTAGTAATTGCTTTTTCCCCATGTTAAAAATCAGTGAAATACATGTGAACTTTGATATGTGTTCTTTAAAAAGTCAAACAAAAACCCCGAGCAAATTAAGCACTTTGCTTCCATCTGTTAGGGTTTTAACTATAATTTTGTTCTTCTTTCTTTTATGCTTCCCTTTCCTCTGTACTCTACGGGTTTTTTTTAGGTGTTTGCACTGGATTCTATTCACATACTTGTTTATGAAAAATAGTTGTGCTCAGAGAAGAAATGTGTTTAGTAATGAAACAGTTTTGAATAGGGGGAATAATTTATAAGGTTTGCTTCATACAGCAATGTAAAATAACCTTCCATGTATGTGACTGCTGCACATTTAAGGTAAACTGTAAATGCTGAAGGATGACTTACAGTTCAGTATATTCAGTGCAGCTGTCCCTTTCAATTCAAAATTAATCTTGCACTTTGAAAAATGCTTTTTTGCAAAGAAGTAAAGTAACTTTTATTTCCTTTACTACATGTTGAGACTGCAGTAGAAGTTAGACTCTGTGCCCAAATATTTACAGGCATCACAAGTTAACTGCTGAAGAGGCAAACGTTTCCAATGTAGCTTTGCCAACTGTTTGGCTTGTCACGGAAGCTTTCCTGCTTTTCATCTTGTCTCCAAACCCCACAGTGTCCTTGTTCTCTAATACTTGTTTTGCTTACAGTGAAACTGGATCTAAATCTTGGTTTCAGATTTTGGAGAGTTGCTTTAGTATCAAACACATAACACAACCCTGTCTAAGAAAGTTTTGTAATTCTTACTTCCTTCGACTCTCTGTAATACATGACCCCACATACATGTCTCTTGAAGGGTACAGCATTTGATAAAATTAATGTATTTTTCAATTGCATTAGGATTCTGTAGTCCTATTAAACATCAGCAACATGAGAAAGGGAGTTATGTTTTTTAGATTTCCTGCAAATGCAGTTTTAAGAAATACTAACATTACTGTGTGCTTTCCAGCTCAGTTGCGAAGATTACAAGAAGATATTGAGAATCTTCGGGAGGAAAAGGAGAATGAAATTTCAAGCACTCGAAATGAACTAGTCAGTGCTCAAAATGAGATTCTGTCACTTCAACAAGTAGCAGAAAAGACAGCATCAGAACGAGATACAGATATTTCTGCATTGCAATGTGAGCTGCAAACAGTGCGAGCGGAACTCGAACGGTGGCGGAAAGATGCCTCAGATTATGAAAAAGAAATTGTCAGCCTGCAAGCCAGTTTTCAGCTGAGGTGTCAGCAGTGTGAGGATCAGCAGAAGGAAGAGGCTACTCGCTTAAAAGGTGCTTGATTAAAAGGATGTCACAGACCAGTGCTAACAGTAGCATCCTTCTCAACCTGATGAATGTCAGTTATTCAAATCCCCATTTGTCTGTCTGTCTCTGCAGACATTTATTCTGTGTGTGTGTGTGTATACATATATATATATATATACACACAAGTGTGCGTTCATATATGTGTATCAAGGCCTGTAGTGTTACAAAAGCTGTTCTGTATGCATCCTTAAATAGTAATTGTCGAATATGCCTGAATTAGTTTAGGTACCCTTTGATATTAAAAGTAAACCAAGTATAGTTCCACTTAGAAAAGATGGAAAACATGTACTCTTTGAGGGACTGCCTCAGATTTCCAAAAGGATTTGTGTAACTTCTGTCTAATTTAAACCAGTAAATGGGCGTCTTCACTCAAGACAAATAACTGTATTTAACATAAAAATGCTAAAATAAATTTAAAATTAAAGCTTTATTCTGAACACATGATGTAGAGATACACAAATATGTTGTGCTGAGCCAGCATCAGGCTGCTTCTGGGCTCAGTCATTTGAATTTCCCTTTACCTGTAATGCACTCACATCTCAGGAGAGCTGCTTGAGAGCCACTGCTCCAGGTCTATAGCTTCGCGCTTTGGAGGATCTGCTAATAGAGTTCAAAAGCTTATACTGAAACTTTGTACATTCCACAGAGCAACTGGCATATGTAAAATATGCTTTAAACTCTGAATCGGGTAATGTTTGTGAAGTTGCCAGAGAAGCCTTTTTCCAGTTCAGGCTCCAGTCTCTGTCACTGTATTGCTAAGGCCAATGTAACATTGATTTTTATCTATTTTACCACGGACTGATTTATTTCAAAGGTCTCATTTTCACCCTTCGGTTATTGCTTTAAACGTTTTGTTCCTTGTAGCAGAGGTATGGTATCTAGTGATCTGCTATTTTCAACTCTGGGAAATAATTTTCTTCAAACACTCTTTTCTGTCACTGATTTTCAAATTCTAGAGTAGACCCATAAACAGACTGTTTTCTGCTCTGTTGTGCCTTAGAAAGAGCTTTTTTTTAAAAAAAAAATAAGCATTAGCTTGTTTAATGGCTCACAAACCTCATAACAGCAGAAGATGTGGTAATGTTTTATAGGTGCTTGTTAGAGAATTCATGTGACGTGATTATAATCAAATATATTAATGATTTATGACTAATCCCAGCTTTTCCTCCATTTATTAGCTAGTGATACTTGAAGCAGTCATGAAATAATTTCACTCAATTTAATTAAATTTTATTCATTGCAGGTGAACTTGAAAAGTTGAAGGCAGAGTGGAGTGCTCTGGAAGCTGAATGTGTTACACTAAGGAAGGAGAATACTTCACTTACATCGGAACTTCAACGACAAGAGAAGGAGCTTTCTAGGTAAGGATTTGCATAATGGGGATATACAAGAACTATCCCTTCTTTTTCTTTCTGTCTTGCACAGGCATGAATTAACACTACTTGGTTGTTACACGGAAGTTTTTAGTGGCTTAATTTAGAGCTTTCTATGACTGTTACACAATTGTACTAAACACTTGAAGAATATACTAGCGTTTAGCACTGGCATTTTGAGCATATATTTCATCTGCTGGAGGAAGCAAAGAAGCGTGTGTGTAAATAAGTAAAATACTTCTAACAACCTTGGACAGACTTCTCATTGCAAATCTCTTTCAAAATACTCCGGAGTATATAATACATACTTAGTAATAAAAAGAAAAGAAACTAAAAATTATGAATTATAAATTATTTAAATTATATCTTATAATCAATTAAACACACAAAGCCATGCATATATATTTAAAAGCAAGACTACAGCCAGCCTTCTGCGTTCATACTTTCTATAGGGAGACAACACTGAACTGTACTTCTACAATTGCTCTAAGCTGTTATTTCCATATTAAATGAAAACAGTGTATGAAGCTTTGGAGGATGGAAAGTGCTTTAAAAAAATGTCTTGTTTCTTTGTATTTAAAACACATGAGGAATCAACTGGATTTTGTTTTTCAGCTCTCAGAAGCAGAGTTTAGCACTAACCAGCGATATAAGTGTTCTTGAAATGTCTCGAAAGGAACTTGAAAATCAGATGGGATCTTTGAGAGAAAAGCATCAACGGGATGCAGCTAGTCTGAAAAGTCAACTCAGTGAAGCTGAGACTCAAGCAAAAGATGTTCAGAAAGAGGTAACACAAAACTTTATTTCTGTTTTGAGAGAGAATATAATGCCCAATGACTTTGACTTTTAAGCTAAAAGAAAAATGTAAGATTTCTAGAAATGAAAGTTTCTCATACTTTTATTGCAAGTACTTTTATGGTAGTTAATTATAGATAAACTGGGCACTAAATCAAAAAGGTTTCAGATAAAATTTCAGATAAAATGATTTGTGTGTGTTTTGGGAACTTCCTAAAGTTTACTTTCGTACATTACCATGGTGAATTTAATTTTAAGCTGTTCAGACAGATAAATCCTTATTCAGAGTCTTCCTGAACATCGTGGTATAGAGTTTCATTAGCTTTTATGAGTCAAAATTAATTCTTTTTATTCAGTATGATCTTCCTAGTTAGCTTTTAGCTCTTATTTGACAACAGGGCTGCGAGTCCTTTACAAAGGTCTTCTTTCATCTTACTGGATCTCTAGGCTGCTGGAGATGATTAGCAAGTAGAGAAGGAACACTAGCATTTTGAGCATATATTTCATCTGCCTGCCCTTTAAAGATGATGTCTGGAAGAAGGCCATAACCGTCAACCATGACTTGCTTTCTCTTATGAGCATTTTGAGTGAAATTTTCCCCAGTCATCACTGCTTTAGTTCCTTTTGCAGTCCTTTGCCTTGCTTTGTTGTTAATTCATCCATCTTATGTTCCTTACCTCTTTCAGAACTTGAAAAACCCACTCTTGTTAGGCTGTGTTGTTATAATCAAATACATTCATAAAGATGCCTCATCTTTTAAATTTGTGGTAAATGCTAGTACTGAAAGTCATTGGTTCTGTCCTTATTAATCTCTGTCATGAGGACTACTAGAAAGCTTATGGTCTACAGAAAAAAATTGAATGTGAGTTTAAAAAGGAAAAACTGCCTGCACTGTAGGAATATGGGTCACATTAATGCAGTATTGTTTGCACGTGACCCCCTGAGGATTATGGCATGATAGTAATAAGCTGTAATATTTTTTTTTAAATGCTTTTCTTACCCTTATGTTTGAGTGCTGTGTGGGAAGAGGGTTTGATTTAATTCATACAGAATGTTGATTTTTGCACCTTTTTGATTGGTGTAGGTATTTAAGCTAGAGCCTAGATATAAGACCACTATTTAAACGTAAGGTGCTCCTTGTTCCCCTGTTTTTTTGTTTTGTCTTCATAGCTTTTACAGTCCTTTCCAATATGATAATGAGTAATTGTCTGGTAGGAGAGATGAATTCAGGCCTTGCACTTACTTCATACTTCCTTGTTTTTAGTGATCCCAGCCATTCAAAGTCAGGGACAAAATCTTAAGTTAGAAAAAAAGAAAATCTAAAGTAAGATTTTTCTACCCTGCTTTTATGAAAAGAGAGTGCACTGATCCAAGGCGAGTTGCTCTAGGCAGATGACAGGGAAGGAAGCTGCACGCTAAGCAAATGTAAGCATTTGTTGGGTGTCCAGGAGTCTGCAGACTGTTTTCTCTTTGTCTTTTAGTATGAAAGAACACAGACTCTGCTCTCGGAGCTGAAGGCGAAGTATGAGGTGGCTGAACAAGAGAATCAGTCACTCACAGAAGAACTCAAACAATGTAAAGAAAACCTGAAGCTGCTACAAGAAAAAGGAAACAACGTAAGTCTGTACAAAATATTTGGGGAATTGGAGTTATGACACGGGCAATTCTGTTGATAGAGGGAATATGAAAGAGTCAAATAGAAAAGGACAGACTTTAAAAAAAAAAAAAAAAAGACGACAAAAAAAGGTAGTTTACCATATTATGTGCAAAATTCCATTCTGGTACTACCTGTACATATCTACAGGTCATTACAGTGTTACAGTTATGCATGCAAGTTAAATTCCTAGCTGTGTGACAGTTTTAACTATAGCCTTAGATATCTGCTCTCTTGAAAACATCTGGCTTAAATACTAGTTAGTGAACCAGAACCAAGCAAAACTTTTTAGTTTCAGAGAATGATACGTGGGTAAAAACTGAGAAACCCAGATCTGAATGAATTAAGCAACCTTTTTCAAGATGCTTTTATTAATGTTTATTACAACGGGTGTTCCCTTCTTACTTTTGCTCATGCTTCTTAACAATGGTTATCCCTGATTGGCTCATGCTTTAAACAGTGCAGTTGAACTGTCCTTTCTATTCACTAATGAAAATATCTTTTCTGTTGCAATTAGTTTGAGAGGTTGTATCATTAGAATTGAATTTACAGCTAGGGACAACATTTTATACTGAGACTTCTGAAATTCTCCAGATGATGAGTGTGTGACAGACACGTTATGAGGTGGTTATGGCCTTACTTCAGATACGTTACTACACTGGGATAGCTGGTTTATTGTCTTCCTGGACGACCTCTATGGTCAGTGCAGGGTGAACAACTCCTGTAGTGGACAGTACAAACCAGGAGGATAACAGATGCTCTGTAACAGCCTTTTAGAAAACTGTTTCTCTGACTATGGAGCAAGTTTTACAGATACCATCCTCAAAAATCAGCTGGCTGCTAGATGCCCAAAGCTCATGTGAATACGATTGACATAGTCAATTACTGGATGTAAATGTCTAACACAGTAGAGCTGTCAAAGATGTAAAGAATTCAAAGCCCTTCTCACTTCTTTCAGCCATATTTTCAGGAATATGATGCTATAATTCTTGTGGAATCTGCTTCCTGCTTAGATTTCTTCTGCAATGGTCAGCTAATATTGAGTTACTAAAGAAGGCAGAAAACAAACAAAAAAACTCCCGTTCTAGTAGAACAGATCACACTGAAGAAATAACTGTAAATGCGAGATTTTCTGCTCTGTTAAAAACATTAACTTCAGGATTAAATGATCAGTGGAAAAGGGGGGATAGTAGAGGGAAGAAATGCTGTGAAGGGAATTGGAGCACCTGATGAAAGTGGAAAAACTTGCAAGGTAAGGGAAATTTTAGGAAGAATTTGAGGTGAGTATTTATATAAAATCAGGAACCACAGCAGCTGCCAAAATCTGCTTCCAGAGGAAGATTTAGTTATGGCAGTTGAAACCTGGGGGTCAGCGTATGGTGAAGAGCATCCAACTATATAAGGACCTGCAGGACAAACTTGCTGTTCAAGCAAGCGTTACTCACAATAAGTAATGTAAAACATATCTATCTTACGGACTATGTGAAGAGTCATGGATACTGGGCTGAGCTCCAAGGTCAAATTTTTCAAGTACTGTTGTCCCCTTATGCTTGAATCATTATCTGCTACTTTATTTCCAAGGACAATGTGCCCCAGAAGGTGACTTCCCACTGTGGGGCTTGTTCCTTTTTGCAGCCCATAAGTATCTGAGTTCACATATCTTCATATTCTAATATAAGATGCACATTTTTGATGAAGCACCTACTTAAATGCTCCTCAACAATAAGGAAATAAGTTTGTGAAGGGGAAAATGTAGTTGTTGGGAGGCAATTTCATTTAATGTGGTGGATATTTATCATCTGTTTCATTTGCGAAGATACCACAGCCTTGAACGCATATAACTTCGAAAATCAAAAAAATTTAAGAAATAATAAAAAAAATTTCCATAGAATTGTTCAGTGAACTATCAATTGATAGAAAAGACAAGGCCTCTGTACTCCATTGGGATATCATTTAAATATTTAGGTTTTATACTTAAGTTTTACTTTAAAAAAAAAAAGTGGTGTGTTCTGAAATGCTTAGCAGTGTGTCGTACTACTTGTGCTTGCATGCTTATAGTCACTGATTATTTCCTGATGCGCTTTATATGACAGATTCATTTATGTGAATGGTTTGAGAACATTATCTGCTCTGGTTGACTTAAACTTCTGGCACTTTTTTTGAACACTGCTGTGATTATTTCTACCAACGTGCTCTCTGTGGGAAGGTGGCACTCTTGATTTGTGGCACCAATGACACAAAAATAATCCTGCATGAAAATTACTGTAATAGTTGCACATGATTTGTCTATTAAATATTTGCCTTGATTAAAACAAATTTTAATCAAATGGCAGAGACTAGAATACTTTCTAAGATTCCTGTTTTGAACCGTATTGGAGGTTCTGTGATTGACTTGTACAAATTCATAACAGGATGAGATTTTATTTATAAATCTCGATGTTTTACAAAGTCTTCAAACATGAAATTATTAATTTATTTATTTGACTGAACTAAATCAAGGTGACTTCAGCACAAAAAAAATGTTAAGAAAATATTTAGCATGGTTTGAACTTAACCTCTGTGTGTCTGAGTGTGTGCACGAATATATAGGCTGGGATACAGAGAAGGCAGATGTCTTCCAAGGACAGCTTAAAAAGAAATTGGGTCCTTTTTTGCTTTTGATTTATCATCTTGAGGATAGAAGCTGTCCATCCAGAATGTGAAGTAAATTAGTTTACAGTTAATTGAATGTAGCTGAGAAAATGTGTAGACGGTTCTAACGAGGCCATAAGCTAAATGAACCCTGCAATCCTGCCACCTGGTAGTTTGGCCCAATTGCAGCATTTGATCAATTTTTCAGAATTGCATGTAGTCACAAGGCTGATGTCCTGCCAGAGATGCCGATCTTCTTGGTGTCTCTAGTAGAAATGTACTTCCCTGCTGTCAAGGAACGTGTTGATTGTACAGTCATGTTACAATCTCACGGAAGTGTCTGAACTGCGGGGTTTGCCTGTGGAGACATAGTTGTAATTGATTCACTAATGGAAGAAAAAGATTGTTTTCTGTGGAGGCTGGTGATGGAAAATGGGAAGGGCTAACTTGCAAGGAATGAAGAAGTAGCTGAAAAATTCAATACCTGGTGTGAGTTTTTGTGCCTTGAGAAATCCAGATGGGATTTCCTATCATGTAAAAAAAAAACTAAGACTAACTATGAATAAGGTACAGGCAAATCGGTTTAAGATTTGTATTGTTTTTAAGTGCTAAATTCCAAGTTGTTGCAAGAGGTTTCTTAGAACATTTTCTGCTTACTTCCCTTTATTTTTAAACATCCCTGTTCATTTGAGTAGAATGGTGTACTAACTTTGTATACCATATTAGATCATGCTGTATTGTGTTAGATGTCTTTAATACATTTCAATTAAAACAAAACTCACTGACTTATTTCCCCCTCTCTAAATCATCTTTACCTGATTGATTTATAGCACAAAGTGATTTTTAATATCCCTTCCCTTCTTTAGCCTTCCATATTACAACCCGTCCCAGCCGTATTCATCGGCCTAATCCTGGCTTTCCTGTATTGGTGTTACGGCCCATTGTGGTAGCGAAAGGTACAAGCACTACTGTTCAGTCAATGTATGTTTGTCCCTCTCACCTGTTTGTGCCATTTCTGTATAAAATAGTGCATGGTGAAATGCTCACAGGTATTTTTTTTTTACCTTAAGCAAACCCTTCATTTAATATGCCATTCTTGTTGATACTGATGAGCTGAGCAATCAACTAATCATTTAACATCTGTGTGATTTCTTTAATTCTAACAATGAATTTCGTTCTAACTGATTCTGAATGTGCCTCTTCTAACTCGGTCTCAGTTTGTCTTAAGCAAATGGGCTACCTTTTGCACAATGCTGCGATGCTAGGGCCTGTAAGAAAACTTAAGTGCTTAATTAACTATGAAAAATGAAGAGTTTGCCTCTTAAAATAATAAAAATCAACAAGCTTTGGTTCCTATTTATAGACTAAGAAATTCCTCTCTGGCTCTAAACACTTCAATTTTTCTCGCTATGAAGAAGATGGAAAAAGAGACAAGATGAGAAATAGGTGGTTGGTTTGTATTCTGAACTCTCAGCTTGCATTTTTTCTAACGTCTCTCAGTGTGTCCTCCTCTTAAAATGCTATTCTTGTCATGAAATGTTGTGACAATCTGTTTGAAATGATGTTGTTAGGATCTGCTGCAAACTAACTTCATAGATCTGGATTTTAGTATTCGAAAGCTCAGTTAAAGATGTCAGTACTGCACAAACCTGTGTCTAGCGATTACTTGGCACAAGCGATGTTTTAAACATCTTAAGCCCTCACATGTCTAATAGCAGATTCCTTTGAGGTGCGTACAGTAATGAAGCTGGAAATACGGAACTGCCAAAGGTTCTCCTGATGATCCTCAGTCATGAAGAGTTGTGGAGTTCCCTTTGCTAGAGAAACACGGGTTACTGTGATGCTCTAAGTCAGGGCCAGCCTGCAGCAGGGCTTGTGGGTAACGGTTTAGTGATGCCAATCAACAGGTACTCAGGACTTTCAGGAACCACGGGGTAAACTGGTTAGTATGAATTAGAACAAATATGATATTGATTTTTTTTTTCTCTCCACACAGAGACAATGGCCTTGGATGCCTGTGATGGCAGCTTTGGTTGCTGTAACAGCCGTGGTGCTGTACCCAGGCCTAACCAGAGCTTCTCCATGAGAACTGTTGTTGAATCCATACACCGTCCTCCCTTTAGAAGCTGGCAACATTCATATACTGAGGGAAAACAGATTAATTCTCTTCCTTTTTACCTCTTAATACAGCACAGCTCTGCGTGAGAACAGCAGTAGGGTCATTTGCTTTAAACTGTATAAAATGTATCTGTCTATAAAGAGGGAATAAAATTGTGATTCATCATACTGTGAGCAATATTTTTGCTTACAATTTCATGCAAGTTATAAATTAGTATGTTGGGATTCTGAATACTATAATGGTCGCCTAAAGTAGGCTTCTTGGTACCAAATTATTTATAATGGCTAGGGTTGTGGACACTTACTTTAGAATCTGATTGCCAGATTTAAAAGGAAAAACACATTTCTGATTTGGACACCCAAGCCAAGTAACCTTGCAGATACTTGGAAAACAGATGCAGTGTGCTCAGTGCCTTTCAGTACAATTTTGTTTTGCTTTGTTTTTTTTTTTTTTAAAAAAAAAACAACAACCTAGTATACTATTTTACTTGCTGTTAGTCACTGAGCTGTTGGGAACAAGACTTAAGAAAACTTCTCTTACCATGCCTTTTGAAGGAAGCATATTTTTCTTTGATAAGGATTGCTTTATAATGACTTTTCAAAATAAACACAATTCATGTCCAGCCTTAAAGAGACAGAGATACTGATGGTGAAGACCAGCCTAGAGTATTTAGTGTGCGCGTGTGCGAGTGTAAGCATGTGTGTGTTCTTGAGTGAACTAAGGGGTTTCTGGGAGCAAGTACTTGGTCATTTGATGGACATAGTGCAGTGATACAACTTACATTAACTTTAGTTTGAATGTAATTTATTGAATTTCATATATTTAAAGAGACGCGTTCTTTAAAAGTATGAATAGTTTCTCACATACCACATGTATCAATTTATTTTTTCAGTCATTTGATACTTTCTGACTTGAGTTGGAGAAGCTCTTTAGATAAGCTTTTGTTGACGTAACTTTGTTAAGAGAACTGCTACAGTACGTCTGTGATTAGCTGAAAAAAATCTAAGATACATAAAATACTACAAAATTGGAATCATATACCTGATGATGTATTGTCAGGTCAAGATGGTTTCAATTCGGTAGTAAAATTTTGTGCATCCTCATCACATGCCTGTAAGTATGATGCAGTGGTCCCCATTACAAAGTTTATTTTCCTTATCTAAGTACTATAACTATTGCTATTTGCTGACTTTTGGTGGGAATCACTGTAGTTAGTGCTGAATTAAATGTAGACTGTAGTTGTCTTGTTCAGCTCAACAGTTCTGTCAAAAAAGTTTATTAAAGACTTAAATAATATGCTAAAGAATGGTAAAGTAAAATGGCTCTGCTAAAGGAAACTTCAACATAGGGAGGTAATCTCAGCAATTGAATTGGCTTTAAAAATGTTATGGCAATCGACAGATAGTTTAAATATTTAAATAGAAATTTAGCATATAATTTACTTTGTGAGGTTTTAAGGGTCATTGTCCTTTAATTAAAGGTTCTATCTTAAGTTACGTGGGATTTGCTAATGGGAGGATTATTAGTTGGAAAAAATAGTCCACAAGTGACTTGTAGAATATAAATATTGTCATTTAGTTCATTCATTTCATCCTTTTCAGTTGCAGGAAGCCATCCAACCACAGAACACTCGTATGCCAGTGGTACTTAGTACCTCTTGTATATAGGTTATTGCAAATATTGTTCTGAAATGCTTAACTTCAGAATTACATTTTTTAAAGTAAATAATTGTTTTAAATCTATTTTGTAAAGATATAAAAATACAATAGAATTTCTGGAGTACAGATTAAACTATTTGCACTAACACACGTGATGTGCATGATTTAATAAAATAACTTTACTCTCCCTATGCATGTTTGAGTTGAATGTCATTTAAAAAAAGAAGATTCATGCTAAGTTTCTTTTGCGCTAGATATTGCCACAGTTACTAGGCACAATGTCTGCAGCATGTCCAGTAATAGCAAAAGACTTTTTTTTTTTTTACCTTGTATTTCACATTTGCACTGGTTTAAGGTTTTATCTAGCTGATCTCTCTCCTGGCTGTGGCTTTCAGACAGAAAGTGGGGAGGAGAGAGTGATGAAAGGCTTGGGAGCATTATTGCCATGGTGGGGGGGAAAGAAGTGCTCACAGCTGAGGGTGGCTTGGACCTGTGGCAGGGTTGTGAGGCTGGAGGAGCAGTGGGCACAGAGAGCGGGGCAACGGTGGAAAGCCCTTCTAGGGGAAGGGAGCCTGATGCTGCCTCCTCTCTTCTTCAGCATCTTGAACTCCTGATTTGTCCCTCCTACAGCTACTCTTTCTTTTCCAGTTGATTCTGTTCCCTCCTCCCTGCCGGTCGCATGTAGACATGGTGTGAGAAGGTGGAGTGGGGCCTGGTGGAGCAGTGGTCCCTCCTGGCTGGTGGCAGGGAAGGTGCTGAGCTCCCTGGGACCAGCCTCGGGTGGGCTGTGCTGCCAGGTGTGCCCTATACTGAGCAATGCTGCCTGGGACTTAAGTTTTTTTTCTTGTATTAAAGACAAATGTTGTGTTTTCAGAAATCTGTAGAGCATCAGAGAGCTGAGATTTGGGACCCAACGTGGCTGTATTAAAGGAGAAAGATTTGTAATGTAATAATTTTTTAATGATGTGCATGTGTGCATATTTATATTGCATACACAGATGTGTAGTACACATTGCATGGGGGTTTGTGCTTACAGGTGTACCTGCACTTCCCTAATACAGTGCCTTTCCCAGGAGCTCTTGACATTTGCATGTTCAAAATGATCAAGAATGAGGTAAAATGCACAATTCACTCTTTTGTCATGAGAATCCCTGGAGAAGCAACGGGTAGCTGGGAAGCTGCTGTTCTTCAGCGCTTTGATAGTAAAGCAGTGAGTGGAGTTATTTTGCAAGCACTCTATGCACAAACTTCTCTGTTTTTTGTTGAGTTTGTTTATAGTAAATATGTGTGCTCTTTTACATTCATATTTAGGTTCGTTCTTCTTAGTTGTGAGGCTTGATTAGCTAAGCCTTGGGGTCACTGTAAGAGCAGCTTTTCACAAACATGTAAGATGCTCTAAGTTCACTTGTAAAGTAAGTGCTGTGAGCATGCACTGAAGTTTGAGGTTTTAAAAAGATTCCTCAAACTAGAAAAATTAGTCTGAGAGTTGTTGCATCAGTTGTTAGTTCAATTTGGAAAACTTAATATAATAAAATTCTTCAGTTTTGTCCCGGTGTCCTGACTGAGGCACCTTATTTTAAATTCTGAAAGAATTCTACCTACATGGGGACTACAACAGCAGGCCTTTTATTTAAAAATATAAATATACAAAAAATATAGTGTATTTTTCCTGTTCCTTGTAGCTGAATTAAATGTGTTCTTCCAGAGTCTTAGCCTGATCCTTCCTACAGAATCTCTGGATTTTTTTGGTGCTAAATGGAGAATTGTGAGCATACACAATATATTGCAAAGTTTTATCATAAAACAGTCTTAGTGAGGGTTAGTATCAAATGACTGACGGCTGAAGCAAAGGTGATCATCTGTGCATGTACATTTTTGGGATATATTCTTATGTTATTTTTCTTTCTCTAATCAAGTCTTCTGAAACATGTAACTTGTTCAAATTTTCAGTGTGCTTTACATAAGATTTTGAATGTCTCCTGCCTTAATCTGTAGGGTTCTACCACTTGCAAGAGTCATTTCTTCAGCTTGCGTCTTCTCCATGACAAATCCACTGCCGATTCATTCCACCAGCAGCATCTGAGTGCTTTGAAACACCAGGTCACCACAACGGCTTTTGGGAAGCCACTGTAGTTTGCACTAGCTCTGCAACTGGGGCTGGCTGCTTCCACCAGGGGCCTTTTTTTCCCCCCTGTAGCTTTTCATCCACCATTAGTATCTCATTAGCAACTGTCTCAAGATTTTGAGTCTCCATTAATACAGCAATTGATCATATGCAAGAATTAGAAGCCATATTCTCTTCCTCTCTCTCGTGTGTATACCTCTGGGGTTTGAAGGGTGATTGCTTCCAGCCAACAGCTGCATTTAATTCCCCAGATCCAGCTGATTTCCTCATCCCAGTCCCTCTTCGAGTGTGCTTCTGGACACAAAATTCTTTTCTTTCTCCTCTGGTGGGGCATTGGGCTGCAGTATGGGTCTCCCAGTTCTTCCTGGCTTTTTAGTTCATCCCAACTCGTTCAAATTAATGAGCAATGGCTTGTCCACAGAGCCAGGATCTTCTGCTTGGAGGGAAGGTTGCACCTGCTACTGCTTTAAAAACAGTGGGTGCTCCCAGCATTGGACTAAGGGCTCCCAGAAGTAGAAGGCAAATTAGCAATTGAAACAAAGGTGTCGGAGGCTCACGTTTCTGGTTGTTGGTAAAGGTAGAGGAAACTCAGATCTGGTTGCTTTTCTGGATATCACGGTCATAAAACTTCACAGACTGATTTCAACATCAGAAGCGTAATGCCAAGCAGTTAAGTATCTATTTTAGAAAAAAAGAAGTCTTGCTTGAAGAACTTCAAAAAAAGAATTGGTCACCTCTGTAGGTAAGTTACTTGAGCAGCTACTGCCCTCTCAGAAAAGCCAACAAACCAAACCCCAACCCGCTCGCTTTGGCTCCCAACCACTGGATTTCAGTATATCTCTCGGAGGATGTTCTACTGCTGCAAATATTGTCCTTATTCAGGGATTTGACATACCATGATCAAAATACCTTCCAATCTTACTTTATATGAATGGATTGAATTTATTATTTTTTTCTTCATCCCTCTAGTTTTTGTTGCCAGCTTTTTAAACTATTTCTAATTTTCTTAATGTTCTTTTTTTGAAGAGTAGACGCCAGAACAGAACGTGTCCTTACAGTAATGACTTTACTTACATCATATAAATAGATAATAAGCTTTATATCCTGCTCTGCTATTCTTACTTGGCTGGCTACCAGAACCCAGTTGGGGATTCACTGACTTCTCGCTTTTGGATTTTAATCTTGTGAATCAAATCTGTGCATTCCTTGCATCGTCCCAGCCATGTGGTATCTGACCTTACAATGTTGTTCGTTAAAAACCACTACAGGCAACGGGGCCAGGGCAGCAGTCTGTGCCCATTACTGGTCAGCACTTCATCAGTGGGTATGTTTTTCCCCCCTTCGGGTGTTAACAGGGATGACTAACAAAGCTATTGTTGATTGTTGATCGCAAAGTATTGGATGGTAGTGAGCCAAAACCAAGTCCCTGCAGGACAACAGGGAAAACATTCATAGAGTAATGCCTTCACTTAGTGTTCGCAAAGTCAGCTGTTTTTTTAATCTGGATTATTAGTTTCAGTGATAGTAGTGTAGTGACTGCTCTTATTGGAATGTTAAATGATTTACAGAAGTCTTGGTTTAATAGCACCAATACTTATTCATGTTTTTTAAAACTTACAGAAATGAAATTTTATTTTAAAATGCTTTGACAGGCATAAATTTTTATATGTTCTTGAATCCTGTACTGATTGCTTCCCATAGATTACTCTGTGGTTTGCTTAGATCTTACAGGGAAGCAAAACCAGTCCTTTTTCCAAGATAATACATTTTACTCTCTTCCTTCAGCCCCATCACATTGTTGCCTGTTACTGCTGCTTCCCTCTAGAAGGCAATTCTGAATTATTCATGTAACTATGTTTAAATTTTTCAGTTTACTCAATCTGGGTCAGTATTATTCCCAGCACTGGAAATGTAACACTTCTAACGCACCGAGGGCGTGTGTGCATGTGTCTACATTGCTGTTCTGAGATTGCGCTTGCATGTGGTAAGATAGGTCATGATTCCTTGCATTTGGCAGCCATGAGAATGGAGAGGTAATTGAGATTCTCAAATAATACTCGACTATAGGAATGGAGATGTTAGAATGGAGATGTAATTCTTTTATTATGTCAGGTGATATATTGAATCTGCAGATGCACTTCCAAGCATGTCGTCTCTTCATCATATCTGATGAAGACAAACAAATCAAGAGCTTAGGTTACACTAAAAGTAACTTTTTCATACCTGATCATATTAATCAGTAACTTGAGAGAAAAGGGTAAAGTGATCGATTCATTCTGCTCTATTGGAATAACATTTATCCAGAAGTTAGTCTGTATTTGTTTCCGTACCCTCTGTTAGGAAATTGATTATTTTGTTTTAAAGAAATATCACACACATACTCCGAGTGGGGAAGTACTGCCTTCAGTATGGGATGGATTTACTACTTTAATCTTTGTGCTAGATCATTTATGAAGTTTATATTCTATTTATATTTCTTGTAAGGAGTTCTTGCTCTGGAAAATACTTTTATTGGGTATGTCATCAGTTTTAATGTGACAAAACTACTTGTCTTGGATAATATAGTGGCTCTTATTTAAAAATGTTCCAAATATGCAATATGTCTTTTGGGATGAATAAATGGTAAAAATTATGAGAATAAATTTACAACGCAACCAAAAGCTGATCTGTATGTACATAGTCTTTCATTCAGCCTAACTCCAAATTTCAGCACTCTACAATATCCAAATAACATGACACACTGTTTTACTGCAGAAGAACTTACTAGTTAATGAAATCAATTAAAACTTATTTATAAATTGGACTCTACTTACCTGTTTACTTTGTACAAACGGTGTTCACAGCCATATGACCTTTCTGCCCTTGCGTGATGTGGTGAAGCCGTGCTGCAGCAGGTCTGCCTGCAGACCCTGGGAGAGAAGGGCTGGAGCACGGGGTGCGAGTGTAACCTTGGCTTGTGCAAGGGTTATGAGTTTGTTAGTGACCACCAGGGTATCATTCATAGATCATCCTTTAAGAAAACCAACCAATCCCACAGTCTTTAACCTGCACTGTGAATCAGATGCAATCCTGGAGCCCTGCTTCTGTGCTGACTCAGGAGAAGGACATTTACTGAGTCATTTACGTAGTTTTCAGCAAGTCTGAGCCTTTTGAGGAAGGGAAGTTTCCTCCCTGTTTGCTGTGTGGTTTGGATACACCCCAGGGTATAGTTTAAGCAAGCGTGGTTCCACTCCAGGCTGTGCTAAGTCCTGGTGTCAGAGCCTAGGTAACCTGCCTCTCTCCTGTTTCTCTGTTTAAAAAGTTGAAATTGGAGTTAACATTTAAAACATTTTACCAGATGCATTAGATGCATCCTCAAAGGAGGACAAAAGGAAAAAGAAATCCTCCCCCCAAAAAGTGTTGAATACGTCTATCTGTTTGTTCTTCATGGGATGCTGTTGGTAGAAGAGGTCACACCTAACATCTACCACTAACTTCGTCTCGAATTCCTGGCTCTCAAGTACTGACGCAGAGCGCTTTGTCTTAGACCAAGGAGAGAAACACTGAATTAGTTGATTTCTGAGTAATGCTGTAGGGGAAAAGGGGTGAGCAAAAAGGTTTGTTCATTCTTAAAGATTCCATGTTATATTACAGGCTGGTTAGGTGTGATATTAAAGGTGTTTGGTTTTTCTGTTGATTGACACAGTTGATGGGCAGCTTTTCTGTTGCAGAACTTGCCTGTAGCTGTGCATTGTAATAGACGTTTATTACTTAGTTTTTTCCACTTCATAATTATTGTAATGGCATATATGGGAAAAAGTAGCCTGCAGCAACTTCACAGTGATTTTTTTTTTTTAATTGCACTTGCACACTTGGGTTGGCCAGGTGCTGGTGTCTGTGTGCTACCTGCTGCGGCAATTGTATGTCCTCTCTGCAGACTTCTCTGAATTGTAATTCTTCCCTTGTTCCCAATATTTTCAAATTTAAAGGGCTGTCATCCATCTGTTTAAACAGTAAATTTGAAGTTACTGCCATGGTGCACCTGCAGGGAAGTATCATACATTCCTTAATTACATCCTAACCAATAACAAATTATTAGCAATCTCCTTTATTCCTTATGTGAAAGACTCCTTATGCAGTGAGCGAAGGTGTTCCTTAGCACATCCCTGGCTCTGTCCTGGAGGAGGCTTAGTAGAGAAATAGGAAAAAATATCTCTGTTGACTTACATGGTGTTTCTCATTTAAAATCTAGACGGAGTGGTAAAAAATTACTTGCCCCAAACTGATGGTTCCCCAATTAAGAATTAGAATAATTAAAAACAAATACAGCAATAATTCCAGCAGAAGTGCTTCTGAGATATTTCTTTGGTGAGAACTGAATTGTGTTGTCAGGTGTGTAGGATATTGCATCTACTTGGAATGTGGGTCTGCTGGGCATCTTTGCAACTGACTGCCCTTAGACAAGGAGATTCATCGGTGAAGCCTTTGATGTGATGTATATCAAGATAGAAGATGAGTCTACTGGCAGAGGTCTTTCTCAGCTGAGGCACCTCAGTTTGACTCACATGCACATGGACTCATGTAACAGTGGTGTTAATTTAATGTAAATGTTTTCCAGTTCCCATTAAATACATTTCACTGAAGTGTTTTAAAACATGGTAAGTTTTTTATTCTAAAATAAAGAACAGTAATTGGGTATTTAGTCATATTCTGCAGCTGTATGTGTTAACTTCTTAATTTCTTGGACTGTAAATTGGGCTCTGGCTAGATCCTGCTGGCTCAGATACTTCATCAGAAAATGACTGTATTATTCATTAGATTTTGAGCACATGTGGGAAGTCTTCAGTCCTTTTGGTTTTGAAGATCTGTGAAAACATAAAGTTATAACTGTTTAATTTGAAGGTTGCTTCCTGCAGCCTCTGACGAGCAAGCTTGGAAAGCAGTCTGTTTGTCCTGATGAGTATTACCACAGGTGTCCGGTGATCCAGGTGCGAGCAGCCTTCTCCAATTGAGGAGAAAGAGGATGATGACTCATGGTAGAGTCATGTCCTGTCAGTGCTGCTTAGGGACACCACCACTTCACCCTTCCTGGTTCTGACTAATGAAGCTGAAAAGAAGTAAAAAGAGGATCCTTGAAATGTGAAAGCCAATCCTTCAGAGATCTGTGGCTATCCAAATCCTGTATGCAGGTAGCTTACCTGTTCAGGAGCAGCTCAAGCTCTGCACTGTGTTTATCGAGGTCTTGGAGTCAAGTGGACCCGGTTTCCACTGGTTGTCACTGTCACTGCCCCATCATTGAGTGGCAGCTGCCTACAGACTTGGGCAGACATAGTGGCCTTGCATCCAGCTTGTAATTCGATGGTTTTCTCTGCAGTCGCGTGGGCCAAGACGATTTGCTGTGATGTGGGTTCTGGTGGGTTTAGAGAAGTGGGGTCTAGGGCTGATTTCATTAAATGTGATTACCCCTGCTCCAGAGTATAAAACTCCAGAGTGGGAGAACTGAACCTCAGCAGTTGGTGATACCCACGTCATCACGCTTTGAACACTTGCCCATCAGTGAAAAGTGCTGTCTTGGGCTTTGATCTCAATATAATACAGTCTTCCCTGGGGGGGTTGGCTTTCAGCTGGAGTCCACCGTTTATGTTAAATGTATTTATGCAACTTCTGTTTTACAAATACATGTCCAGTGAGCCAGCAAAGCTGTGTGTTTGAATGGCTTCTTGAATCAAGTGAACACCGTAGCAGGAACAACTTGGTGTAGCAGAGCATTGCATAAACCTCAGCTTCCCCGTGCAGTCTCTCAGCAGGATGAGGCTTTGTGCTTCTCAGTACAGATTTAATGGGAGAGGTTCAGGTAAAACTATTTCAAGCTTTTAAAATTCATCGTGTTGAAAGCATGAAGTTGGAGTTGAGATGCGTGGCGTTTGCTGTGTGCGCAGGTCTCTGTTGAGGCATCTCTTAGTTTGCAAGAGGGAGTTTAAAAACCTTCCCTAAATATATTGGCTGCCTCCCAATGACTTTTAAATTGGCATTGAAGCTGGAAAGGATTTTTTATTTCCTTTTGTTTCTGTGCTGCATTGCTTATTGCATGCAAAACTGACTCTTTTAAGCAAGGAGCTTCTACTGACAGCTTGAGATGTCAAAACATGAATTTCAAATACAATTCATTACATGTTTCATGATGGAAAATACTTCCCCTACAGCTTTCTGGAGGAGTCCTTGCTGGTAGTTGCTGCTTCTGTTTTTCCTCAAATATGTCAGGCTATTTTCACTGAAATAAGTTACTTGTCATCTCCAGTACGTAAAAGCCCTTGTATCCGTAGTTGTGTTGTCTCCAAATGTGTCACCCAGCAGCCCTGTGCTGTGTATGATTGTTTTGGTGTGGCCTGTCCCCTGTCACCGTGAGGGGTGGCAGGAGCCTGCAGGCGGAAGTTCCAGGTGTCTTGAGAGGAAGGAAGTGAGGGGAAAACAGTGTGTTTTGGGGAAAGTTCCCACGCAATGCAAAGGAGAGGCATTGGATGGGGCGGGAAGGGGGGACATCAGGAGGGGAAAGGCAAAGTGAGCAGATCTGGGAAGGATTGGGGTGTTCCTGGGTTTTACTTCAGATGAGAAAAGTACACTTGTACTCTTGAGAGACCATGCCCGTGTTCTCTGTTCCTCTCTGCTGCCCTGCTGCCTGTCACCCTCAGCCAGCATGGTGGTGGATAGCCTCTGGCCACCAGCTGCCCTGGGCAGGGGGGAGGTGGCCCTGTGTGACTTTGGATGCAGTGAGGTGGAAGGTGCTGTTTAACGTGCTGTGCAAGAGACGGGCCTTGGAGACAATATCTGCCTTCCTGCCCTGTGCCTGAACCTCACGGGAAGCCTGCTCCATTCTTTTCCCCTTCCTGGCATTGACCTGTGGGTCCGCAATGACACGAGGCTTCCTCTCACCCGTGTGAGGTCAGCACTTTCCACCACTGCAGGAGAGCTGGGCCCGTGGGATGCCCTCTCCCTGAGCGCAGAAGACTTCTCCTGCTTCTTGCAATGGCATGGAGATGATGTGGAGCTTTGCTTCCAGCACTAAGCAGGTGAACAGTACAGAAAGGAGCCCCCAGTTACGTCCAAGGGGGTTTAATTAGAGACACCCTTCTAATCACTGAGGTCTCTGGGAAGCAAAGTCTTTGGTCTTGGCAATCACCGCTGCAGGAAACGTTATGGGGTGAGCTTTGGTGGAGACCATCTTGCAGAGTACCAGTGCGTGCGGTGCCGTGATGGCACGGTGCCATCGCAGGTGTGAGCACAGCCCTGGGTAACGGCAGCTCCACTGGTCAGAGTGACAGAGCTACTGGTAGGGCACAAGGAAGGGTGGACCTGTGCCTGACTACGTCAGGAGAAGGTAAGATCTGTGGACCTCTTCTGCTGTAGGAAGAGTGATGTTGGTGTCAGCACGTCCTTTGCGTGGTCTTAGTGCTGCTTTGGCTAAATTGTGTATTACGAGTGAGATGCCTTTGGCGCATCCGTCGCCTCATTCATTGCCTCATCTGTGGAGCTTTGCTTAAGCCATCCCTATGGCTAAGATAGACAAAGATTCTTTTGAAACTTCAAAGAATCTTTGTTCTAGTTTTGTTTTGTCTAATTTTCTCTTGTATATAATAATGTACGTAATATATATGGAAAAAATTATCTTCACTTAAATGTTTTGTTCTCTGTACACATGCGAGTGGAAAATGCTTCACAGATACTTCCTACAGTCCCGCAGATTCAGACAATGCAGTTCACAATACTGTTTTAATCTACGTTTAATGTTAAATAAAATGAGAGAGTTTGTTAATTTTACCAAAAGCAGATGTCAAGTATAGCAGACTTAAAGTGAAAAAAACCCACAAACCAACAAAGCCCCCCCAAAACAAAAGAAAAAAAACTTCAGGCAACCCTCAGTGTGTGGCCCAAATGCAGCAGTCCCTTTGCCTCCACAGCCCCCTGCTGCGCTGCTAATTGGGTCCTGCTTTTCACCCTCGTTAGCCCTTGGGATTGCGTACACTGCTCAGAAGGAACCCCCCGTTACAAGAGACTATAATACTTAGTTGTTACGACGATGTATCTCTGTGGGAAGAAAAGTTCAGTTCACACCCTGTAAGTCCAAACTATAAGGTAAAAATAATCCCTTTCTATTCTCTCCTAAACAGAACTGCTCCTGGAAAGCAGAAACAAACCCTAGTAATTGCTCTATGTCCCTGGAGTCCTTAACAGAGCATCTGCAGACATGACAGGAACAAGACCTGCTCCGGGATCCCTGCAGTTCTCGGCAATGGCAGAGATCAGTTCATGCATTACTGTTTAAGTGCTGTGTGTGTGCTCAGTGCTGTGACATTACAAAGAAGATGACTTTATTTTCCTGCTGCAAGGAGGTTGAAATCTTAACATCCTGAACATATGGAAGGAGAGTTTTCTCTGACTGTCCAAAATCTCATAAAATGTAAGCTGGGGGGGAGAGGGGAGGCCACGTGCATGCTTGGTGTTCAAGAAAAAGCTATTTGTGCTTAGTATAATGGCAATATTTTTCAGTTGCAGCTCTCCTGTGCGGAAGTTTAATCTCCCTAATATGGACAGAGTGAGAGCAATGAGAACTACGTAACTTTTAACTTAGCCAGTTTTCTAAGAACAAAAGCAATATGTGTCAAGTTGTTTTGGGTCACTTTTGCACCTTTTTCGCCTTTCTGTGTTTCTATTTATACCCTGGCCAGTTCTTACACTCTCTGACCTGGTAAGAAAGTTAACGTGGTTACTAAACTTTAAGAGGGAAGAGACTGATTTCCTAGATTTGGTCTGAGCACCATTGCCTTTATTAATATAAATAATGACATCATCTTTTATTGCAGAAGGGGAACCTTAAACGGTTACGGGAGAGCAAATTTTAGGAAGAGTGTCCTTATGAGACATATGTGATTCATCTTCAAGTGTGCATATTTAAGAAAGACGCTGTATCCTGAGCCAAATCAGCTCTGTGACTCTGACTTTACTCCATTTCAGACTGTAACTTATTAGCAAGAATTATTCACTTCTTTTTTTTCCTCCTTTTAAAATATGTGAAAATTGGTGCTTGCAGCCTGCTGGGGAGCGCTGGGCAAAGCACAGGCAGCTCTTTTGTCCTCTTCCAGCTTCCTCCAGAAATCTGCTTTTGCACTCTTCCAAAAGCCTTTTGTAAATGATGCCTGAACCATAAAGTAACGGTAACCGCTGTCTCATTTCTGGGATTCCATGTGTTAGTCATTCAGAGCAGTGGTGTTCAGGGCACTGATGAGCTGCCAGTAAAGCACTTGGTTTCCTACTGGAGAATTTTGCTGATGTCTATTAGAAAATATCACCACATTCAGGTTCAGTCTCCTCTACGTAACACAGCGAGGAGGAAACGTGCATCCTTTTTGGCCAGAGCTGCAGAAGCAAAACGATACACCACAGAATGGCTGGAGTTGCTGCCAAGGGTGAACATCTGCTCTACAGCTTGTCATTCAGCTTTTTTTAAGATGCCCTGTGAGCAGCCAAGAGCGCTGGCCTGGCTGGGTTCCTGCATCTGCTCTGTACCTGAATGGGAGGTAACTGGCTGGGCAGGGGAAAGCCGCAGACTGGCAGGCTCCAACTCTGTGCCAGCAGCATGTGGGCAGCAACACGCTGGTCAGTCTGCTGCCTGCTGGGGAGAGAAAACCCTCGTTTCTCCTCACCTGGGTTTTCTATGCCATATTTGCCAAAAAGAATTGTTTCTGTAGTGGGTTGCTATGAGGAAAGTAAGCATATGCTCCCCACTTCCTCGCACCCGCCTTTGCAGGGACACGGTCTCGGTGTGCCTCTCTTCTCGCTGTCAACTTCACCTGTGCTAGTCATGCAAGGACAGGAGGCTGAAAGTTGTTTGGGTTTGTTTGTTTAAAAAAAAAAAAGTGAAAAAGTAGTGTTTAGCAAGCATTAGTGATTGTTTTCAGTGAGTTTGTTTTCAATCCTGACCTGTGCCATGTGAAGGGCCAGTGTTGCAGCCTCCTGGGGGGGGCAGAGCCAGGAGAGCCTGGAGTCAGGCTCATCCATCCTTAAGCCTTTACCTTTCTCCTTTCCTGAAGCTTAGGAGAAAAGCTCTTCTGCCACCTCCTCTGCCCCAGCCTCAGGGCCCTTCCCTCCTCAACACAGGACTTTGCTGGATGCTGTTAATAAGGAGCAGGAGCCCTCTCTGCTAGACAAGCTGTGCAGTACAAGGGTGCTGGCCCACAACTGGGGGGTTCCATGGTCCTAACATCCTCCAGCTGTGTCCTAAGCCTGTGTACCTGCTGTCCTCTCTGCATTGTTTCCTCAGTAAATGAAGACAAATGTTGCATTATTCCAGGGGCAGAACAGTATTTCCAAAACCTCTCTCCTGTGGTGGCTGTTGCCACTTCTCCCTGCTTTAAGCCAGGGCTGGCTCAGCAAACTTTTGGGTCAGATTCCTGATTTCTCTCATCTGGTTGTTGCCTTTTCCCACTGCTGCTCGCAGCGCTGCCAAGCTGTCAGCTGGAGCCAGGGGAGCACTCATGGACTGACCCCCCAGCCTGGGCCCTGGCCCGGTGAAGGGCTCTGGTGCTGCCAAGAGGGCTTGGAGGAAGCCACCAACTTGCTTTTCATGGCTCCTGCCATGTTTCGCTTGCTCTAATGCCTGAGTCTCATGCTAAAACCTGAGGAAGACCACATCTGAAGATGTTCTGGCTTTTCAGCTCCCTGTGGGAGGGGTAACTCCCTGATGTGGCACTTCATGCCTTATTTTGAGCTTATCAAGTGTCTTCACCCTTGTCCCAAAATGTCAGCTTTTATAAAAGCAGATGGGCCCTGCTGGCACGGGGGCAGAAGTGAGACGTTTTGAGGCATTTCAGAAACATACGCCAGCTCCTCCCTGGGTCTGGGACTGTCTGTCTTACAGCAGTGCCCCAGGCAAATCCTCCCCAAAGGAGGACCCCCAAAGGGCTCGGTGTGCCCCTCCATTGGTGTGGGTCTGCCAGGGCTAGGGGCTGGTGTCCTGGCTGACATGGCAAGGAACAGTTTTCACACCACCTGCTTCCAGGAAGGTGAGATTTTGACCAGTTTTGGTGAGTCTGGCCCTCATTTGGAGAAGATTTTGAGTGTCACCTTCATGTGACAATTGTCAAGAGTACCCTTGAGATACTGTTTATCTAGAAGATTTGCTGTGCCCTGGTAACTTTAGGGATGTGTGTTCCTTCCCTGGTCTTACTAAGATCCTGGTTAGCCATCTGGAAATCTCATCCTGTGATTACTCCAGAATCTGGAAGACCTTTTGTAACTACTAATCCCAGAAACAGATTTTCCCTTCATCCTGTCTGTCAACACAGCCTTTAACTTATTTTTATGGGCTTCAGCACATGTTTGAAGCATCACTGCCTCAGGATACCGTCTGTGTTTTCCGGACTCTTTCAGTGGTCCTTACATCTACATATAGCACTTTCTGAAGAAGGGTTATTTAGTGGGTATTCAGTAGGATCTTGTGTCCTTCAAAACTCGACACATCTCCATTTGCAAATCTAGAACAGGAATCAGTATGACTTAGCATGCCATGACCATGAAATCCTAGGAAATTATACTTTGCGATGCAATCTATTTTGCTTCAACAGAATTGAGTAATGTTTTAATTAATGAGATGTGATAAAAACTGTATTAAAAAGTACTGATCCCATTGAAGCAAGGGAGGTAAAGCAAAAAGAATATTCTAAGCTAGCTGGTGCCGTACTAAACTCTTAAGTTTTTGCCTTTTTTTTTGCGTGTCTTGTCCACTAGTTGTTGTTTACCCACCAAAATAACTTGTCTGTGACACTTACTGTATATGTCTTTCCTACGTTATGGAGGCAGCAGGATGTGGCAGGTGGGAATTGATTCTGTGTGCAGTGAAAGCTGTCTGATAGAGTGCCATCTGCATTGGGGTGGTTTAAGAGGGTCTGTGTTGTCATCTTGCCATGAATTGCGGCCCTGTGTTCCTGCAAGAACATCAGGCCCCAGGCAGAGGTTCAAAGAAACTCACTGGACAAGGTCTACAGGACATCTTCCCCGTGGCTGGAGCATGCCTACATGGTGGAGAGGGCATGTACATGGACCACAGCAATGGATTCACTTGAAGTCCGCAGTGCTTGCAGGTTTGTTGGCATGTGCTGCTTTGTAGGAGTGGGCCCTGGACTACATGTGCTCCTTGAGCCCGTCCTGCATTTGCGGAGCATCGTGTAAAGCCACCCTCTAAAAGTCAGGAGTCAAATGAAGTGCTGCTTCCCTTCTCATCTTTTGTTAAGGAATAGTTCTCAAGAAACGCTTTTACATTTCTTGAGGATGACAGAAAAGCTTAACCTAATTGCTGCTCTAAATATATGCCTATGGCCCCTGAAAGTCCCAGCAGGATATAAAGCCACCAGTTCCAGTTCTTGTTTTTGCCAGAACTTCAAAGCATTTCCTTTTATGCAGTAATCTTAAAACCAGTCCAAGAGAATACTCACTCAATTACTTAGATATTCCAGTTATGCCACCAATATAGAAACTTAAATGATGATATTTTCCACAGGCAAAGCTCCATCGTTAGTTAAATGTGATGGTCTTCTGCTGGCTTGTAGGGAAGATACAACCTACTTTCCACGGTCTGAGAAATGGTTGCTGCTCATAAGCTGAGCTAAGGGTAGTGACTGATGGACTAAGAAAATGAGACCATAACAGCCACCCAAGTCTTATTTAGGCTTTAAATGTTTTTTAATCATTGTCATAACCTTCTCTGGAACAGAAGCTTTGTATGGACTAGTCAGTACTTATTTAATAAACACTTTCCTCTTTTAGTATTTGAGATTACAATATCAGTTGTGCATCATGTCCAAACTTTAAGTAGAAATAAAAGCTCATGTACTTCCATAGATCAAAAGCAAAATTAGCTGGGCAGGACCTGCTCCCATCCCTCAAGTCTTAGTCTCTTCTTGAAAGTGTTGTAAACTGTAGTTCACCTACCTCTGCCAGCGTGGCCTCATGTTATTTGGCAAAATGTTTATTTTGTTTGCGAGACTTAATTTGTTTGTGTGGGCTTAATTTGTGCGTACTCAACAAGCCAAGACTGTTCTTCTTCAGAGATTATAACTATGTAATGTGAATATCACAGAATTGCCTAGGTTCGAAGGGACCTAATTTAAGATCATCTAGTCCAACCATAAAAAAAAAAAACAAACAAAAAAAACCCCCACCAACAACAAAAAAACAAAACCAAAAAACCAACACCACCAACCACCACTAAACCATATCCCCGAGCACCATTTCAGCTCCTCTTTGGACTATCTCCAGGGATGGTGCCTCAACCACTTCCCTGGGCAGCCCATTCCAATGCTTGATAACCCTTTCTGTGAAGAAAT
>JAOXNO010000003.1:2425904-2443938 GCA_028565335.1 Limnodromus scolopaceus
CTGATACAGGCCAGGATGCTGTTGGCCTTTTTGGCCACCTGGGCACACTGCTGGCTCATGTTCAGCCGACAGTCAACTAACACCCCTATGTCATTTTCTGCCAGGCAGCTCCAGCCATTCTTCCCCAAGCCCATAGCGCTGCCTGGGGTTGTTGTGACCCAAGTGTAGGACCCAGCACTTGGCCTTATTGAACCTCATCCTGTTGGTCTCAGCCCATCGATCTAGCCTGTCCAGATCCCTCTGCACTATATTATAAAATTGAGAGGGAGATGGGGTTTTTTTGATTGGGTTGTTTTGGGAGTTTCTTGGTAAGTGCAGTTATGCGGGCAGGGTCTGAGATTATTATTATTGTTTTCTGCTGGAATGACCTTGCAGTAGCACTTTCTTTGCAGTCAAGCTGAGGTAGGTTCGTCCCTTTGGCTGCTAGGCCCAGGAGAGCTGCAGCAGATACTCTAGGTCCTGGTCAGGAGGAATTCCAGCCACCAGGGTCAGCAGAGACCCATCATACTTGGAGTGGTTTCAAGCGCTACAGGAAGCGTGGTCAAAAATGAAGAGATCATTCGAGGACCGTTTAGATGTAGAGAATTCCTCCTGGTTAAGCAAATATCCTGCTGAGTTTCTCCTGGAAAAGAATTCGATGTGTAAGGCTGTATCTTTTCCAGATTATGAGGGATGGGGTATAACGGAGAGAAACTTCTATTTCTGCAAACTTAGAAAGCATGTGGGCCTCAAACGCTTTTCCCAGTTGGAAAGTTTGCTGTTACGAAAAGGAAATAGATTTTTATAAGCAATATTTAATTCAAGCATTTGGCTAATTCTCCTGCTGCAAGGTTTTAGGTCAAAGTCTGATTCATTGATGTGGAACTGGAATGAAAGGGATTAGGAGGAGAAGTACATTCTGAAGTTAGGAAAACTCTCTGGTTTCTTGTCCACTAACCATTTTTTTCCTACCCATCAAATGTATATTTGACCTGTGTTTCTAATTTAAGTGTTGTAGAGAAACTTATTCCCACACGCCTGCCTTTCTCTGCCCGTTGCCACCAGTTCTGCCATGGGTGTGTTCGATTTTGCTCTTTCAGGAAGGGATCCTGATCTTTCCATATTTGGAGAAGTTTCTGGACATGACATTGTTGTACAGATGCTGTGAACTTGTACGTTTATTCCATTAGGTTAGATAATGGAAAAAGGGGTGTTTTATTATTCTTATTACTCATTAAAAATATTTGTTAAAATAGCGCCCTGTTCACAATGGGATGCTCTGCAGTAACTCAGGCGCTGGGGGAAGCCGTAGCCAGGACCTTCTTTTTGTTGCTACGAGTGTGTGTGTTTGCATAGGTGCGTGTGTTTCCTTCGGGATTCCTACAGGGATCGCTTTGGGCATCCATCTGAAAACTTTTCTTCTGGCCGTAAGGTCAGTCTCCCTCTGTCTGTCCTTGCAATCTCCCCGTTGTGCGTGTGACTCCTGGCAGCTCCTGCTGTCCGCTGCCCCGTGCTCTCCCAGCCTCTGAAACCCTCCCTTTCCCCTTGTTGGTACCCTCATCGCTAGGTCTTAGAGACCTGGCAGTTGTCAGTCTAACGTCACTTACAACATCCAATTTGTAGCTGTGTTCATAAAGCAGCTACAAAAAGAGACTACCAGAGGAGACAGGTCCACATCCTGCCCCGGCGCTGTTGCTGCGGAGCTGTGATGGATTTATTGCTTTCATAAATGCAGCAATCGGCGTTGCCAAACCCACTGGTTTATCTGGGGCCACCCATGTGCTGTGCAAAAAAACAGCTCATCCTCAGAGAAAAGAACAAGGTGGTGGGTTGTTTTGGTTTTTTTTTCCCCCTGAGTTTGCAGTAATTATTTTGGGAATAATTATGTTGCTTAAAAGAAAGAGAGCTGCTTTTTATGGCTTTTGGAAAAAATGGAGATAAGAACAAGGGGAGGCTACGAGCCCTGGGGCAGGCGGCAGCAGCGGTGGGGCTCCAGCCCTGCCCGTGCTCTGGAGAGTGGGGAGTGCGTTGGTGACAGGAGAAGTTTGCCTTGGGGCCAGTAATTAGTCAGGTGGGAGTTTTCCAGAAGATCGAGGGCGTCCTGGGAGGTCACCGAATAGGGAGAAAACAGGGGGCTTGGCAGTGCAGAGGACCTCATCGTTGTTCTCCTGGTTTTTACCATGTAATTCATGCTTTGCTCTGTAAAGCATTGTGATATAGTTTGTATACATTATGTAAAATAAGTTGTATTCTATTATATTGAAGAAATACAAATATAAAATAAAGTCAAAGGATGGAGTAAAGTAGCTGTGTGGTAACTGGACCCCTGGTCCCTGGTTGTACTGGTTGTCCCATTCCCCAAGGCTGCAAAGCCTTTGGGGCAAAGACTGCAGTTACAGCTCTCTGCCATCCCTAGAATGATTTAGGAGTTTTCCACGTGACGATATGATGTTAAATACAGTCTCTCCTGGGTGAAATGGGAAGTACAGCTCGAATTCTGCCACACATTGTTCACCTGTGGTGCCTGTCTCCAAGATCTCGTGTTTTCCTGCTACTCCAGCTCTTGTATCTGAGAAGTTTTAAGAAATAATTTTTAACCATGCTTCATGGTTGGAATTGGGTTTTTTGAGGCTGGAAAAGCTCTATTATTGCTCCAGACAGAACAGATACATGGGTCCCTCAGAGACAGTACGTGTTGGTGGTGGGACGGCAAGTGGCAACTTCCAATCTAGGGAAAGCAAAACCCCAAATCTCCAGGGTTTGTATGGGGGGGGGGAGGGTGGTGAGGATGGCTATGAGCACTTCAGCTAGGCAACTTGCTATTGCAGAAGGTGGAATCTGCCTAAAAGTGCCAAGATGAATCTTTTATGGGAGCAAAGATGTCATCAAGAGCTGCCGGACACCAGGGCGAGACCCTGCGTCTGCGTTTCATTCCCGAGACAGGAATTGGAGCCCGAACCCCCATCACCCGGCGTGTGCTGCAGGAGACCCAGCCTCCAAGGGCAGTTGGGAGGAAGAGCCGTAAATCCCAGCAGCTCCCGAGCACGGCTGCCGGGTTGGAGGAGCCGGACGTTTGGCTCCGTGAAGGAGGTGGGTGCAGGGGGGCTGCCGGCACAAATCCTTCTGCTCTGTGGGAATTTCCCCCCCTTGAGCAACTGCTGTGCCTTTTTAACCAGAAGATTAATGGAAGGGGGGCCGTGGAAAGGGCCAGAGCGCCGGGTATGAGTTCATTAGTCTCCGAGCGAGCGAGCCCGCAGCCGGTGAGTCACCAGCGCCGCTTCCTGCGCCCTGACGCCGTGCTTGGAGCTCTCCCAGCGCCGGGGACCCGGCCCTGCGCGGGCTGGGAACTCGCAGCCCCACATCACCGCAGGCTGGGACCGCGGGCTGTTAATGCTATAAAATAAAAACTAATCTAGATTAATTACACTGCACATGTTATTCATCTATAATCCTGCTCCTCGGCCTCTTTCCCTCCCAGCACAGCTCCCCGTTGGTTTCTGTTCCTCTCTTAAGGTGTCCTCAACTCCATTTGGGTTTCTCCGTTTCTTCCGAGGGGTGGGAAGAAGATGCCTGCCGCCCGTAGCAGTGTGTCTCCTCTGCATGTTGTGCTGGGGCAGACCTGTCTATGTGTGCGTGGAGGCATAAATAGCTGGTCAGAGCTACCAGTCGGCTTTGATGGGTCACTGGCTGCAGCAACGGCTTGTGGTACCAGTGAGGTGCCACAGCACAGCAGGGCTGAAAGTGCTCCTGGTGTCTGACACCAGCAGCGACGGTCCTGCAAGGGGTCCTACAGAAATGGGTTGAAAATTAAATTCAACCATGCGGGTAAACAGGCTGGAGCTGCCACCGCTTCTTACTCAGAAAGAGAGCGTTGTGTCGAACCAGTCATTTTCCCCCCGTAGCAGTGGTGGTGCTGATGTGCAAACTCTTGCACTGTCACGGGACTGGTTGGTCCCAGCTGCAGCACTTTGGGGTGAGCCAGCCCTTGACCACGCTGCAAGGGCCAGGAGGGAGAGCGGGAGCAAAATGCCAGAATTTGTCATTCCTAAAACACGTATCACAGCTGTGATGCTGCCCCGTGGCCAGGAAAGAGAAACCCCAACCGTGGGTCCAGAGCTGGAGGTATCCCAGGTGCCCCCCAGGCTCAGCCCCCACCACAGGGGGTCCCAGAAGATGGTTTGTTTGGCAGTGGGTGCGGGGGTTGAGCTGGGAGGACCCTGTCTATCCTTCTCTACTTGTAGCAATGCCCAGCTCTGGCAAATTTATCGTTACGATAGGCGCTAAGAAATTAAAAGGTGTCAGCTCGACAGATAAGCCTGTAGGATACAGTCTGGTTGCTGTCTGGAGCCTGTGGCAGCGTTCCTGATGACTCAAGTGGGAGAAGCACTAAGACCCCAATCTCCTGAGATGATGAAGAGCCAAGGCTTGCTAAATCTGAATGAAATAAGCTCTACTTTTGTTTAGCTACAAGTTATTTCAGGCGAGAAGAGATTTTTGAAAGGATCTTTGTACCTCACAGAGGATTGTTGCCCTTTCATGTGATGCCAGTGGGATCAGCGGATGCTCCGGAGGGGTCCTGGGGTGAAGCACCCAGAGGCCCCTAGCTCCCATAGGAGTGGTGATGGGTTATGGGCATCACCTGTGTATTTCCCAAAACATTCTGAACTATTTTCTGCTGCGGTCACTTCCAGCAGGTGTTTTTAAATGTGGTGACCATTCGTTCTTTTTCCAGCCCTTGTTTTCCTCTCCTCTTCACCTGTTTGAATGTTGCTGCCGCAAGGGAGTGGACCAGGAGGGTTGGACCACTGGGCTGGAATTTTTGTCCTTTTATTTTTCTGATTGTTTTTTAAACAACTGCATTTTTAAATGACATGTTTATAAGTATGGACCTTATTTTCAAAACAAAGTGTGCCATTAACTTTGCGAACAGCTGTTACAGAAGAGAGCCCAGACTGGAGACCTTTCACATCCGCAACTCTGAATGTGTCCCTGCAAAAGCAGCGGTCGGTGCAGAGGACTTTATTCTCAGGGTACGTGCAGGAGAGGCTCCTGACCACCGCAGGGCTATAAATGGCTGTGGGTTGAACTGCTTGTTTTAGCCTGGTGTCCCCAAGCAACCTGGACCCTTGCTTGAGCAATCGCTTGACTTGAAATTGGTGAAAATGTTGAACCCCTGGAGAGGAAAGGACTCCGTTAGCAGGGAAGGAGATCCATGAGAGAGGAGCTGGCAGCACTGGTGGTGGTCAGGGTGGTGAGGGCCAACACGGGTCGGTCAAGCTCTTCTACTGACCTGGTCATCCCCAGCACCACTCTTCCTTGAGAAAATATGTAATTTCCTAAATGTTTTAAATACTGTAATTTGGGGAATCTGAACATTCTTTTGGTGAAACAGACCCTGTCAGCACCCAAACCCCTTCACCCTGTGCCTGGTCCCCAGCAAATGCCAGCCTTGGCCACGTGGACGCACCTGGCATCTACCGGCAAAAATAACAGCACGTGCACAGGTACGTTTTCAGTGGCACTTTGTGCATCTGCTTGAAATCGTAGCAAGGGGTCAGCTGCGTTTAAATGGGCTCAGAGGTGAGACTGAAGAAATGAGGCTTAAAATTCAAAGCAGTCCAACCTGCCCTGCCGCGGCATCCCTCCCTGAGTAACTCGCTGGCGTCGAGCCATCGCCCTGGCTCCTGCTTTCAAAGCTCCTCACGTGGGCAGTTCAAATGGTGCGCACCATGGTTGGGGAAAAGAAAATAGTGTTTAATTGAAGCGCTGCACATGTATGTATGTTTTTAGGATAAACAAAGCAGATTGGGCAAATATTTATTTCTGCCCCTACTGCTACAAAGCAAACTTTCCCACAGCTTTTGACAGAGATAATCTGTTTTTTAGCCACAATGGTGAATTTGTAATGACAAGTTTTCATTTCAAATGTTTCAGGATTTCCTGATTGGTTCTCATGCAATTATTTTGATTAACAATAAGGTTTTCAGACCAACTTGAAAGGGTCTCAGAGGCTTAGGAAGAACCTGGCTCTCTGTTACTTCTCTCTCACTGGGATTATTTTCCATAGTTTTCTAGCATTTGAATCAAATTCTTTGGAAATCAAAGAAAACTGCATCTTAGAAATATTTCACACCTCCACCCCTTCTGAGAAGGGTTTCTTTAAGTTTAGAAAAATGCTTGTTCCCATATCAAAAAAAAAAAAAAAAAGGATGTAGGGCTGTAATAAGAATGAAAAAACCATGTATCTTTTTTTAATGAAAAGCTGTATTTTTAACAAAAATATGATGCTTTCAATGATCATTTCTGTGAGAAGGCAACATGTGAAAACAAAGAGTGAGAAGTATTTGGGGTGTCTCTGATTAGAAGGAAATGAGATCTCAAACTAGGAACATCTGAGTGTTTCCTTTTGATTTATAAACATAGGAGATGGCTTGAGAAAGTAGGAAAAAAGTCCACTAGTGTTGTTTGCTCAGATTTCATCATTCTATTCCTATAATTTATAATTTTTTACCCTTTTTTTAAGATGATATGGAAATCTCAGAGTAGCTTTAGAGCGCGTGTGCCAGCAGATCCCCACCGTACCGCCTGTCTCTCTACCCCAGCCGATGGCAGTTTTCTGCTGATGGGAGCAGTCCTCCGGAGCTCCCGTTCCCCATATCAAAATGCCATCAAGGGCAGGTAACCATAAGCAAAGTCGACATATAATGTGCTTGGACCTAGTGTACCCTGGGCAGGGTCCAAATCAGCTGTGATTGCACCTCTAACCACCTCAGCCAAATGCCCTCAGCCCACTGGGCTCCTCCTTGTGGGGAGGTGAACAATAGGAGACCTTGATTCTGCTTGCAAGAAGTGCATGTGGAGGTAACTCAATCTCTCTATTTTCAGCTGAGAAGTCACTAGGGTTTAATGCAACTGCTTAATTAACATCAGCAAGGGCCAAGGCCAGCGTGGCCCAGGTGCTGGAGCTGCCTTGTGCCAGTGCCGGGCAGAGGGCAGGGTCCTGCAGGGTGGCCAGTGCGGCTCCTCCCTGGCCACTGGCACCTCCAACCCCCATCTAACCGTAGGTAGAGGAAGATGGAAGGTTGATGTCAACCAGGTGAGCCTAAACGTTTGTGATGTAATGCTGTGAGACAGCTGCTGAGACAGGTCCTGCACTATTCATTTCCTAGATGAATTAGTCACCTTATAATAATTTAAGTATACCAGTGGATTTATGCATTTAGCAACAGAACCCAGTAAGGACTGAGGAGGGTGGTTTTGATACAAGGTGAGAAGCCTGTATTTATTAATTAAAAAAAACCCCAATTTTAGCTTTCTGTGAAAGTAAAGCTTTTTGAGGTCCAGCAAGTACACAACTATCCAAGTTCAGCAAACGTATTAGCTAGAGGTACATACATTTAGCAACATATTTTCTTTCACGCTGCAGAAAGTGGAAACATAAGTCGTGTGTCTGATGTGATCTCCATACAGATGGGTTTGAAACGCTGGCTCCATTCTGAAACATCATTACTTTTACAGTAGACTTTTAAAAAGTATATTATTGCTGCTAATATTATATGTATGTATTTTAAAAGTAATTTCCCTGGACTCCAATAAAACGTTCTAACAGACTTTTGTTCTCTAAACAATTTTAACCTGTGTTTCGTGTTTTGGGGAGTACTTTTGGCCCCCAGGCAATGCAGAAGAAAAATTGCTGGCTAAGTAACACCAGATGCAGGAGAGACTGCTGGCCGCTAGAGAGCTCCCAGATGAGAAGACCTTTCAGGCTGAAATACAAATATGTTTTGTAATGAAAGCAGAAACCCTCTTTTACTTTAGGACACAGGGACCAGCCATGAGACACAGAAAGGTTTCTTGCTTGCGCTGCAGCAAGAGGCATCATTATCTGTAATTACATTTTTCATACTTGAAATCAAAAGCCCCAAAGCTGCCCTCCCTCCAGAGCAAGGTTTGAAAAATTATCTTAAATGTTGGCCTTTAAGTCAAGTCAAATAGTGGGGCTAATCTCAGGGATGAGATGAAAAGCCGCTGCAGCCCTTCGATAAGGGTGTCTGCTCAGGGATTACGTGTTGGCTGCCATCTCGTGCGCCATCGATGGTGAAGTCCTAGGGATGCTGTGTGTCACCTGGAATTACAGCACTACAGTCGGAGCCTCCTGCTCCAGGGAAAAAGGGCAGGAGGGCGCCTCTCCCCTCCCTCGCTTGAGCTCCTCTTTCATCGAGGCTCCTATTACTGGGGACAAAAGTCACTGTCCATGTAACTTGTGCCTGGGTGCTCGAGGAGCCTGGCTGTGGCACTGTTGGTCCTTTGGGAGCCACCTGGGCAGGAAGAGGTGCTGATGGGTGCATCCACCCTAGGGTGGCTGGCTGAGGTTCATGTTATTTATATGTGGCCAAAATGCACTGAACTCATCCAAGGGTCTGGGGAAAGCCTTTGTCTCGGGGAGCTCCGAAGTGAAGCCCAGATGCAGGGTGTGGGGTGGGACGTGCCAGTGTCTGAGCTGGGAGTTGCAGGAGCCTTGTGTTTGTTGTGTGCTCTGACCACTTTGTTGCCAGTGATGAAGACCTGTATAGAGTCCTGTGGATGTGGGGGCTGAGGCCCTGGAAAGGATGCAGAGGTTCAGGGAAGTGGGTGGCAGCTGGGCTCAGCACGGCCAGTGCCAGCGTGAACCATCCCTGGGGCACTGCAACACCCCAGGGCATCTCGGGTCCATGAGCAAACCCCCACTGCAGCTTGGCCCTGCTGCCTTCCCAACGCCCCGTGAAACGCTCCTGTCCCCGCTATGTGTGGCCTTCCCTGTGACGACCTGCAGCCTGTCCCACCCCCAACGTCCTCCTGCCCAGGAGCTGGTAAGTGCTCGCGCCTGTCACTTTCCTCCAACCACTGGAGCGAGACGACAGCCCAGGTGTGACAGCAACTCCAAGAGCAGAGTTTATACCAGGTCATGATTTCATGCCTAACAAGCAATGGTTGAAGAAGACTTTGCCAGGACCAGACTTAGCTTAGTTTCCTGGGGGGCAGGAACCTAAAAATTTCCATCTGCCACCTCTGACCAGCCTGCACGGACCACGGGTGGTGGCTAAAGGTGAGGATGAGCCCAAGTGTGGGGCAGCCAAGCAGAAGCAATGCCCTAAAATGCAGAAAATGTTTCCATTGCTCAACGGTCGTACAGCAGAGAAGGGCAAGAGGAACATGGAGGTCAGGACTGACATCATCACATAACCATTTTATGTATCTTCCTGGAAATAGCAGTATTTTGAGTTCCTGGTGGCTGGAATATACTCCATCCTGTGCATTATGGCAGTTCCACATGCAGGGGCTGGTGCCAGCGCACAGGGAGCGGGGAACCCAGTGGGCTGTGAGGGCCAAGCAGGGGCATCTTTTTCCCTCTGCTTTCACACAAGCAAATGCCCTTTCATCTTAGTCTGTCCCACCAAGCCCCATCCCTGTCCCCAGGAACCCTTCTCTCATCAAAGCAGGCTGGGTCCTGCTGGGGGCTCCCATCAGCGGGCCTGGGATATTTTTGGGTGAGCTCCCAGCAAGCCCTCGCAGATCCATGTTTCTCCTCTGTCAGAAGCTATTTCCACCCCGTGCAATTTCCCAAGGGCTTGGTGAGAAAGGGAAAAAAAGTGCTGTCAAAGGTTTTCCCCTTCCCTCCCCAAGTATAAGCCCCTGGGGTCTCTGGAGGGGATTTGGCAGCCACAGGAATGTGTGGGAATACGGGAGGTTTTGGGACCGGGTTCGGGGCGGTGTAAGTTGTTAAGAGGAACATCTCACCCTGGGCTTCTCTGCAGCAAACTCACCCCCAGATCTCAGAGCCCACAGCGCGTCTCCCCTCCACGACCTGGTTTCGCTCAGGTGCGTGTCCTCATCTTCAGCAGCCTGGCACAAGGCTGTGCTCAGTGTCCCCAGCAAGGGACCAGTGCGGTGGCACGGCCGGCCCTGACGATATTTCGCCTCCCAGGGCGTGAAGGAGTTAAACTTTTCAGATGGAAAACGAACTGAAGATCAAACCAGCAGCCTGGTGACCTCCCGCCGCCGGGCCAGCAGCAGCTCCCCAGCCCAAGCCCGGCAGTCCCATCCGTCGGGAGCGGTGGCCGGTAGGTGCCAGGGGTGTCGGGACTGGGCATCGAGCGGGACCTGCCCTCGGCTCCGGCGGGACCCCGGGGACAGGGTGGGAGGGCGACGGCGGGATGTGATGGTCCCTGGGATGGAGGGAGCGCCGGGAGGGCTGTCCCTGAGCCGCTTTCGGGAAAGGGGCTGCTGGAAGCGAACTGGTGCTAACGCCGCCCGGGGAACGGCAGAGCGACCAAAGCCCTGTGATTTCTTGCCTTTTGGGACGCAGGGCTGGTGGATCCTGGGGCTTCTGGAACAACGTGGCTTTGTAACTGAGCTCCTTGCATGCAGCAAGGGAGGATGGTGTGGGGCTGTTTCTGACCGGCATATTCTTTAATCCTGTCCTCCAATAATAGGCAGCTATTTACCAATAAATGCAAGAAGTGTGGGATGTCAGTTTACAGTTTCTAAACAATGAAAGATCTTCTCCATATAGAGGGAAATTGGCTTTTTTTTTTTTTCCTTGAGCTGAAAACATTGTGATCTGATTCTAAATAATATCAGGCATAGCCTGTTCCGCTAAGTCTGTGCTGTCTCCCTGGCCCTTCTGTTTATTGAATGAAAGGAAATACTCACTCATTCAAAGGGACTGTGTCAGTAATTCGGATGTTTATTTTTCAGTAATAAAGTGGTGTAGTCTTACCTAAGGATTTGCGTAAACATTTATCATATCATTTACACTGTAAAATGTAACAATTTTACATGGCAGTGACAATTATTCTTGTTCAGAAATCAAAGCCGAATAAAAATTCACAATCATTTCTGTTGAAGAAACGGCGATTACACTCAGTTTAAAAGAAAACAAGTACAACCACAACCCAGTAAAACTAAAACCGAAATAGCATATTGTTCCCTTCTCCTCAAAGAATACCTCAACCCCTATGGCATTACATCTTTTTCCTTTGAAAGATACCAGAAAAAACTATTTTCCTAAAATCTGAGATTCTTTTTTTATTATTATTAAACTGATCTTGGGATGGTGTCTGAAGGAGGTTGCCAGGCAGATGGCTGCGAAGCGGTAGTTCCTGACCAGGCAAATGGAATTGCAATCACCGTGTTTCAGAGTCGGAAAAGCTCAAATTCTCTTTACTGGCCTTCCAGTTGCTACAACCCAATTCCCACAAGGTACTTTCTGGCCAGAGATGAGGCTCTGGATTACAGAAACGCAGATCTCCTGGTAACTGCGCTTGATTTATTCTTCCGTATCGCGGAGAACAAGTCAGTGTTATTCTTTGGAAGCATGAACTCCTCCAAATGCTAACGTGCGGGGAGAAAGAAAACAGCAATTTTTATTATCTTCTTAACAACAGCCCTCAGGAATGTGCTTCGCAGCGAGCGCAGCCCGTGAGCCCTGCCTGGGCCCCGGCGCCTTTCCCAGGGGCTGGCACAGCCGGGGACCCCTCCACCGACCGGGCAAAAAACAAGCAGGGGAAGCAATAATCCAGGCGGGGGGAAAGGAGGCTGCGGGATACATTAAGGGAGGAGCTCTGAATAGTCATTAGTAGCAATGCAACGGGGAGCCCCGCTCTGAGACACCCCGGAGACACGCTGTGACTGCTCAGCAAGGCCCATGGGGGATCTGGGGACATCTGGGGCCAGGCAGCATCTGATGTAGGTGACATTGGATGGGACCCTGGGGGTTTGTCTCTTAGGACAGCCGGGAAGGGGTGCAGGGTGCTATAGTTTTTGCCATGCAGCTTGTGGCTCGAGGCCTTCTCACAGCAGTGGGGTTTCCACGGGGGACACCCCCGTCTGCCCCTCGTTGTCCATAACCGCAGTCACAGGGAAAAAACACTCTGCTGAGTGTGATGTGACCAAGGCCAACCTACCCGGCTGGTGGGGTTTATTCAGGAGGGACTTGATGCTACTCTCATTTGAGTGGGTAATAAAATTCCTATTGATGTTTTTCATTGATTTATGACTTTCTATGGACCCTTGATTACCACTGCAACCGTGCCCGGAGTGTGCGAGTGTGCGGGGGACGCACAGTGCAGACGAGTCTGCTGTATCCTGTTTTTGTAAAGGGCTTTTCCTCTTAGTAGTTGTAGTGAAAACAAACATGTGGGAGAACAATGGGATTTTTTTTTTCTGTTTTCCTCCACATTTTTAAATACAATAAAAAAGTCTATTAAAATTAAATATATTGTGTTAACAAAAAAGGGATACCTGTATGTTAATGAGGAAAATAAGTGTAACTATGTGAACATGCAATCACAAGCCCAAAGGTCATTTGCCTTCCTGATCTCAGCCTGTGTTTTCGCTGTTGAAAGCCTATTCATTAAATACCTTGTGAAAACAGGGCACTGGTAAAGCAGAACAATGCCTGTGCCATAACGCTGTTATCTCTACTAAAGGAGAGTCAGCTTCACACCCCAGAGAAACACCCTGGCACGCTGCTGGGACTTTGCAGTCTTCTGAGTCATCATCTCAGCAGGGAGCAAAGGGGAGTCCGCGGAAAGGATTTCCTTTCTTCAGATTAACCTGGAGGTTTTTCCTTTGTTGTGTCTAAAATATTTTTCAATAAACAAATAAGAATAATTCTAAGTGCTGTGAAAATGGAGGTAATAGATTAATTCTTTCTAGGAGTAAAACTTAGAATACCTCTGCACAGGACAAATTGCCCTCAAGGAAACAGCGACTGTGAACTCAGTGACAAGGTATAATATAACAGGTGGGACAACCACTTTCAGTAGTTCCTATTTGTATTCTGTGTGGTTTAGAGAAGCATTTTTCCATATGCAGTGGTGAAGGATCTACCATAATAGGTGGATAAGGGTACAGTTAGTTGTTCATACGGTCTAGTTGCTCCTGGTTGACTATATTTCCCTGGGCTTTGCCTAGCTACAGCTTTCTGCCAGTGAGAACTTCTCCCTCTGGGGAAAATTTCTGAGGACCCCTCGCTTCTGACACTGCTCTTCCCCCTGCAGGTGCTGGAGACCCTGGCCACGTCTGGTCTCGACCTTCTCAGCAGCAGATCAGGCTTCTGAAGCCCTTCGCTACAAGGTGGGTGTCCCACGCCATACTCCTCGCTGCTCTCCCTTTCCTTCTTGTCTTTCCTGGGTGGTGGCTGCCACACCTGGGTGCACTTTTCCAGTACGTTTATATGGGACGAGGTTATCCGTGCCGTCAACAAGGTGCAGTATTCGGCTGACAGAAGAGAAACTCGCACTAGACCCAGAAAGACACGAGACAATTTTCACTTTTAAAAGAGACCACCTCCAGGGCAGTCTGGATATTAGAGGCTTAGGTTTGTTTCGTGTTTGGATGTCACGGTTTATTAAATGATGCCCTGTTGTCGCTGGTGCCTGAGCGTGGCTGTGTGGGGACACCAAGGGGGGGGACACACACCTTCCCGGCCCCATCCGTCGATGGGCAGGTGGGAAAGGCTGAGGACATACTGGTGGGACCAGATTTCATCCCAGCATGTTCCATTTCTGTTGAGATCAAAGTGCTTTGTGAAATTGATATGAGTTTCAAGGGATTAATTTAAGGGCGGAAGCAAGAAATAAGCTGCAATAGCGTCAAAATACTGCATCCAACGCTGTTTGGGTGTAACATTTTGGCTTTATTTTGAAACAATGTATCTTTTCAAGAATTGCGTTTGCTCTCATTCTGTTCTAACACGTAAGGCAAAGCTGAAAAGTTCTGAAGTGCCTGAAACCGACGGGAGCAGCTTTTAACCATCCTCCTCCTGAGAGCGGATCGCATTGCGATTCTGGCTCTGACTCACGTCAGTGATGCTAAATTTAAAAATCCTTTCAAAGCAGAGCTCAACCTTTCTCACCGCTCTCTTCTTGAAAAGCTGAATGTCGAAGCGGTCATGTTGGGAACAAAGAACACTTAGTATAAACATTTAGTCCATAGTAAATAAATTACACTTGGTCTTACAGTCACGGTATCAGTGACAGCTCGTACAGCCTGCACCCTTCCCCTGTAACGCACCAGAATGGAGCAAATATACATCGTTGGGGAAAAAAAATACTTGTCTGTTGTCAAAGAGCCCAACTGCTGTCAGCAAACATATTGTGGGAATATGAATCTGGAAACAAACAGATCATTAGAGGGTGAGTTAAGGTTTTGTGTTTTAATTCTAAACATGTTGAGTGAGGGAACCAGAGACGTGCAATGCCAGGAAAACTCTGCACCAGAAGGGTTTTTTTTTCTCTCTCTAATGAAAGCTGGTATTTTTATTGAATGCAAAGTGCTTTGGGTGACAAAGATGGTTACATATGGAAAATATGAAGTTCCATTTGTTCTGGAGGATTATGAAGATCACTTGATTAGAAGTAATGTTGCGCTGATGCAAGTTTTACATTCCTTCCTTTGTGGAAATTATTAATGCGTTTACAGAACCTTATTAACAAGGTTCAATAATTTTCCAATGTTAAAAAGAGAATATATATGGGCGATGTCTGCCTGCACAGGAAGTAGAGACTTGGGCTTCTGCAGTCGCATGTCTGGTTGGATTATGTTTGTGCTTTGCTCTGTTGCAACTATAACGGGGTTAAGAAAATAAACTGCCTTCCCCAGTCGGAGCGTGCCAGGGGGGCAGAGCCTGTGCCGGGGCTGTGGTGCTGCCCACCCTGCTCTGACAGCCAGAGCCACTTGGGCTGAGGACTGTCAGGAATCTGGGGAGCCAGAGGACCTCTTTGGACGTCTCCTGAGAGGACGTGGCAATCATCTGTGTAGTCCTGAGAGGGTGCTGCCATCCCCAGTGTTTTAGGGCAATGCATTCCGAGGTGGTGGGGTGGTGGGAATGCTGCAGGGGGAGAGAGACTCAGGCCCTGTCCCCTGGTGTGGGATCCTGCATCCCCTGGGGTGGACCAAGTGAAGATGACTAGGCTTGTGCCTCTTCTGGCCTTTCATTGCTCTGATATATCTTAAATGTCCCATCCCCTGTGTCTAGACACAGCACTGTGGAAAGGATATTCTGATCTGCCCCAGGCCCTGCTCCGCAGGGACAGTCGCAAGGCAGTCTGTGTCCTTGTGTATTTTGGCAGATGCTGAAGCTTTGCTCTCTCAGGAGAAAGCTGCTTTGGTCTCTCCCCTTCCTATAGCCAGACAGCTACTGTCTTGGCCCTATAGCTGTTCCCAGGGCAGCCTGAGCTGCTTCGTTGTACTGAAGAGGAGAAGGTTAGGGCTAGGGAACAGCAGGACATCTCCACCTCAGAGTGCATCACCGAGCCCACATGGACCTGTAAGTCTTCAAAGGCTGCTTCTCTGTCCAGCATCTATCCCTGGAATGCTTACTTTGGGCAATAGCAGCTCTGGATGCCTCTGCCTTTAATGGTTTCCTGCATGATGTCATGCTAATGAAAATTGAAAATCCTCTGAGAAGGTCAACATTGTCCACCTGCTGCTTCCCCTCCAGTACTGGCCAAGCATATCCTGGTTTTTCCCCAAATCCAAGGATCTGCTTCCTCTGACACTCTGAGGATGAGTATCCCGCCTGCACCTTTAACCTGGACATAAATAGGATATGAGAAGAGGTGGGAGAAAACATTCCTTTCCCAAAGTCTTCCACAAGATAGATTTTTTTGGGGTAAATGCCCCTGCAAAGCCAAGTCAAAGCCTCAGGAGAAGTTTGTGGCCAGGGATACCCTCCCCATGGGGATGACGGAGCTTGGAGGTGGCTTCAGCTGCCCCTGCTGCTCATAGTCCCTTCACTGGAGGCTTTCCCTGTGCTGAGAGTGCATCTTCTCACACCCAGCCCTTTGGCTGCGGTCAGGCTTCCACTTACTGCAATGTTGCATTTTATTTGCTGTTAATTTTATAGTGAGGCAGAGGTTGATCAATACTTTCTGCTATTTCCTGCCGTCTCTACAATGCTGGTTCAAATTGTAATTAACAAACCAGCTCCCCCTCCCCTCCCTCCAAAAAACCCCAGCCAGCTCTGTGACTCCAGGCCAGCCCTCAGGGTAGCAGTTACGGGGGATGCATGGGATGCACCGATGCTCCTCACAGGGTGAAAGAGCAGCTTTTTGCTGCCCTGCTTGTCTGCCCAGGAGAGAGCGGGAGATGCTGGGCCGTAGTGAGAAGATACCAGCCGATAGCTTCAGAAAATCTGCCCGTTGGGATGTGAGGCTGCACTCAGAAGTGGTAATGGCCAGGATAATGTGTTGTTTATTGCAAACAGGCATCTGCAGTGGCCTTGAAGGTCTGGATGTCTGACCGCCCTGCTACACACATCAAAACCCCTGTTAAGAGTTTCAGCCCCACATTCAGCCTCCAAAGCCAAACGGTGATGGTATCACATTCGCTTTTCATTTCTGCGTGGGCACTGTGCCTGTGCAGTTATAACACAGCTGATTCTGATTTTCATATAGTTCATTGTTTACTTATGACTTACTATAAAGTTGAGCTTGTCTTATTTATGAGCAGCCATGAAGATATGGGATTTCATCCACTGGGTGATGACTCATTCATTGGGTTGGACTCTTTAGCTCCTAATACGTGACATATTTTGGACTATTGGATGAACAGCATTTCTGCATGAGCCCAAATTAAATGTGGTGAAGGGAAATAATTAGTTGTTTTTAAAATCATGTTTTTAGCTGGATTTGTGCTGGTTCACTGCTGGCTGGTTCCACCGACGTGTACAAGGGCAGGGTGAGTGGCCGGATGGCTATGGTGGAGAGATGAGGAGCAGTGTTTTAGGGTCAGATGTCTAAACATGCCAGGGGAGATTTTGCTTTGTTTCTGCTGTAGAGGGAAAAGCTTCGCTGAGCTGGAGCAGTCAATACTTTCTATGAACTTTAATGACTGCAACATTTCTTGTGCTGCTGCAAAGAATTTGAGAAACTAATTCGTAAAATCACTCATAAAACCCTCATGTTCTTTCTGTAATGATAAAGCTCCTCGGCTGGAAAAAGAAATACAGACCTTCTGAAAGAGCAGCTCGGCAGGAGAGTACTTTAGCTGCTCTTGTCTGGGGCGTGCTTTCCCCCTCCCGTGGGAGCATCATGCCCAGTGAGTTGGGCTGGAAGGATTCGTGCACAGTCAGAAATATCGCCCCCAGTAACGCTCAACCTACGTAAGGAAAATGAAAAGTTTTTTTAAGAACCTTTCCCCCCCCTCCTCCTGCCCGCAGGTCTCACGCATGGGACAGGTACGTGGGAAATGCCGGAGTAACTGTGTTGCCGTGAGCTGTTCTTAGGCCTTTACTAGTTTCCCCAGCCAGGAGCCCCGCCAGCAGAAATTTATGCCTCCATTTCAGCATGTAACGATGCTTCCCAGCGCTTTCGGCTGGCGGATGGCTGGGAGGCAGTGGCAGGGCGTGTGGGGGACTCGCCATGACATAACCGCATTCCTGCGGCATTAGGAGATATTCCCAGGCCGCGGCAGGGGCAGCACATCCCCTTCCCTGCCTCCCACCCAGCCCCAGCTCGGGGAGAGCCAGAGAACCCTTCCCCGGGCGCTTATTTCCCCGCTGCGGGTTGGGAGGGAGGGGGATCTTTATGGAATTAAGCTCATTAACTGGTTTCGCTGGGGTTCGCCCCGCGGCTGGGAGCCGGCCGGTGCCCCGCGGGGCGAGGAGCGGCCGTGCGGGCAGGTCGGGTGCCAGCCGCGGCAAGTCCCGGGCCGGGGATGGTCCCGCCGCCCCGGGCACGGCCGTGGGCGCTGCGGGGCCGGGCGGGCTGGTGGCGGTAGATGGCAGCATTGGGAAGCGTTTGCGTGGGGGGGGTTGGCCCGCCCCGGTGGCAGGGTGCGGGAGGCGGCTGCCCGCAGGGACCCCCTGCAGCCGCGGGCTCGGTCCCACCTGGGGCACCCACTCGTGGTGGCCGTTGCCTCGCCGTGTCCCACGGCAAAAACTGCTTCGTTTCTAACCCCCAGATCACTGACAGGCTTTTTTATAGAATCATAGAAGGGACCTCCAAAGGTCATCTAGTCCGACCTCCCCGCAGTCAGCAGGGACACCCCCAACTAGACCAGGTTGCCC
>JAOXNO010000003.1:2451823-2464348 GCA_028565335.1 Limnodromus scolopaceus
TTCCTCAGAGCAGAAATGATTTTGCTTTTTTTCATTCTCTTCCCATAAAGCAGTCTTTGTTTCCCACTAATCCTGAAAGCAACCAGGATGCAAAAGGCCGAATTCTGTTCAAGAGCCCTGTGATGTACAGGGAAGGGCAGCTGCCACATGGGTTGCTGCACCCAGACCACCAACATCCCACCGATCCCGCATGGTCCCAAGCAGCAATAGCCCCGACTGTGCTGCTGCCCTTCTCCCGAGGCTGGATTTACAGCTGGGTTTACAGCTCCCTGCCGGCGCTTTGCTGAGTGCTTCACGTCTGGTTTTGTGCCTGAATGCCGCTGGCGGGATGGATGGACGAAGTGGTACAAAACCACTCGGAGAAACTGCTGTCCTTACGTGTGCAGAGCGTGTTGTTGCACAATACGTTGTTGGGATAAAATTTTTCTTTGCTGGTTCTAATGGAAAAAAAGACCTCTATTGAAAATTTTAGCTAAGTATTTAAGTTAAAAATTAAGGTCCTTTTCCCTGCCTTTTTCCTGCTTAACAAAATGACCTCTATTGAAAATTTTAGCTAAATATTTAAGTTAAAAATTAAGGTCCTTTTCCCTGCCTTTTTCCTGCTTAACTTTTATTCACTTCTTTTGCTAAGGAAAAATGACTGAACCTTCAACTTTCACTTGGCCTGGGCACAAAAGGGTACTAAAGGGAGTGTGCATTGCTAGGTGTGGGAGTGGAAAGGAAAGGAAATAAAAATGTTATAAGCAATCAGATTATCCGGATGTGGAATAGTTGCTAAGGAGTCCCAACCCGGGCCAAAGTCGATAAGCAATTAGCATTTATTAAAAGATGAAGTATAGAATGATGGGAGAAAATCCCTTGAAAAAAGGCTGAGCTCCATGTTTCCAGCTGCTTTTCCCTGGGCTGGACCAGCCCACACCGACGGTGGAGCTGCTGGCGGAGGCACCACCTGCCCCGGCTGGGGCACCCCTATGGCCTGTCACCGACTTTGCTCTGTAAATAAAATCACTCTGTTAAAGTCAGTTTTTATTCGAATCCTTCTTGCTGCTTGGCTCAATAATTTCAGGAAAGGGCAGTGGCTACTGCGCCGTGAAATACACCTCATCATTTCAGTGTATTAAATCTCCCCTCCGATTTCTTTGATAGTTTTAAAAAAGGAGCTGATGCTGCCTACTGCTTGGGGAGCAGTGGAAGTTTAGGCATAACTCCCACTGACTCCATCTTCATCTTTCCTTCTTTCTTATTTTTTGGTGAACAAATTTATCTAATAAAACTTGCATAGTCTGGGGGAAGGAGTTGTTAGGTTGCTGGAGAGAAACCACAGTGCCATGCTTTAGTAAAGGATTGAGAAGAAAAACTCTTGAAAGAAAATCACTGCTATTCTAATTTTAGTGGCGAGTGGCTATGGTCATTTAATTGAATTAGACTTTATTGATTGTGTTTTCATGGATTTTTTTCCAGACTCTCACATCTTTCCGTGCGACGGCCTTGATGCAAATAGATACACAGGCATAAACTTTGCTTGACATCATTGGAGCAGCGCCCGGCAGCAGAGCCAGGACTGTGAGTGTGTGTGGGGGGATCAGTGCCTGAGGGGAGGGTGAGTGGGTGGGCACAGGCTTCCCCCAGGGCAGAGACACGCAGGGACACCTCTCTGCAACTTTCACCAACCAGTAAGTGTCAAGAGATGTGTCGGCAGCCTGCAGAGAGTCAGCGCGTAGCAACTGCAGATTGGGTAGTTCTGTTGACTCCTTGCTGTCATCAGATGAGTCAGTGGCAAGTCACAGTCCTGCATGTCTGCAGGGAGTGGCACGGCAGGAAATCAGCCACAAAAGCGGGGAAAAAAAAAAAAAAAAGAGAGAGAGAACCTCCCGAGAGAATTAAATTCAATTACTTGATTGCTTTTTGAAGTTTCTATTTTCTTTAAATGGTCGTTAAAGTCGTGCATACCAGCCCAGAGGGTGCTCTCCCTCAGCAGCATGTGGGGGTCACCACCACCCCCTCCTGACCCGGGCTGTACTTTGCACAGCGTTCCTGGTGGCTGCAGGATTTCACAGACGTGCAGCAGCGAATCCCTCCCCAGCCCCCAGAGTCCGGGCTCTGCCGGCCTCCCCCACCGCTGGGTGGCCCACTCATGCCCACCCACACCCCCCCCCCAGCCGCTCCATGCTGGGTGGGTCGCCCACCTGCTGTGGTCCCCCCCTAGATGCTCCCCGTCGGGTGGTGCTGCCTGTGCTGCTGGAAGGGTGCTGTGCTGTGCTGTGGGTGTCAGCTGTGCTTGTGCCCTGGTGCAAGGGGGCTAGCGCCCCTGGCCACGCACTAGCCCAGGTGAGTCGCCCTCCTGCCTGTGCGCTGGTGCCACCGGGGGTGTGCAACGCAGCTTGTGCCCCGGTGCTGCACCCAAGGCACGGCTGCACCCCAAGAGTCCCGCAGCCCGGGGGTGTCCCGCCGGCCCGGCTGAGGGTGGCTCCGACGGGGTTGGGGGAGCCGGCGGCGCTGCGGGCCCGGCAGCCCCCCCCCCGCGGGGCCGGTGCGGCGGGGCGCGGGGGCTGATGCAGCCGAGGGCGTGCCGCTGCCGGCGGAGAAAGGCCGGGCGGCGGCGCGGGGCCGGCGCAGAGCCGGGGAGCGGAGGAGCAGCGCGGCAGCCGGGTGGGAGGAGGAGAAGAAGGAGGAGGAAGCGGCGGGACTAGGCGGCGGATCGGGGCTGCCGCTGATCGCCGTACTCCCTCCCCGCAGGCGGGCGGGCGCGGCCGGGCGGGGCGGATCGCATCGCGGAGGAGGAGGAGGAGGAGGAGGCGGAGCGGAGCCGCGCCATGAGCACGCAGGCGCGGGGCCAGGGCGGGCGCAGAGCAGCCGATCCCGACGGCGAGATGCCGGCCACCGAGAAGGACCTGGCGGAGGACGCGCCCTGGAAGCGGATCCAGCAGAACACCTTCACCCGCTGGTGCAACGAGCACCTGCGCTGCGTCAACAAGCGCATCGGCAACCTGCAGCACGACCTGAGCGATGGGCTGCGCCTCATCGCCCTCCTGGAGGTGCTCAGCCAGAAGCGCATGTACCGCAAGTACCACCAGCGGCCCACCTTCCGCCAGATGCAGCTGGAGAACGTCTCGGTGGCCCTCGAGTTCCTGGAGCGGGAGAGCATCAAGCTGGTCTCCATCGGTGAGTGCATCCCCGGCCGGTGGGTTTTGGGTTTGGGTTTTTTTTTTTTTTTCATTTTATTGTGTTGTGATTTTTTTTATCCCCCCTGCACTAGACCTTTGCCCCGCAGAGCAGGGATGGTGCTGCCGGCTGGGCTCCCTGGGGCTCCGGGGCTGGGAGTTGAGGAATTGCTGCTCTTTCTTTCTATAAAGAGGAAGCTTTGGGGGTGCAGCGTTGTGTTGGGCTAAAGCTCTGTGTGCTGTGGGGCCCGGCTGTCAGGGCTGTCCCATCCCTCTCAGTTTCTTTCTCAGCCACTATTTCGTAGGTGAGGCTTTGCTTTCAGCTCTTTTCCCAAAGAAGCCCAATGCCAGAGCACGTTCTCTCCCTGTGCAGCCCATTTCCCCAGGTGCTGATGCCTCTGACAGCCCTGGCAGGAGATGTGGCCGGGATGATGCTTGCCCCAGCCTGTGTCCAGGGTACCGGGACTCTGGCAGGGTGCTGGAGCCTGGCTGCCGTGGGGTGAGCTGCAGGGAGATACACGCTACCATGGGTGGTAGAGGAGCATAAGGAGGTTTTTCTTGATCACTAGAGCCCACTAGATGATGCCAGTGTTCAGGTTAATGTGGACGCTTGCTTAAGTGCAGTTGCAGCTTTGGAACAGACAGCACTTTCTCCTTAATCTTTCTGCTGTAGCAGAAAAAGCACAAGGAGCTCTGTTAAGTCCTGGAGATGGGTGGTTTGAGCTAATTCTTGCCCTGGCTGGCACTGGGTTTGACTGTCCATGCTATACTGGAGGGTGCCATTGCTAGATAACTGGTGGGCTGCTCAGGAAATTAAAAGCTGTTGGCATGCACAAATGTCAAATTGCAGATGATCCCTCAGGAATGCATGTGGTAACCGTTTTGGGAATAATTCAGGTGTGGCTGCAACAGCACTCTGTAAAGCAATAATTTGAATGCCTGAGAGATCTCTGGGAAGGAACGTGAATGTCTTTTCTAGGTCTTTGCCAGATAACTCTAATTACTGCCTCCTGATGACTCTGGCCTCAATGAATTGCACAGCTGAATTTGGGTGAGTGCAGCTCTGCTCTGCTGCCTAAAACTCTTGGCCAAGGTGAAAGCTTCAGAGGCTTTTGCTATAATAGCAAGAAAATAGAAACTTCTCCAGTTTGGGAGAGAGCTGGTCCCCTCTGGAAACCTGTGGCTGGGTGGAGTAGGTGGGCACCCTGTTGTTCCTCTTTCCTAACGTGTAAAAGCAGCTTTAGAGAAGTGGGGACTGATGGGTCCCGAATGGCTGATTATCCTCCTGGGGCAAAACAGCTAATGTACTTGCAGCTGGGAACGGAGCTGGTGCTAATTATTTACTCCAAGGTGCATTCCCTTCGCACACAGTGGGGTTCGAGTTGCAGCTGCTGCCTCCTGGGCCGAGCTTGCTTTTGCCGATGTCAGAGCTCACCTTTCCTCTTCAGCCGCTGGAATAGCTCCCTGCCAGCCACAGGGCTAACGCCAGGCCAGCGCTCCCCTCCTCTTCTATTGTTTGCCCTAGAAAAATGTTGCTGCTCCAGCTGCCTTCCTATTTGTCTGTGGGACTTCCCGAGGGCTGCGGGTTTGGGAGATCAAGGTTAGTCGGGTCAGGCCTGGCTTCCAGCGACTTCCTTTGCAGCAGCAGCAGCAGCGCTCCCGTGCAGGGTGAGACAGGGCTGTGGGCTGGCCCAAAGCGTTTAGGACTTGTCTAACTGTTTTGCAGTTTACTTGCATTGTGTTGGCTATTAAAAACAAAACAAACAAACAAACCAACCCCAAAACCTGACCAAAAAACCCACAAACCCAACAACAACAACAAAAAAAAAACCCCAAAACAAACCCAAAAAACCTGTAGTTGAAGCTTTGGAGAATGAAATGCCTATGGCTGCGAGTGCTTTTGCCATGTCCCAGCCCCTGCATGAAGGGGTTTACAGCTCCATCCGTGCTGTGCCACCAGAGCCAAGTGGTAGCACAGGAGCCCTACTATATGTACAGTCCTGTATAAACTGAAGCCTGGAAAAACTTCCTGAACTCACTTTCCAAAAAAGATGTTCAGAGCAAGCCTTGCTCTGCTCCATTCGGCTGAAGGGGCTGAAGCCCACACCACCTCTCCTGCAGGCGCAGTGTCCCTGGGGTCGCTGCCTTCCTCGAGTGCATTTCTCCCTGTAGGTTCTGAAGAACTTGGGGTTTTCTTTTTGTTTCTAGTTCTTAGTCTCTTCCTTTGTGGTGCTGAACAAAAATAAGGGCATTGTGGGGTCTGGAGCTACGTACCAGTAAAGGCTTTTAGGTAGAGAACTTTTATGACCAGGTTGTTTTTCAGGGCCTGGGGTGTTTGGGGCCAGCTCTGAGCCAAATCAGCCGGGAAAACCTGACAGCTGTGGCTGCTGGATTTCTGGCATTAATAATGCCATCAGACCTCTAAGTGGATGCAGTGCCTGTTCCAGTTATTATTTAACTTCCAGGAACGTTTTGGAAGCCATGTATTATGGCTCAGCTACTGCTGCTGTACTACAACCACACTTTTAAACTTTTTTCAGTAGCAAGCTTTTGGCATTCAATTTTTATCCATTTAAAATTAGTCTGCCTCAAAGCAGAGAAGTCAGTTTAACTTTACAATGCTTGACCAGAACCCTTTCTGGATGCCCAGTTAAGAGTCCAACCTCTCCTGCTGCTGTTACCCCTTGTTTAGTCTTGGCCCAGAGTCTGTTGGTAGTTTCAAGATGCTTTTCTTTTAGGCGTGAAGGGCCTTCACTTTGGCGCAGATGTGACCACATGTGTGGTCTACTGTAAAACCAGCCATATAGCACATAGGTGCTTTGTGCCATCCAGCAAAGATGGGATTGAAAGCTCTGGTAAGGCTGTTGTTAGGGTAGGTGACTTCAACATGAAGGAGTTGACCAATTTGATAGCCTTTTATGATGGCATGACTGGCTGGGTAGATGAGGGGAGAGCAGTGGATGTTGTCTACCTTGACTTGAGTGAGGCTTTTGGCACTGTCTCCCGTAACATCCTCATGGGTAAGCTTATGAAGCGTGGGTTAGATGAGTGGACAGTGAGGTGGACTGAGAACTGGCTGAGTGGCAGAGCTCAGAGGGTTGTGATCAGCGTCAGAGAGTCTAGTTGGAGGCCTGTAAGTAGTGGTGTTCCCAGGGGTCAGTACTGGGCCCAGTCTTGTTCAATATATTTGTCAACAACCTGCATGAGAGGACAGAGTGTACCCTTAGCAAGTTTGCTGATGACACAAAGCTGGGAGGGGTGGCTGACACAACAGAAGGCTGTGCTGCCATTCAGTGAGACCTGGACAGACTAGAGAAGAACCTAATGAAGTTCATCAAAGGGCAAGTGTAGAGTCCTGCACCTAGGGAGAAATAACCCCATGCACCAGTAAAGGTTGGAGGCTGGAAAGCAGCTCTGCAGAGAGGGACCTGGGCGTCCTGGTGGACAACAAGTTACCCATGAGCCAGCAATGTGACCGAGAAGGCCAAGGCTATCCTGGGGCGCATTAAAAAGTGCGTGGCCAGTAGTTTGAGGAAGGTTATCCTTCCCCTCTGCTCTGCCCTGGTGAGGCCACATCTGGAGTACTGTGTCCAGTTCTGGGCTCCCCAGTTCAAGAAGGACAGGGAACTGCTGGAGAGAGCCCAGTGGAGGGCTATGAAGATGATCAGGGGACTGTAGCATCTCTCTTATGAGAAAAGGCTGAGAGAGCTGGGTCTGTTTAGCCTGGAGAAGAGAAGACTGAGAGGGGATCTCATCAATGCTTACCAATATCTAAAGGGTGGGTGTCAAGAGGATGGAGCCAGACTCTTTTCAGTGGTGCCCAGTGACAGGATGAGTGGCAATGGTCCCTTCCAACCCTTACTGTTCTGTGAGCCTTCTGCTCAACACGAGGTAGCTGCTGGGCTACTCAAGTGTTAACAAGTGTTAAGTTCAGGGTTTTTTTTGTCTGCTAGACTGAGATAATTGCAGATTCCTGGGTGCTGAGTGGCATGCGGCGTGACTGGCGCTGCGGAGTAGGACGCCAGGAATGCAGGGCACAAGGGCTTTGCTCTTGGCTGAAGGAGCTGATTGACTCCACAGATTACTTTGTACGAGAGCCACATTGTGCCTTGGTAAAAGCTGCAGCAAGTGGTGGATAAGGGGGGTTGAAGATAATTTGGCCCAGAGCTTGCCCCTGGAAACCCTGATACCGGGCAATAGGAGTCAACTGATTTAGCTCAGAAATAAAGGAGTTCAGTGTCTGAAGCTTGGCAGGTGGTTTTGGGCTGTGAGCTGCCAAGTTGCACCCAGACTTGCAGCTGGCAGGTCCTAGGTGTGTGTTCTGGTGCTGGTCAGTGCCCGTTGGCAGTTTCCTTGTGGCCACTGCTTTTCTGGCCAGCCCCGTGTCACTGGCAGGGGCAGGATGGGTGCCGAGCGGTTGGCTTGTTTGTTTGGTAAAACCGCAGCAGTCAGATTGATCAGACTGAAAAAGGTGTAGCTTCCCTTTGCTGGGTTGTGCTTTCACCAGGTAAGTGAGCAGCTCTGGCTTGCCTCCTGGCTGCGGGGTGTCACTGGGATCCGGTGCCAGCCCCAGCTACAGTTGTGTGGTTGCTTTTAAGGTTTGTCTTTGTGGTGGTCCTGGATCCCTCTGCAGTGCCTGGAGTGAGTTGAGCCATGCCAGGAGGGAGACGGGTGAGAAGGAGATGAGGTTATAATTGTGGTCTGTTGGTATGTGCCTCGTGGAGACCTTGGTGGTCTTGGCATGTCCCAGCTGCAGGAGTACTTCTGGAAGGTACTGACTGAGCCTAACCTGCAGATCAGGTGAGTCTTTGGTTAATGACGGAGTACTTGATGTATGCACCATGCTCTGCAGTGCAGACCTCCAGCATGCTCTAAAGATTAAAGTATCTTGGCCTGTGAGTTCTTTGAATACCCTTTTGAAATCTCATTTTAGGAAAATGGTTGAAAACAACCTTTCTTCCCTAGGCTGCTGATACACTCACTGAAGGGTGACAAAGCAAATCTTAAATTTTTAGAGGAAAATTCATCTTTTCTAAAAGTTGTTAAGTGTATTGTTCTGTAATGCCTGGAGCTAGGTGCTTGAAAACTGAAAAAAGGAAAATGTGTGTTTAGCCTGTATACACTTAGGGTCTGTCTCACTCCAGGTGCTATTAACACATCATAAGGAGGTAGTCAAAATATACTTGCATTTTGTCTGCCGCTTACCTGTGACTTCCCTGGAGGCTGTTTTCTGGAAAATATCCAGTGTGTTTTGGAAACAGCTTTCTGCTTCTTGGAAATGTGACACTCAATTCTTCCCCTCGAAAATTATTTTTGATAGACTGGCAGTGGGCCTCACTGCTGGAGCCTGGAGGTGGCTTTGGTTTCTGAGAGTGGTTGGTCTCCTCAGGACCTTCTGTTTCAATAGTTGGACTGCTGGTGTAAAGCAAAAGTGACTCTGCATGAGCTTTTTGCTCCAAGTTACAGGAAACTTTAAGGTAGCTTACACAGACTGTTCTTGCATTCTTTTAAATATGAGCGGAAACTTGTAAAGTGATCAAACGTCAGTAAAATTACTTGGGACCAGTTAGACTAATGTGCTAAACAGCTTTTTCATTTAAGGCACTGAACACCATGCCAGCTATTCAAGAAGGACTGAAGTCTTAACTGCTCCATATTCTAATGCCATGTCCTGTATTGACTTACATGGGGATATTTAAATCTAAATGGGTCAGGATAACTTTTTCTAGCCTGTGACTGTAATCTAAGAATGTGGTTAGCCTTGTGTGTGGCCATGCTTCTGTGTTGCCAGTATTGTTCAGTGTCCGCTCCAAGCGATGGGAAGTAAAACAATGATCTCTGAATCCCCCAGGCTGCAGAGGAATTCTGTTTTCTCTCTGCCCCTCAGAAACAGGCTTTCATGTGCAGCTAGTCTGGGACGTGAACAAGGGCCTGCCAAGTTTAGACCACTAATACATGCTAAGCAAGCACACCAGAGTGAAATGATGTGTTGCAGGTGATGCTGGTGTGAATAGCCCTCTGCTGTACTGTGATGCTTGCCAGGTCTCTGCCACCAGCACTGGGTGGACCTGTCTTCTTCACTACGTGGTGTGGTACACACCTCACAAATATGGTACCTGACCTGTAGGTCATTACAATAATGAAGATAGAGCAACCCAAGGTTTGGCTCTGGTGGTTGGTACTGATATGCCTGAAGAACTGCTCCCAGCAGCTGTTGCTTACAAAGCATCAAGCCTGACTTCAGGTCTTGCTGAGGTAGCCAGGCTTTTTATAGGGAAACCTGTAGGACCCTATGAGATTTTCTTGCATTTTGTGTGTGTGCTCTGATAGTACCATGGGTCCTATTCCAGAGCACCCACCCGTGGGGAGGGGGAGTCATCTCTGTGCAGGTGAACCCAGGTAGGGATGGGCAGACATGGTGGGTGGAAGTAGGTGAGGCTGTATTGCTGCAATCTGCTTGGACTTGGCAAGAAAAGCAGTCAGATGTTCCAAGTGTGTCTATGCTGGAGGAAGGAAATGCTGTGTAGCTGAGTGTTAACTGTTGGGGGAAGAATCCAAAGCAAAATGTACGTAGAAAAGGCTAAGGGAAGGCACTGCCCATCATTGTAAGGAGATCTAGCAGTCTTTGCTATAGCCTTCACCATATGGCACTGCTCACAAGGCTTGGTTTGCTGCAGGCTGAATTCATGCTGACGGTGGGGGGAAATAGCTATGTACCTTCATGCTGTGTTTGGAAAAATGAAAGTAGCAGTTTTTATGAAAATACTGTGCCTGTGAAACCAGTGCTAGCTGCTCCTGTATCTTTTCTCGATAGCAGTGTGTCTGTGGTAGAGGTGGATACTCACCCGCCCATCTTGCAACTGCCGCCTGGGTGGGGTGAGCAGAGCTACCCTTGCTCTTCCTGGGAACTTGACCTCGGGTTCAGAGTTGAATTGAGCAAGATCTGAGGTTCTCTCTTCACTGGGCCGAGCAAGATCTGCCTGTTGATTTGGGTTAACACAATGAAGCTCGAGTGAGGTTTTTTTGCCTAGGTCTTGCTTCTGGAAACTTGGTGCAGGTTGCTTTTCCCCATAAGGCAAAAGTTTCTTGTAGCTTGCACTCCCACCTGTTTGTGTTCCTCCTGAGGAAGGCCCAGTACTCTGTAATCTAATAGGGAAGGCACTTTCTTCCAGGTCATCATTAGGTGATAAATCATAGTTCCTGTACTCGAAAGCCTTGCAGTGATTGTGTATTGTATCATAACCAGATGGTTCTCTGGGCTCTGACATGGTCTCTAACCTGCCTGTGAGCCTTCCTCAGCTTTCTGTCCCTCCTGCAACTAACCTAGAGTTTTGGAGGTGTCTACGTAGCATCTGGTGCCTCACAGTGAGGATTGGATCTGCTGTGGCAATTCCTTGTGTAAACACTGTTCTTCTGTAAGCAGTTGAAGCCTAACATCCATAGGGAGATGTATGCCATGTCTGGTTCCTACTGTGCTAGTACATGGCAACTGTAATACTCACAACCACTGCAAGAATAAACTGGATTTATTTTTTTGTGTGTGTGTGTTAGGAAAACCAAGCCAGGCCACTTCAAACAACAGCCAAGCACAGCTTTGCCCAAGTTGCTGGGGAAGCAGGGGTTGCCCTGCTCATCCTCCCTTGTGCTGAGTAACACAGCACACACTGCCCTGGAGCTGCCTGTGGGTGGGCAGAGGATGGAGCAGCTGAGTCCTGTCTCCCCTGGTGTGATGGGCTGGAGTTGTTTGGATCTCCTGCTGGTACTGCCCTTGGAAGAAAGCATGGCTCTCTGAAACCATCTGAGACAAGTGGCCACACATACAGCTGCACTGTCTGGTTGCAAATGGGATGTTTCCCCTGAGTCAGATAGGTGATGGTCTTCTGCTGTCCCTTACAACTAGCAGTAGACAGCTGATATAATGGGAAGGAACCAATAAATACTGAAGATAATCTCTAACTTGTAAAGCCTAAATTCAGCTGATATTTCAGAGTTGTTTTCTCTGGGTCACTGAAAACACTGAAAAGTTTTCCTCATTGGGCTGGTAAGTTGGTGGTGGCAGAGCTTTGAACATCCAGGCTGGGATCTCTCTTGCAAAGGGACAAGCTGGCTTCATCTAAGAGCAGCAGCAGGCTGCATGAGCTCTCCTGCCAACGTTACCCAGTCATAGCACAAAAATGGCTGGGGGCTGCAATGACATCATGGGCCGCGGCTCCTTCTCCCTGGCTTCAGGGCATGCTGTAAATCATGACGCATTTATGTGTCAGAGCTCTGAATTACTCCAGCGTGAGCTGGCCGGGCTGCACAGCTCCCGAGCGCCGGGTCCTCTGAGGGTGAGGTGGGCACAGACGGACTGCCACCCAGCCAGCACCCTGTCGGGGTGTGGGGGGAGGAATTGGGGAAGAACGGTGGCAGCGGCACGTCCCGGCGTTGCCCGGGCGCAGGCGGCGCATTGCTGCGGAGGATGCTGGCGTGGGTGGGTGCTGTGCTGAGCCACCCTCTGCTCTCCCCGTGCCGCCGGGGAGGCTCTTGCTGTCTTCTGCAAGCCTGGGTGGGGTGCGGGCGTTTGTGGAGCGGCGGCTGCGAGCGGCGGAGCCGCCCTTCCTGCCAGCCCACGGGCTGCCGCGTTTCCAACCGCTGCTTCTGCCGAAATCTGTTGGGTGGGGTGGGTGACACTTCAGAGGGTCTGCCTGCGAGGTGAGCTCTGGGCTGAGCTGTGAAGTCCTGCCCTGGAAGGCCGGCTCCCTCCACTGCCTTGCTGAGAGCGTGTCTGGAGCTGGGGGCTGCTCCAGCCTGACCCCCCGGGGTGGGATGCTGGTGGCAGGCTCTCCTCTGTGCCACCCGGCCCTCGGCCATCCCCGGCTGCCTACTGGTTTTGATTAGTCTGTGGCTGCTCTTGTGAGGAGACAATGTACGTGTCTGGATGTCTGAGCCTACGTTAAAGGGCGCTGTCGTGGTTGGTGGGCCCAAAGCAAGCCGTAGGTGGCAACTGGTGAGCCATGTTATGGGAACAAGCTGTGACAGTCCCCTCTGGAGCCCGGCAGCAGAAGGCACAGGGCAGGGAGTTCCTCTGAGCAAACACCCGTGATACGTGCATCTGAAGGTTATTCAAACACAGAAGAGGAAATACTGTTCCCCTTGGCTAGATACTAACGCACTCTATCTGTGCTTCCTTTAATAGTCATAATTAACTGTTTTACATTCCCCTTTCTCACCACAACCTTGCAGCAGTTTTAGTGGACTGCCCATAGGCAAGTGCTGGCAAGCCAGGTCTTGGAGCTACTTGAGGTCTCAAGGCTAAACCACTGATGAGTATGTCTAGGAGGTGACCTGTACCTCTGCGCAGATTTTCACTGAATTTCACTGA
>JAOXNO010000003.1:2464704-2490656 GCA_028565335.1 Limnodromus scolopaceus
CTCAAGGCTAAACCACTGATGAGTATGTCTAGGAGGTGACCTGTACCTCTGCGCAGATTTTCACTGAATTTCACTGATTTTTTAGAGTTGGAGGGGACCATAGAGATTATCTAGTCCAACTCCCCTGCTGAAGCAGATCCTCCCTTTATTGTGAGGTGAGTGTAGCAGCAGCAGCAGGTCCCTCTGGGCTCGGACCACAGGAGCAAAGGGCCCGAGCTGGGGGGTATGTGCAGGGTCCTGTATTTGTCTCCGATGCATCTCCCTGGTTGGGAGCTGGCAGGATGACAAATATGCCTTGTGTCTGTCATGCTGTGGGACATAAACCTTGGATTACTCTGACTGCTTTTGATCCTCACTGCAGAACGGGGAACACTGGCTTGCTAAACTAACTGCCGTCTTGATGGTGCAAGATACCAAGTGTTACTTCACCTTCATAGCTAAACCGTGAACTTCTGTAGAGTTTCCTTCTTTCTCCAAGAATCAGAGTAATTCTACTTGTTGGTCTCCTGAATAATCTAAAGCCCAGACACCCTTGAGCCTGCTCCAACACCTGGATGCTCCAGCAGAGCTGCTGTTTGCTGGTGTCATTGCTGGTCACGGTGGCTCTGAGCAGTTGTTGTCACTTACTGAGACACTGCTCATTATCAAATTCCTCTGTGGGGGAAGAGTTGGTGTCTGAGCAGAATAAATGTACAGGCTGTGGGAAGATTTAGGATGCTAATTGTGTTGTTTCAGCTTTGTTCCGGCTGTTGATTAACAGTGTGGCTGCGTGCAAATAGCTGATAGCTTATGTAACTGCTTGAACAAGATCAATGATCTAATTGAAAGTCAAATAGAAACAGCTTTGGTTGTCTTTGAGAACTATTTCTTTTGGTAACTCTTCTAGGCTTGTGGTAAAAATGCAGCTATGAAGAAATAGAAAAATTAGGCTGGTGACTGCTAGGAGAATTTGTGGTGACTGTTGAAAGAGCGGTGACTTCCAGTGCCAGAGCCCGAGCTCAGCAGTGCTGGACACTGCGGATGTCAGATGTCAGGACAAAGGGATGGAGGCTTTTAAACTGGGATGATGTGACCCTCTGTAGTGGTGCCATCTTAATGCTCTCTTAGTGCTTTGTTGTTGTGTAGCCTTGTGGTACCCAGTGCCGGCTGAAGCGAGTTTGACACTCATAGCAGGGGATGCAGCGTGTGTGCTGGACAACTGAGCAGCTACATCAGATGTGGGTGGCCAAAGGCAGGAGAGTGACTGACCACAGCCCAGTACAGCTGCTGTCAGAGCACACCCCGGATGGCAGAGGTTGGCTGTGTGTTGGTAACCCTCCCTCCTGTACCCAGCCTGAGCAGCGAGCCAGAGCCAGGATTGCCCGCTCAATCCAGTCACCAAAGGCCAAGCGAGATGTCTGCTTGAGGGGCTGTAACATCAGGCTACCAAGGAGTACCTGCAGATCCCTGTCACCCTGGGCTGCAGCGTGCCCTGGGGCTGTGAAGAAGCAGGCACAGCTCACAGTTACCCAGTTATAGTTTTTACCCCCAAAAAGCAGATGGAATAGCCTGAGATTGGCCTCCAATATCTAGAGGTAAAGATGTGCTAATAGGAGTTTTGTGTTCAGCTCACTGTCACAGTAAAGCGGCTCAGCCCTGCCCTTGGTGCTATCTCACTGGATGATTAGTGACTGCTAAATGAGCATTACTGAGCACGCTAATGACTTGCAGACATCTGCAGTTATAGAGACAGGAGCATGTGGGACTCCTGGACAAGGGTATTGCAAAGACCTTGTTCCAGAGAATTAACTGCATCCCCACCAGTGTCCTCGCTTGAGTATATCCAATATACCACTTTCTGGGAGGAAACAGTCTGGAGTAAGGGTCATCTCATGAAGGTGCTTTGCTCTGCCTCGAAAACACCAGGAGCAGCAGACTCCAGTGAGGAGCTGCTAGTTCAGGCCCTGGAAACGGTGGTGATGTCTGGGGTTTCCCAGGTGGAAAGCTCTGCTGAGCAACCCTGGCCCAACTAGGGAAGCGCCCGCTGAAGTTAGTGGCATAAAACCCTACTTCAACAAATCAACTTCAGATTTTACCATGGATTTGTAGCCTAGCTCTGAGTTCGATGTTTAAAACAAAAGAAATACCTCTTCTGATATAGACAAGTAACTGACAAGTATGTACCTTTAACAGGTTTTCCATTGCAAGGAGGAAAAATGAACTTCTTCACATGAAGTGCTGCAACTATTGGTTGGAAACACTGCCTAAGGCAGAGGAAGCTTGAATATTTTAATTAACTAGCTTTGTTACTTAAACCTAGGTTTTAACAAGCTGCAGAATATTTCATACTCCACCTGTAAGAAGAGTAGCTCAGGCTTCTGAAGTGGTACCAGACAGCAAAAGTGCTCAAACTCAGCTGTAGGAGCTGAAAGGAGCAGCCTGTTCTTCATCTAGGAGTAGGACAAACACCTGTGTGGCTTTTGTTCTGTCTGGATGGAGGTAATAGCATGTTACTAAACATTTTTCATGGTGAAATGGAGAAATTGATAACAAATGAGGTGGCCTAATGCTGTAGCTAACCTGGTAAGTAACTGAAGGGGTATGGGAGATCAGGCAGAGCAGTGTAGCTTGCAGTGCTGGCTGCTGCTGCAAATATTCCAAAATTGCCCCTAGAGCCAGTGCTTTATTTCTTGTGTGTCGTGGTAAAAATGTGAAACACAATAGGCTTGCAAATGCGAACAATGTGAGACTGCAGATTAAAAATGAGATCTTGCAGCTGGTGAGGATTTGGGTAATTGCCTGCACCCTGCTCGGTCCGTGTGTGTGCGGTGGAGTCCTGTCCCCACGACCCGGGGCGAGAGCTGTGAGCTTGTGAAGTTTGGAGAGCCTTGCCTGAAGCCTTTAAGCTGGAGGACTGGAAGCCCAAGCCTGTGGGGAGAGCCCACGCGTGGCACCGGACTCATGGTGCGGGAGAGCAGCCTGTGCCAGCCAGGGGTCCCTCCTTGTGCCGCGGGGAGGGACGCGGAACTGGCACATCCCGAGCGAAGCGTGGCCGTGCGGTGAGCGGGCGCCTGATCCGCAGAGGCGCACGTCGCACAGCTGCGGCTAATATGTGCTCAGGCTGCACCATTAATCCCATCTGGTCCTCTTTAAGGTGCCCAGAGACCACCCGTGCAGTCTGTGCCTCTGCAGATTCACCGCCGGGCTCCTGCTGGTGGAGGCTCCTCTCAAAAGAGGCCTGTCTGATAGGGGCTGCCACCGTCGGATGAATTACCCGGGCCTCAAGCCAAGCGTCTATTCCTTCTGTTAGCGGCTTGTAGCTGAAACCGTATAAACACAGCCCTGTCCTGTGTGGGATGTTAAACACACACGGCTCAAATCTCGACCCTGCCGGGGTGAGCCTTGTGTGATGTGCAGATGGAAGTGTGTTTGCCGCTGGGTTGCGTGAGTACACAGAAATACGGTCAAACAACTTCGCTCCTTTCTCCAGAAAGAGGGGAAAGCTGCTTCCTTCTAGCAGTGGCTGCACAACGCTCGATATCTTTTATTTAAGGATTGGCCTTCTGGGGGGAAAATGGCCTTTGTTTGTGGACAGGTATGGTCATGGCTTCCAGTGGAGGGGAGGATAGGAGTCTGTATCTGCAAGCTCATCAGGAATTAACATCTAAGTGGCTTATACACAAGAGCATTAAGACCTCTTCATAGTGGTCATGGAAGAGCAACTGGAAAAACATGGAAAAGCCTGCCAGGGATGTGCAGCGGATGCACGTGTTTGTAGTGACCGTGCAACAGCCCCGAGCATCCCCACTTGGTGCGTGGGTGCAGGCAGCAGCCTGCCTTGTGCAGATGTGTCCTCCCCCTCCTGACGGGCACTCGGTGACAGTGCCATGGCTGCAGCTCGCAGGCAGGAGCACAGCTGATGCCAGGGGGTTTGCACCATCATGGCAGCACTGAGTGGCAGTGATGTGGTGAGATGTGTTCTGGTGGCAGTGCATGGTGTGTAAGGCTGCTTTTGGTGCTGTCTGTTTATGTTAAGAGTCTGTACTTATGTCTGAATGTCAAAATGAATTGTTGAAATGGCTCAGATGTTGGAGGGAGATTTTCAAAGCAGCCATTCTTATCTGCAGTGGGGGTGCAATTGCATGTTAGAGATTAATCACCTTTCCTATTGCTTCTCAGGGAAATGGTAGAACAGAGATAGCGGTCCTGCTGATAAATTCTGGAATAACTTTTGTAACTGGGCTACAGAGCTTCTGTAACAGGGTATTTGTGCTTAAATACTTCAAAGGAAACCTGCATGGAGCTGTGCTGTTAGGTGCTCAAAATCAGAGACTATCAGTACTGAGAAAACCACAAACATTTTGCATAGTAAAAGTAACTGGCAAGGTGTTTTCTGATGTGTCACCAATCCCGAAGCACGAAGTATGCTCCAATCCTGAGCCCGCTGGTGCTGCAGTGTGGAGTGGAGCTGGGTTGAGCCACACAGAGCTGGATGAATGGGGATTTCCTTCGAACAGCCCTGTGCACAGTGAATCAGTCAGTACAGTGATTCTGGTTTCAGATGGAAAAATTGAATCTGGGTGTATGTTGTGGCCAAGGATTTCCCCAAACAGTAATCACTTCTGATAATTTCCAATGTGTTGGTTTTGGCCTCAGAAGCTCCATCCATTGCAGCTTTCATGCCTGGCGTCTGCCACACAGAAGATGTGGGACAGCCCTATCTGAATGGACTCATTTATCTCGGCAGGGTTTTACATGCCGTTTCTTACAACTATCTTGACCTACTCCCAGTGTGAGTAAACATGCTCTTCAGTAACGCCAAGGTCACTCTGGTGTCTGGAAACCTCTGGATTACTCGTTGCTCTTTGGCCTTGCTGGGGCATTCCTCTTGCAGCCACACTTCTTGCACCTTTTCCATCTCCAGTGCACGCTGGTGCCTGAGGTCCTCTGGGTCCCCTGCACTGAAGCTTGGTAACCTTCCTTCAGTGATGTAGGCTACGAGGCAGTGCTATAATGCCTCTGCCAGCCCCAGGGAGGTCTTTGCAAGACCTAGCCAGGTTTTTAACCTTGATGCAACCTGAAGTGACCCTGTGAGATTTAGGATTACCTTAATCCTGCAGAGATGGTTACAACGCTCTTGTCCTTCAGAGGCAATTCTTAGTTTTGTTGTGTTACACTTGCAGAAATCTGACTCTACGGCTGGTTTTTATCAATCCAGCCTTGCTGATCGAGGCTTGGCTTTCCAGTTGTGTAAGCACGTGATGTGTTGTGATGAGCTGCTTTTCTGTTTGCATGTGTGCATGAAAGAACAACCATCAGTTTATCAGACTCCTGGGCAAGTATTGCGCGCTAAGCTTAGGCAATTTCGCATTTGGCTAAAATTTTAATGTCTTGCTTAAAGTGGAACTTGTTTCCTGTGATTTGGGTTGTGGTGTTGCTGAGTGGTAGCAGCTCGCTGTGATAGGAGGGCGAAGCCTTGCAGTGCTGTGGCGATGAATGCAGTGACCCCTGGGGAGCAGAGACCTGGCACAGGGTCATTCCCCTTTCACTCCTATCCCATGCCCCACAGATGGAGGTGTACCTTGTGTCGTGCCGCTTGGCTTCAAAAGCCAAGCCAAGTATTTCTCAGCAGAGTGTGGCAAATGCAGGAAGACTTTCTTCCCCCCTCCCTCCATCATTTAACAGAAATGCACTTTCTGGGACGCTCGCTCCCTGCTGCAGGGACTTTCCTTCACCGGTCATTCCCGAATGATTAATCAGCACTCAGACTGCTTGCGTTGACCTGTCCCCATGGCTTCCTGGTGCTTCCCTTCTCCGGCGTTTGACCCTGGGGCGGTGGGTGCAATCCTGCAGCCCTTCCCACGGCCCCATCCCACGCTGCCTGCCCTTTTCCAGGGACTTTCCCAAGCTGCCTGTTGCCCATGGGGTCGAGGCAACCGGTCTTTGGGTGCTGCCAGCCGTGCCGCCCTGGAGGATAGGGGGCCACTGTGTCACCCCGAACCGGCAGGGAGCAAGAAAGTCCTGAGCGGACTTGGGCTCCCTTTGCATGGTGAGTCATGAAGGGGTTGCAAGCCCATTCCTGCCCCTGCCGCCCACCTTCCACTCATTCCTCCCCCAAAATGCCGCTGCCGATGGCGGCGGTTGGAGTTCATCGCCGTGTGTTGTGATGGAGGGCACTGAACTCCTTTGGCCACGGCGCGGGGCGCTTCCCGCAAGTGTCACGGCTGCTCCCGGTGCCGGCACCGGAGGGGCGGTGGGATGAGCTCAGCAGCGGGGAATGCGCTTTGCCGGGCGCGAGTGGGGCCGCGCTCACAGGGCCCATTGTCGGGGCGGTTTTGGCAATGATGTCATGGACGGCGGCGTGCTGCGGCAGGCCCCGCGCTCGGCGGGGCGGCTGGAGCCCGCGTCTCCACCAGGGGGTTTACGGGAACGGTGCGGTGCCGCCGGGCGCTTGGTTAACGAGCTGAGCCGGGGTTTTGGGGTCAGAGCACGGCGGTGGGGTGCCCTCGGAGCTGGCGAGGGGCTCGCTGTGAACAAAGCAGCACTCATGGAAACTTGCTGCTGTACAAAGGCTGGACATTCAGACTCCTTTCTTTTTTTTTTATTTCTTCTCTTTTCTTTTTTTTTCTCTCCCCTGAAAAGGATCTCAAATAATTAGCGCAGCATTCCTGTGTGCGGCTCGGCTGGGTGTCTGCACCGCCGTCCCGCGAGCGGGGACCTGCTTGGCAGTGAGCAACTGCGTCTGAATCAGCAAGTGTGACCGGCAGCTCTTACTCTTCTGTGTTTCATCCTTGCTCCCTGCTGGTCCCGTCCCAGCAGCGTGGAGCCCTCCCCGCGCTGGGGGTGGAGGTGCTCCCCAGGAGCGCTGGCTCTGAGAGCCAGATGTGCTCCCGCACCTCCTGCCTGGGGCTCTTCCCCAGCCTCAGATCCGCGCCTTTACCTTCTCCTGTCCGTTATTTGGTATATGGCTCTTAAGGCAACAGAAAGCCTAGGTGTATCCAGACTGAAAGTGTTAAGGAATTTGATCCTAAGCCACCCGCAGTTTGACCTTTTTTTCCCCACCCACCCCAACAATTCCTAATTTTGAAATTCCTGACTTCTCCTTCCGACTCCCTTGGGTTTCCACTTTCTCTTGCACAAGCTGGGTTTGTTGCTGTTGTTGTTATACTGCTGGCTTGAAACTTGCTTCATGTTATGGCTTTCTCTTCTGCATGTGAGACTTTAGTGGGCTCCAGGTGCCCATTAAGAAGCTGGGCAGAGCTATTTTAACCTGTAGCTCACTCCTGTGAGCTCCACTAGCTTGATTCTTTTTATTCTTTTCTATATTAAAAGTCTGTAGGACTTTTTTTTTTTTTTTCCCTTGCCAAGCCTACTGTGAAAAGGCTGGATGTTGCCTTATTTTTACAATTGCCTGTTCCACCTCATGACACATCGTTTCCAGAGGCCCAACATGCACCAGTAGACAGTACGGGGCAATGGCTGCGATAGTGCCCTGAAGTTCTTCGGCTGATCTGGATGGTTTCAAATCCAGTTAAAGCAAAAACTGTGGAAAACATCTGAGCTGTAGTGTTTAATATCTCAAATCCTAAAATGAGTCTCACAAAGGAATCTTACTTTTTTTTTTTTTCTCTTAAGTAAGCAGGCACCCTGGTAGACATAGAAGAAAATGGTTTCTGTCCCCTTGCAAAAAACCAAACAAACCCCCAAAATGCCCAAACTCAAAAAAAAAAAAAAAAAACCAAACAACCAAACCAACAAAAAAAAACCAACCCCAACCAAACCCCAAAAAGCCCACCCAGCATTTTTTCCCATCCTCCTGTCTGTGCCCGGACCAGCACTCTGCTCTTGCAGCCCTCCCATGAAATGGCATTCCTTCTCTGAAAAGCTCTCCTGTAAAAAGCTTATCGGACCTGCTGGGTATGTGGTGCATCACTTGCACTTCCTGAAGATATGCTTTCCTGGCTGATGATCACCCTGGGGCTCGTTAGTGAAGCAGACCACTGGCTGTGTCCTGGCGGGATGCAGGAGTGAGCTGGGAGCAGATGGGCTGAATGCCCGCTGGTGCCCAGGTGGGCTGGATGCCGAGGAGCATCTCTCCTGCAGCCGAGATGTGGCGGGGCTGGAGCACGTTGCCATTTGAGGCTAGTGGGTCATGGCTAGGAATCCACGGAGCTGGCCGGAGTTCAGTGTCCCCAGTGCCAGCTCTGTGCAGGGGACACAGCTTGTCCCTTCGCCGGGAAAGCCGGCTGCCTGTGGCCAGGAGACACGCCGAGCTGCGAGGTAGACCTGGGCTCCAGGGTCACTGGAGGAAATGGTTGCAGTATGTTCTCAAAGCACAGAGGAACCCGTGTAATTGATTTAAAGACATCGTATCCCTACAGAGGATGTCGCTAATGTCTTTAGCAGGCGCAGTAAGCCTGTGAACGCATACTGTAGGCTTCAGCACAGGCTTTCCTTAGGCAGCTTGCTCAGCTCCATCCAATCTGCATACTTCTGTTTGGCATCCACACGGTGTGGAGCAGGGCTTTGGAAGAGCTCCAGTCAATGTGGAGTTCTCACTGTCGCAGAAGATTAAGCCCTAATGAGTGCTTAATTTTTCTGCCCCCCAATTGCTTTAGCTGCTTAATTAGAGGTGGGAAAGTACTCAAACTTCAAGATACCAGGATTTGAAGTTCTTACAGCCTGTACATAAATGATCTATAACTGAGATGAACTTTGTGCACTATACAAAGTTGCTTCCGTGTCTGGAAATAGAGAGTAAGGGCTGGTGTTGAGACTGCTCCTTTGTTTTGTATTAAGAACTATGCGTTTTGGGTTCTTCCTCCATATAATGCATAAAACAAAACTGTAAATGGGGAAGACATCAAGTTTGGAGAGGGTGACCACTTTTTGGAGAAGCTGGATGCAAAGATCAGCGCTGGTTGTGGTAGAACTTCCACGTGTGAAGTTCAACACCAAAACTGCCGAGATGCCTTTGCTCAGACTGCACAAGCAGTGTTGACTGCAGCCTCGGCCAAGAAGCCGTATTTTAAAAAAAAAAAAAAAGTTCATTACTCAAAATTTGCTTTTTCAGTCCTTCATTTGTTTCACGAGACTTTGTGCAGTCTGTATTGCTAGCTGGATTTAGTAAGGAAGCTCTCTGCTGCGGTGGCTTATCTTGTTTCCACTAATTGTCCGACAGAAAATGACTTGGGGCTCTGCTGTAGGGCAGGGTTCAGGGAGCGCTGCCGCAGTTCGGGCAGTGCTTGGGCTGAATCTGAATGCACAGCAGGCTCGCACGTGAGCAAGAGATGCTAGTCACAGAGTTGTTTGTAACAGTGGATGCATTGGTTTTTTTTAATTGTAAAATAATTTAGCTTTGCAGAGACCTAATGAAGGTCATTTAGCTAAAGCTACGTATTCAGAGCAGACCCAGCTTGATCAGGTTGCTCAAGGGTGTGCCCGGTTCAGTTTGAGTTCTTTGGCAGATGAAGTCCTTATGGACTCGGAGCTTCTGTTCCAGTATGCAACAGCCCTTATGGAGAAGACTTTTTCCCTTTTTCCCAAAAATCTGCTTGGAATTTTCCGTGTTGCAATTTGGAAACCCTTTTGAGCAGAGCAGTGAGGGGACTCCCAGTCCGCAAGATCTCTTGAAATATATGTATATTTTTTTTTCCCCTATGGAAACAGTGCTTCTTCCAGTAGAGAGCTGACTGAAATACAGGGTGTATGCACTGGGCTGGGAAAAAACCCAAGAAGGACAAGTGAAGTCGTTCTGAAAGATGCATGAGGTTACAGAAATTTCTCTTGCAGCCCTAGCTCCTGAAATCAAGTGATGATGGTTTTTAAATCTAATAAATATTCCTACAGCTCTGAAGATGCCTAAAACTAAATTGTAATGTGCCTTAAATGCTTAGGTTAAAGGCAGAAGGTGCTGAAGTGACTTAGTGGCCCTAAGGGAGCTCTATCTAAAGAGCCAACATCAAGTGAGACATCTTGCCACCCTGCTGGCTGTGGCACAGGACTCCCAGGTGGAGTTTAGGGATCTCTCCTGGAGTAGATGAATTTGGAAGCTTCAAATCAATGCCAGGTTTCAGTGCTGGCGCTTGCTCCTGGGCCAAATGCACAAAGACAGAGGACCGAGCTCTGCAGCGTTGGCAGTTGTCCACCTGGTAGGCTGGGTTAGGAAGTTTTTTGTGGCCCAAGCTGTAAAAATGACACACGTTTGTCTCGAGGTGGTCACATTGTTGGCTCACGCTGGTCACCCTGCTGGCTGAAGGCTGGGTACTTTAACATCTTTCTTTGTGCTTTAAGGAGTATGATATTAACAGTCCAAGAGTAACATATCATATTAATATTTAGTATAGAGCAACAATTATAAATCAGCTCAAGCAGTTAAAACTTGGTTCTTTTTCAAGACTGAGATTGGTGGCATGTGCTGCTGGCCTGTGGAATCGCCATAATCCATTTTTTGGGCCAGTTGCCACTTAGTTAATAGGATAATAAAAAGGTAAGAATTACAATCTAGACTCGGAGGTGTGATGGGGGAAGCAAACGAGCTCTGGTTCAGTCTGTTTTCCTCTTCACCCTACCAGGCAGCCACTTAAATCCTAATAGCCGACTAAGAAGCAGGATACTCCTACATAAAACTTAATGTTGTAGGCTATATATAGGCTTTTTCTTTTTTATTATTTTATTTTATTTTATTAGAGAAGAGCAAGGGCTCGCTTATTCAATGCTGGTGTTGATTCTGCAGAACAGCTTAAGTCTCGTTGGCAGGTTTTCCCCAGCAGTCAGCGTGCGGGTCCCGTCGAGCTGCATCCCGACGCCAGGAGTTCTCGGCGGGCTGGCTGCAGCATCTCTCCCTGCAGATGGGTCCTGCTGGCGTGCAGCCAGCCCGGGCTGCCTCGTGCTGCGTGGCCATGGCTGCTTTGTCCGTGCTGGGTTGCCATCGGGTGCTTTTTGAGGAGGAAAGCAAAGTTAGAGTTGGGATAGCCCAAATTAAAATGTGTGTTGAACAGTGTAGGTGGGAAGGAAGGTTCCTGTTAAAGCCAGACTTGAGTGTTTCTGCTTCTTGCTGGTTCTGGACCATGTGTCTCTGCAGTGATACTTGCAGGCTGTCTAAAAGTGGTCATCTAACAGCATTCACAAGTTTGGATGATGAGTATCAGCAGGACTTGGATGTAACAGCCCAGAACTTCTGACTTCTAGTGGAAAACACCACCAACCCCAAACCCCTTGCCCTTTGGCTGTTCCGGACGGCACCTCTAACGTTGGTTGCCTGTGTTTCCCGCTGAGCTGAAGTCCTCCAAAGTACTGGTCTGGGGCTGGCGAGAGGTCCTGTGGCACTCCAGACATGGATTCCTGCTTCGTGCCTGGCCTTCCCCATAAAAACCTGTACTTTGAAAGTACGAGTCAAATCGGTGCCAGCAGGTATCCTGCCCTGCTGCCGGTGTGGTGGTGTGACTCAGCTCTGCAGGGACTTTGATCTCCAAAGCACGCATCTTCTACTGGGTACAGGGAAGCAGGGGCTGAGTGTGCTCTGGCATGTGGGTAAGGGCATCCTGCAGGTCTTAACACAGGCATTGTAACCTGAATAAAGAAAATTTTGCGGATGGCCACGCTTTCTCCAAAAAGAGTTACATTAAAGCTATCTATAATGGTGCTGTAAAGAAGTTTTTCAGCCCTGCTAAGTTATCTTGGTGGATGAGATGCACCAGCTCGCTTCCTCTGAGGCGCGGGAAGGTGGGATCGGTGGCTCTTGCCTTGGGGAGAGGGCTCCTTTAGTCTGGGGAAACTCACCTGGTGCCATGGAATAAACACACACTCTCCGTTTCAGCTGAAAGCAGACAATTTATTCCCATCTACCGAATCCATCCAAGCTGCATGCCAAGCACAGCCGCTCGCACTGCCAGCAGTGGAGGTGCGTCCTTGAGGGACGCTTGCACGGACCACAAGTGTGCATCTCTGTGCTGCAAATTCACTATAAGCTCCAGAAGAGTAATTGAGACACATAGCTTAAAAGGCTCTGTAAAGCTTCAACGCATAGATTGTGTGAGAAATAAGTATGCCTAAAAATAATGTTTGCAGTAGGAAAGCAGTGTTGCAAGGTCTGCTCTTCATATAATCTGTTTCCCAGCCTGGAATGGCCAGAAAATGTGTCTTGAAGGAGAGCAGGGAATTGGGGGAAATCCAGTGGAAAGCCAGCTGAGCTGGGGTATGTGGGGGATGCCTGCAAATGGGTTTGTACTGAGTGGGCTTTGGGGTTCTCCAGACCAGGTCTGTGCTCCTTGCGCAGGACCTGTTAACAGATACCTGCATCTTAATGCCGAGAGACCTCGCGGCGAAGACACTGGATGTTTTCAGTCAGTTAATTAAGAAGGCAGCGCCAAAGCGGAGGCTTTTCTGGAGAGGCTGAATCCTTGGGTGGAGCCGAGCTTTACACCAGCGCTTGGAAGCCCGGCCCGCTTTGGGGTGGACTCTGGTCTCTTCTTGAACCCGGAGGGTCCTTTTATATTGTGGTGGAAATCATGAGCCCAGGCTGGCTAGGGGCTGAGCTGCTGGTGGGATCCCCTGTGGCTGAGAGCGGGGTGCGGGCAGCTTTGCCGAGTGCTGATAAGGTCTCCTGTCCTGCCCAGAAGTTCTTCTCCCTCCCTCCTTCCCCACCCCAAATGAAAGCAGACAAGCCCTCCTACCAGCAGGCTTGGAAAAAATTACATCATGAGATCCCTATGTCTGTCAGGAAGCTGGGAGGCTGTAAGAGCTTGCTAACTTTGCTAACGAAGCGCAGTTGTGGGGATGGCACCAGCCCCGGGGAGGAAGAGACGTCCCATTCTTGTGGTGACCTTTTCCGGTCATCGGGGCAGCGGCCCCACACCTGGCCCCTCTGGATGAGGCTGGTGAGATGGGATATTCTTGTTCTTGATGTGAAGCTGCCTTGTCCACGGGCTCTTTTTCTCCTGGTCAAGGACCACTGCCCAGCTCTGCCCTGGGAGATGGTGATGAGGTGCTGGAGAAAGCTCTGAGCTGAGCACATGGACGGCTGCTGCAGTAACCACAGCACATCCACATACGACGTTTTTATGTGCTGTAAATATGAAACGGGCCATTCTTTGTCTCGAGTAACATGCGAGTAGCAGTGTGCTCGAGGTGACTCTGTCCCGCTGGCTTCTCTCCCCGGGAACGAATGCTGGACGGCTCTCTGAAACGAGTTTACTTGTAGCGTAGTAAATCATCCCTGCGTCCACTCCAGTCAAAATGCCAATGTCAGTATAAATCTGAAGCTGGGGGGGTGTTCCTGGGCTGGGGATGCTCTGGCCGGCAGGGTGCTGAGCGGGTGGTCCTGCCCTGGGGTGCGGGGTGGAGATGCTGTGGGATGCGGGGAGCGAGTGGGCAGCGGAGGCTCGCACCAACGGTCTGGTTTTTGCACGCTCCAGCCCTTAATTCCAGCTTGTGGAGCTCGGGCACCGTGGTGAGCCTGCCAGCAGGGTTTGGGGTCTCTCTTTTAGGTACAATGCAGCTCTTCCTTCTGCTCTGGTATGGTTTCTTTCAAGAAGGCTTTCCCTAATAGGCTGTAAGGGAGCGTCTTCCCTCCCCTGGCCAGTTTGCAGCTTGACTGGAAAGAGGGGGGAAATGGGTAACAGCAGGGACTGTCTGTTTAGCTGTTGCTAGGAGACACATTACTTATGTGATGCAGACTTTTACCTTGGAACCTGTAATTAAAACCCAGCGGGGCTTAATCACCTCATAGCTATCTATTGTATATCTCGGACTGGATGTGAAATCACCAGTGAACAGTCAAATGACAGGCACTTATCGTAACCCTGTAAGTTTAGTCAAAACTAATGTTAAAAAAAATCCAGTGCAAATAAAATCTGAGTAGAAACCAAACGTTAACTATCGAGAAAGGCCGAACGCCATTCAAGGTCTGAAGTTACGGTGTTATCTGTTCAGGACATACCGCCCTATTGTGAAACCACGTAAATATTAACTACTTTGCCTGAGCATTGGGTTAAAGGGAACACCCTGGTGCTTACTGTTCTTGATTGCTATTCTGTATAATCACTTGTTTTAAAAGTCAGGAGATCTTTTTGTATCGATAAGATGGTGTTGGGTTGCTGCTGAGGTCTCTGTAACAGAGGAGAAGCAAGTAAGGCCTGCCCGGTGAGTGTTGGGCACAGTGAGGCTTGGCTTGGAGGACTCTGCCTGTAAACACTCTGAATTTGAACTGGAGAAGGCCATCGAAGTACTGAACGTTCATTAAGATCCCTGTAATTATTTCGGTGCATTAAAGCGAGTTTCTATCACTGTGGTTCTCTTTACTCCATCATCTGCTCTGGGAGCTGGAGAGCAGAAAAAAGTTTCCAGGTCACTTAGAAGTTCTGTTGACTAAAAAGAGGGTTTCTTCAGTAGGTTTCACTGCAATGGAGGAAAGAACAGAAACGTGCTGCGCTGTTACACGTTGCAGTGAATGACAGGATCAGTCAGGCTGAGGGCCTCCATCCCGTAACGTTGCAGAACAACCCTGGTTTGGTTGAGCTTGGACAGACTGGAGCTGTTACAGGGATAATGCAGCCTGAGTAGCAGCTACAAGGGAGTGCATCTGACCGGTGACTCGCTAAAACCAAAGTAAATTGCAAGAGTATTCACAAAATTGTAGAGGTCACTTCATAAGGCCAAACTGACGCAGAGAAATACCCTGCCCCTTCAGACAGCTTCTACGACAACCTCATCTTGATGCTCAGCTGAATGGCGTGTCTTAAAGTAGAGCTGCAGTGTGGCCACGGCGGTGATAAACTTTTCCTGGGCTAGAGCATGACGTGGTGTTGCCAGAGTTAGATTTCCTTTTCCTCTAAGTCTCAGTTTGTAGTGTGAAGGGATGACATTTTGTGCAGGCAGGGGTGTGATGGTGCAAATGGTGCCCGATGGACCTCCACTCCCCGCTTTGCCATTTGTACCCAGGTTGTGATATATCCGGATTTTATTCTAATTCCAGACTCTGACTTTGCTGGACTTCATCATATAGCACTTTTTTTTTTGCCACCATTTTTAATGCAAACTATTGAGGTGTTTGGGGAGGCACGTTTCTGTATATAAATGCAGTTTCCTAAACGGGTGCTGTAGGTATGCCCTGGGGTGTTTCACCCCTGTTGGGATGCTGTTCTTGTGAACTCCATCACATGCTGTTTGGCCACTTTTGTAAGATGCAAGTGCCATTAAAAATACCAGGTAGCACTTATCATCCAAATGCAAAATACCAGAGGTCTTAAACTGCCAGTTCTCCTAAGCTTAACGTTGTAAATCTTCAAGGGCAAGTCACACGACCCTTGGAGAGCACTGAGCTCTCAAAATAGCTGGAGAGCACCGAGTCTTTGGACTCCTCTTTTTCCGCCTGTCTGATGCAGGGCATGAAGAATGGTGTCTCTTCCTGAGCAATTGCCTGCAGTGACCCAGGTTGTTTTTCTTGTCCTTGATTACCTGGCCACGAATGCAGGCACAGTATTTTTAAAACATGCCTCTTTTCTTTAGGATGGGAAATAATTGGATGTATGTCTTTTGTCTTCCAGATAGTAAAGCCATAGTTGATGGAAACTTGAAGTTGATCCTTGGCCTGATATGGACCCTTATCCTCCACTACTCCATTTCTATGCCAGTGTGGGAGGATGAAGGTGACGATGATGCAAAGAAGCAGACCCCTAAGCAGAGGCTACTGGGCTGGATCCAGAACAAAATTCCTTACTTGCCAATCACGAACTTCAATCAAAACTGGCAGGATGGCAAAGCTCTGGGGGCTCTTGTTGACAGCTGTGCTCCAGGTAAGCCCTTTCCTCTGGTGGTCAGTGTTTGCCTTGCTCGCTGACCTCGTGGCCACTCTGCTGTTGCTACGGGAGGAGGTGTTCACTGCTGAGCTGGAGACAGGAATGAGGATTTCAAGAAAACCTGAGTCCAAAGAGGCCAGCTGTGGGAAGCAGCAACTTGTAAATGACTTGGCCAAGAGAAATACTGGCCTAAAGCAGAATGTGTGATTGCATTATTGGAGGCGCCGTGTCTGAGCTTTGTATTGGGTGCAAGGGACAAAGGCGCAAATGCTGGCTCCTAAATGCAAGAAAGACTTGTTCCCACAGCAAGTGCCAACAACCTTTCAACTTCAGGGCGCAGCAGGAGGCTTCATGTATTCTCCTGAAATAGGATTGCAGAGGGAGCACAGAGCAGCCAGAAGCTGCACACTACCTGAAACTTCAGTGTTTAGCAAGCTGGGGCTGCGCTACTTAAGGCGAGTAATGTGATGAAGTGTGAAAAAGGCACGGTTTCCTCACCCTCTTGTAAAACAGCCTTGCTAGTGTGATTGCTGGTGTTCATCTAATGCAATCTGGGGTGCTGTGGCAAGCAGCTGAAATTTCCTTTTCTAAATTTGCTGCAGGAGAGCCGGCGAAACATAAAGGATGGCTAGATGTATTTGTGCTGAATTTAGAGCAGTGTCTTGCACAGCTTAAACTTAAAGCAGTGCAGTTGTGTGGCTGACGGAAAAGCTACACATCTTCAGTTGATAGGCAAGGTGGGTGGGAGTCTTTCTGAACTGTCTGCAACTGCCTGTGCTGTAAGGGCCCATGGAGATGCTGGTGGTTGTCTCAGAAGCATTTCAGTGAGCAGCCCGTGCCCGCCTTGTTTTGGTTACTTCTGCAATGCTCTGGATGTCTTTTCTGTGTAGCAGTGTAAAAAAGTGGCAGTGGAGTTTGTTCTTGGTTTCTTCAGCTAGGGAAGCTCCTTTGCAGACAATACCTAACAACTGAAACGTGCTTGCAGGCCTGTGCCCTGACTGGGAGACCTGGGACCCGAAGAAGCCGGTTGACAACGCTCGGGAAGCCATGCAGCAGGCGGACGACTGGCTGGGTGTGCCACAGGTAAGGCTGTGCCTGCGGGACGCACAGCGGATGGCTTGGGACTTGCCACTAGCTTCAGTGTAGATAGAGGAAAGCAGGTGAAGTTGCTAGGACGCTTCCAAAAGTTACAGCGTACTTGGGCGAAATTGCCCGAGAAAAGGCAAATAGTAATGAAAGGCGCTATTACATTTCAGAGCTCTGGTTGTAAGGTTTTGTGTAGGTGCCTCCGCTGAAGACAGCCGGTGTTGCAGCATCTCTGGTATGGAAAAAAAGTGCATGTGCCTGCTTTGTTAGCTCATGGAGTGAGTTTGTGTTGCTGCATTGGATTCCACAGGAGAAAAACTCACTGGCTTCGGAAATCACCTGCAAAGATGACTTCCACACAGAGAACAATGTATTTGCAAACAGGATTGTTTTCACGCTGATAAAGTTGCACAAAAGCACTAAAGTCTCTGAAGCTGTTGGAGCAGCTTGTATCGTGGGAGCAGGAGAAGAGACTGGTCACAAGTTTCACTTTGCAAGCACTGCACTTCAGAGCTTTAACACACAGGATTATGAATTACTAATTCTTTCGGTTCCAATTATCCCTGTGTTGCTTTTCCAGAGGAATATAGCTACTGTTGTCTTGCCTTGCTGCCATTTAGTTTGTCACAGTCTCCTGAGAACTCCTTATAACCAAGACACAAAAAGCCCCCAAACCACATTTGGACCACAATGAGCTTCTTGATTTTCTTGCCATGAGATAATAAATGATGTTGTATGTATCAAAGGGAAAATAAATGTAAGAAATCGCATTAGCATGCGGGAGTTTTGAAATGTAAGACTCTGTTGTAGCTCTGTTTCTGTGTCGACATGCGGTAACCAAGCACTGGTACAATATACTTAATTGCACTGTCTTTCAGGTTATTACCCCTGAAGAAATTATCCACCCTGATGTGGATGAGCACTCTGTAATGACTTACCTGTCCCAGTTCCCCAAAGCCAAGCTGAAACCAGGAGCTCCTTTAAAACCTAAACTGAATCCAAAGAAAGCAAGGGCTTATGGCAGAGGTAAGGACTCGGTGAGCTTAAGCTGCAGAGAGCATTTAACTCTTCAGAAAGCTGGGTGGGGTTTTTTGCTTATGTTGAACTCCAGACCTACTGTAACTGACTTCAAAGTTTCACTTGTATACTCTTGGTGTGGTGCCTAGTTTCAGAAATACGTGGATATAGTCCAAAAGACACTCCTCGTTCTAACATGTAAATTCCCCCAAGTCTCGGAACCTGTTTTGCAAGCTGCCAGCCTTGCAGTCCACAGCTGGAAGAAGGAGCATGATACAGGGCTAAAACAACCTCAGCGTGAAATTTAAGCTAGCAGTATTGCTGCTGACAGTGGTTGATCTAGCCATGAATGCTTCTTGTGATAAAGCACTCCTTCAAAAAGAGGAAAAACCTCTTTACATCTGTATCTGTGAGCAGGCTTTCTATAGAGGCAGAGTCTCCGGTTTCCCAGGCTTGGTGGCAGACGTGTATTAGGGTCGACTAATTCTAAATAAGATATTTGAATTAATCGGTAGGTGTGAATACTTTGTTTGCACATGCATGAAGTTGGGTTGGTAATCCTTCGATCATTAAATAATGCCAAGCTTTTGTTGTAAAGAGTGTGCTTGCTAATCGGAAGGACTTGTCCATAGATGTTTATGCAACTGGACATCTACATAGACATTTTTAACTTACCTTTTAAATGGATAATTCCTGTAACTTCTGAGGTGGTTCTGTTCTAGAGTGGAATACAGTCACAACTACATGAATAACAGATTTTAAACTTTAATATGCTTGGTGTGTAGCAAGACGTCACTGAACATTACATTTTGTTCTCCATTCCATCTTGTTGTTTAGATCTGGGGCCAGTTGTGGTCCTTCAAGATTTTTAGAGTTAGTGGGTTTCAGAATTGCGTGTATAAGGGTGTAATGGAAAGAAACAAAACTGTCTTCTTTTTTTTTCCTGTTTTTTGTGGTTTTTTTCTTTTTTTTCAACCTTCCATTTTTTTTCAAGTTCCATTGAAACTTAACTGGTGGAATGAATGGACACAGACACTGTCTCTGTGCTGATGAGCAATCACTGTAGTCAGCACTTACCCTACTTTAGGTTTATGTCCTTCGTTGGTGCCTTGCACAGCAAACCGTGATACATAGACACGTTTGCCAGATCTCAAATACGTGGACTACCTATACTCCATTTAGGGTGTAAATGACTGATCAGCCTGCCTCAGTCTGTCAGGTCTGGCTTCAGTCACGTTCTTACTCTTTCAAAAACTGGAATAATTTTGTTGTCTACTTTTGTGCATGCAGGGCTCTGGAGCCATGGTAATGGAAATGATAAAGAGTGAGTGGCTCTTCTTGAAAGACTGATGTTTTCCCAAAGTTAATTGCCAAAACAGAGTCATAAAACATAATTGACAATTCTGACTGCTAATCTGTCAGAACCAGAAGGGGCTCGCTGTCAAACTCGGCAGGGTCTTCTGGACAAATGAATAACAGGTCTTCATGCTTCCAGAAAAGGGTGATTGTCAGGTCTGAAGTCAGTCGGCCTTAGGTTTTTTTTATTACTGTTTTTCCATGTGCTACAGTAAGTAATTCCTAACCTCCCAAGGTGAACCGTAGTTGCAGCGCATCGCCCCGGACGCTGCGGTGGTTCACTCCTGGGGTGGCTGGGTGTAGACCTGATGTGCAGTGAGCCTGCAGAGGTGCTGTACTCAGTTGTGCAGGTCATCACCCACGCGCTAGGAGTTCTCATTCACCCAGCCAAAGCAGATCTCCGAGAAGAGAGTAGAACCTAGAAGATTAAACATAGGCTAAGAAAGTGCTGTGACTAATGCTGTCCTGGCTGAAGCTGTTGTCTGAGGATAAGCTCTCCTTCGAGTGCTTGCAGAAGGAGGGATACTTAACTTGAATACCACATCCTAATGCTTGTGTGGTGGACTGAAGATACGCAGAGCGAATTTATAGCTGTTTAAACTAGATGATAATCTAGGGCTTAGTTTGAAAGAATGAATATGTCAATTGTTAACACCTTATCAGAATGCTCAGATTTCCTAGTAAAAACATTATCTTCCTTGCATTGCTCTCAAGTTATTGTTTTCTGAAGATAAACAAGTTCAGGAATTCTGTTGTTCACAACCACTTCCTTTATAATCTATCAGACGTTGCACTTTCCACTAATTGTGCTGTGGAGCAGTGGTGCCCATGGTTTTATGAATAAGCCGAGGAGTAATTCCCTTGGAAGGAAAGGTTATATGTGTTTGGGCTAGTCTGGAACCAGCAACTTTGGGAAGTTCTTCCACCCACTCAGTCTGACTCCACCATGACAGGTGTCATGACCTGGGGCTAAGTATAGGGAGATGATGAAACCCTGCTGGTAAATGCACGCTGTAGCAGGCCCTGTGCTGAGGAATAAGGAAACTGACTAAAAGTTAAATGAAAGTGACACTGAATTGCAGGATTTTCGTGGTTTTAAGAGGTTCCTGCATGCCATGTATGCAGTGTTCACTCTGGAAAAGTAGTTTGGGCAGCTTTCAAAGAATAATAAATCTGAGCAGTGTCTGTACAGCTGAGTTCTGAAAATGGAGTAAAATGGGACAGTATAGGTAAGAACTCTTTTGCTTAAGTAAGTCTTTCACCCTTGGCTTTAGGGTAGTGTCTTTACCAAAAGGCTTCCCAAAATTTCTCTCCCAGTTCCCTGGTTGCCCTTCCTGTGGTGCAGCACCATTGCAGCATTTACCCGTGTGAAGCAGAGCAGCTCCTAAAGAGCACCTCATGGACATACTCTGCTTGCTGTCCATGTCAGCTGGGCATTCACCATGGGGTGACCCTCAGGATGTTGCTCTGGCAAACAGGCTAACTTGTTTTCACCTGAAACCAGATGCCAGCTGGGCTTTTGAGAGATCCTTGGGTGCACTGAGTGCCAATGATTCAACCAATTTTTAAAAATTATTTTATTATAAAAGTAGGGTTTTTCATGAGCATGATGTTCTGGGCAGCTGGTTGCTGGGGTCTTGTGTGGGAGGGCAGTTTGTACAGCTTGTGGGTGGTCTCTGCTCTACCTTCTGGGTTTTGTAGCAACAGCTAATGTGCCGCTTTGCCTCGCAGGGATTGAGCCTCATGGGAACATGGTGAAGCAGCCTGCCATCTTCACAGTGGACACCATTAGTGCTGGGCAGGGAGATCTGATGGTCTTCGTAGAGGATCCAGAAGGAAACAGAGAGGAGGTATGTATGTTAAATGTTCAGCGTGGAAAATAAAGCTGGTCTGGATGCTGAAGTTTTTGCAGTAACCTACATCTTTCACAAGTGATGTCTTAAAAGATAAGTAATCTGAAAAGAAGTTGTGAAAAAACATCTATCAAAAGTGCAAGCCTCAAGCTTTTCCTCATAATTGCCTTACTGGATGAACTTGAAAAAATATCGCTATCTGCAACTAAGCAACACAACTCCAATGTCCAGTAGTTGCAATGCTTTAGCTTGACTGGCCAAGTACATTCTGACACACTTTTAGATAACACACATCACTAAATCACTGTCTGCCCTTACTCATTCTGCAAGAATGGCTAAAGCAGCTATTTAGATGCCATGAATCATTTTGAGTTAAAATGCTGGTTTTAATGTTTATAGAAACTTCTCATCCAAGTGCTCCACTTGATCATGTTACAACATTCCAGAAAAATACAGCTGTACGTTGGACTTAATGTCTCCTCAGTTTTGGCCTGCCTTAGTAGAGCAATTAGCAGCAAGGGAGAGGGCTGGGGTGGGGAGAAGGTAGCTTGCTTCGTCTCATATAAAGACAAAATCAATGGGGTTTTTTCCATATAAGAAGAGGAGGTAGCGAGCGTCCCTGCTCCCACAGAAACACAGCTCTGACATTACTGTCTCTGGAAATAGTTTGCAGTATCAGGCACTACCCAGAAGAATCTTAGGCTGGTGTGCGTAAGCGCAGCCCAACGATGGATGTGCTTTTTCTCCTAGGCAAAGATAACACCGTCCAGTGACAAAAACAAGACCTATTCAGTTCAGTACATGCCAAGGGTTACCGGACCTCACAAGGTAGGTTGTGTGTCAATAACCAGTGTTCTCTTGCTAAACGAGCTGCTCTCCTGGTTGTTAGCATGAGCCCCTGAGGGCTGCCTGTTTACTGATGGCGTAAGGGCCACTCTGGGCATCCTGAAGAAAACGTAGCCTGGTATGGCCTTACCCTTCAGTCTGGGCTATGGGGCTGTCCCCTTTTCAAGGGGGAAGGGGTGTGTGCGTGTTGAGAGAATGTCCGTGTTTATTTGGGTATGAAGTCCTACAGCTGACTCTCCTGTCACGTGGGGCCACTTCTTGCAGCTCATGAAGCCAGTTTTGTGGGTTGTCGCAGAGGAAAGTACCAGGTTGTTTCTTTAAGGCCTTTCTCTGCTGATTATATTGTTCGCCATGCGGGTTTTGCAGAGAAGGTTTCCCCATTCAGCTCTGAACCCAGGTGCCTGCAGAAGTGGGTTTATGATGGGTGATCCCATGGCTTGGCGCTTGCCTGAATGGCTGGTCCCTACCGCCAGCCTGGAGAGATAAATGCAACTTCTTCTGTCACTTCATTGCCAGATGGTGATCTACCTCTTATTGGCACATCCAGATTCAAGTGTCCCCTCTGGTGGGGCTGGCCCTGTGATCAGTAGCACTTTAGGGAGGTGGCCAGCATTTACGCCGCATGGACAGGATGAAGGTTGTGGGATGGATGGTCTCTCTCACCTCTGAGGCATAGACTGTCTGTGCTGGGAATGCAGGCACTTCACCCAGTGCTTGGCTCTGTGGTGGTCACACTGAGCTCTGTGTGGGTTGGAGCTGACGCTGTCTGTCTGTAGGTTTCGGTCCTGTTTGCGGGGCAGCACATCTCAAAGAGCCCTTTTGAAGTGAATGTTGACAAAGCCCAGGGAGACGCGAGCAAAGTAACAGCGAAGGGACCAGGACTGGAGGCCACAGGGAACATTGCCAACAAGCCTACCTACTTTGACCTATACACAGCAGGTAAGCAGGATGAACGAGTGCTGAAATCTTGCAGCTTCCTCAAACGTGAGGAGAACCTAAGCCTTGGAGGAATAAACAAACTGAAAAGGGGATGAAGATTTGCAACCCCATCAAGTTCAGAGGCTGCTCTGGAGGCTTCAGCTGTGTATGAAACGTGTGAAGTATGGAGCTGAGCTGAGGCAGGAAGCTGCAAAGCATTACCCAGAAATTTGCCATGAACTTGCTGAATAGCAGCAGGCGAGTTCCTGGCTGGTTTCTTCCCCCAACTCATTTTAAACAGGAATGAGAAATGCCCACCTCTGAAGGATGAGCTGTGAGTAAACTGCAAACGCTTAACGTGTTCTGTATTTAGCTTCACAGAAAGAATCTGCCACAGTGCTACTTCGAGTTCATACTTCAATGGCAAACTGGTTTCAACCTCTCTTTTAATTATTAGAGGGCTACTATCTTCATTAGAGCATCTCCATCACGTTATTAGGCCAATGCTGTAGCCTAGAGGAATGACTCAATAAGGTGCAACAAATGCTAATTCATTTAGAACAATGCGAAACTATTTAGAGCAGTTACTTGAAGTATTTAAACACTGAAATATGCTGAGTAGCATATTTTAAATTGCCTTCTGCCTGAGGGTGCTTAGAAGTAAAATTAAATGTGGTTATAGTGAAGGGAAGTGTAATGTTCAGCCTCTAATTGGGAAAAGAGGTGGTCTGAATCATGTAAAGACATGTCTGGCCTCTGAAAGTGGCTGGAAAACTGTTTTTGTTGCATGATGAGTTGAATAAAATGTGAGAAAGGCAGGTGTCTGAACAAAAGTGAGTATCTGTAGTCCAGAAGAGAAGGATCCTTGTCCAGACCAGTGTTCACATTGTCCAACCTCTTAATCTAAATGACTTCAAAGCTTGATAGATGGAACTGACTGGCAAAGTTGTGGGCTAGTCTGGGACAGAGGTGCTGCAAGGTGGCAGCAATGGGATAACCAGACTGTATGTGTGTCCCTTGTTATTATACTGTTGTGAAACCCTGTGAATGGAGCAGCAGAGCCCTGTCAGTTTGATGGCTTCATGGAGATGCCACCATCCTGTCTTGCCCCTCTCCCCACTTAAATGCCTGGTTGCTGTCAGCAGAAGCTGAACATTCTGGTTGTGCCTAGAAATGGTAGCAGAGGAGGGGTGGCTGAGCCCGGGCAGCTGCCTGTGGTCCTAAACACAGGGCATGTTGCTGTGGGGAAGCCAGGGCTCATCTGGGCTTGTTTCCTCTGCAGGTGCTGGTGTGGGTGACGTGAATGTGGAAGTGGAGGATCCTCAGGGGAGAAGCCTTGCTGAAGTTGTAGTAGAAGACAAAGGCAACCAAGTCTACCGTTGCACCTACAAACCTGTTCAAGCTGGTCCTCACATTGTCAAAGTGACTTTTGCTGGGGAGGCAATTCCCAAAACTCCTTGCACCGTGCTCGTCGGAGAGGGTATGCTTTTTAAAAATGCACCTAAATGTAGATGGTCACTTTTTACCTTGGATATGATCACAGAATACGCTTGAATCTTGCCCTGGACATTCTCTGTACCTTTCAACATCTTAGACCTGATTCAGTGGGTCACACGGGTGTTCGCAGGGTACAATAGCGCTCTCTAACAGTAATACGGCTTTTGTTGCTGGAGTTTCCTTTCTGCCTAGACCTCCGAACGTTAAGCTGCCCTTTGTATTTTTTTGAAGTGTTTTATGCAGCTATGCAGTGTCTTGCTGTTTTCCACCTTTGTTCCTCAAATGACTATATATACTGGTTTCCTCCTTAACTGACACCTAACTTGCTTTCTGTTCCATCCTTACGTGCTCCTACGCTTTTAGATCTCTGCTCATCTCTCCTGAGCTACCCTCCATTTGTGGAATTTTGGACTTCGCTGCTAATGGCTTCATAGTTGGTAAGAGGTGTGCAGGATGCTCTGTCATGTTTGCTTTTCGTAAGCTTCTAGCCTGCAGCTTGTCCTGGCCAAGAGGGTTCTTTGGTTTTGTTGGGGTTGGGGAAGAAAGTTGCAAGCGAACTTGGTGTGTGACCCAGCTTACCCACCGGCCGCCTGACTCAGTCGTGTGAGGGCTCTGGGGGCTGGTTCCCCTCCTCGTTGGGCACGCTCCTCTGTGCTCCCACCGAGCTTTCAGAGCGAGCAGATGGCATGCGATCCTCGCTTACACCGTCTGGTGTAGGACACGGAGTGATGCTGGCTGCTGCAGGGGTGAGGGTAAAAATTGTAAAATGAGTAAAAACCTAATGAGCCGCTTGGCAGAGTTGTGCTCCTGCTGTAAGCACGGCATATTTTGGGGAAATGCATGTTGCGATTACACTGCTGGGAAGCTGCGATTATTTGTAAGTCTCTTCAAACCCTTCAGGTCTCTGGAGTTGAAGACCACGTGGTAATGGGATTGTGTAGTGAAAGCTGTTCATAAGTGCACGTTAGCTGATTTACGTAGCCACTCTGCAGGCCTGGAGAAGCACTTGGAGTAAAGGGGTCAAGTGTAAGCTTAGGCTCAGCCATATGTAACCTCCTGAAGCGTAAGCTTAAGCTCAGCCATGTGTAACCAGCCGCCCCTGCCCATGACTGCTTTGGTCTGCAGAGGGCTTGATGGCTTTGCTTCTGAAAGCATGAACTGCAACAAGCAGGGGCTTTTGATGTGACATCTCTTAACGAAGCACATGCAGAACTCGTTTTGGCCAATAGCAGTTATTGCAGTCATGTGCTTCTGAACAGACAGCACAATAATGCTGTTCACTGGGGCTCACCTGCAAAGGGGAGCTTCACCCCGTGCTGCAGTGTGCCTCAATGCGAAAGGCATCAAGAAGATTGTGCCTAGTACAGTGGATATCTGTGTGTGATAGCCACTGAAAAGTTTTATATTGATAATTGGCATCAAACTGGGAAGCAGCAGGGCTTCGGTGTTTGCTTTAATTCTGAAAAATGTCCCTTGTAGGGGGTCTGTTTTGCCTGGCTGCACCGAACGCTACTGCCCAAAAACCATGGGACATAGACAACGGCTGAGCAGGCTCCTGAGTGTCTCCCTTAATACTATAACCTTAAAACTTGTGCTGAAAGCT
>JAOXNO010000003.1:2490756-2535729 GCA_028565335.1 Limnodromus scolopaceus
TGGGACATAGACAACGGCTGAGCAGGCTCCTGAGTGTCTCCCTTAATACTATAACCTTAAAACTTGTGCTGAAAGCTAACCTGTGGTTGCCCTGAGTCAACATTGAGCTAAAGGTTGTTCCAGGCTGGCTAGGCTCTGTGTATGCTGAGAATCAAAGACGGAATTGATGTCTGAAATTCCCTTGCAGCCTGCAATCCGAATGCATGCCGTGCCACTGGTAGAGGTCTGCAGCCCAAGGGCGTCCGCATGAGGGAGACGGCTGACTTCAAGGTTGACACGAGAGCAGCAGGGAGCGGAGATCTTGGAGTGACTATAAAGGGACCGAGTAAGTGTTTGGGTGAATTTGTGCTGTGGATGCATTTTGGAGAAGGGGAAGAAGGGGAGACTGCAAAAGGAAGAGCAGTGAGGAGATGGTGGCCTGATGGAACTGATGGGATTTGTATCCTTATTAAAAAAAAAAAAAACCAGATTTCAGAAAGTTTTCTGGTACTCTTTGTCTAGTGTGAAAGTTTGAATCTGCAGGGCTTGGTAAGATTACAATCTACAGGACTGGTCTTAGGTCTCTCCGTTTTAATGCATGTCTATTAGCGAAACTGAGAAAATCCATGAATCTGCCTGCTGTGGCCTCCAAACTTGATGGGTTTGCATTGGAACTTTGTCTGATCTGTGGGAGCAAGTCACGCTCCAGGGTGGAAATCCTGCTCTCATAAAGCTAGGAAAGGCTCGGAGCAGCACTCCTGGCTGCACTGGATGCTCAGGCACATGAGCAGAGAAGGGAGAGGGTTGAGGGAATGCATAGGCTGACATGGAAACCCTCTGCCAGGATCTGTCCCCAGGCCTTTGCTGTGTCCTGAGCTCTGGATGTGGCCCTCTGCCTGGACCAGGGCAGGCTGGGGTGATGGGAGCGCTGGTGGCCGCTGGCTCGTGTGTGTGGCTCCTGGGGCTGCCAGCAGTGGTGGCCGTGCTGCTGCTCCTGGGGAGCTGCTGTGCTTGTGCTCTGCTCCCGAGCCCGTCACCTCCCCCCGGCTGGGACGGTATTAAAAGGTGCATTGTATTGCCTTCACCTCCTCCCCACGCACAGTGCTCTGACTGTGTGGCTTAATGTGGCTAGAGGCCGGGGGGGGGGAAGCAACAGACGTATCGATGTAAATTTTAGTGTATTAAGCTTTTCTCCCTAAATTCTTCATCTTGAAGAAAATGAAAAGTAGGCATTCCCTGCATACTTGTGGTTGCAAAGTCTGACAAATGTTAAGCTTTTTTGTTTTAACATATGACATGCATCATACTGCAGACTAAGAAAATAAAACACAAGGGAACCTATTAAGTCTGGTAACTTAAAATACTTTCTGCTGTATTTCTTCTGGAAGTGTTTGCTGTCTTTGTCCTAGAGGGCAACTAGAACTAACTTCCTTTATAACCTGACCTTTTTGTCTCTGGTGGAAGAAATTTATTCTTGCAGGCTAAAATAAATACTAGAAAACATGAACTTGTCTGAGTAATTGAAGGCAGGATGGAAGCTGTTAAGTTTAATGCTGAACTGATCTTTCAACAGAGGGCTTGGAGGAGCTGGTGAAACAAAAAGGCTTTATGGATGGTGTATATGCATTTGAATATTACCCGGCTACCCCAGGGAAATACGTTGTCACGATTACATGGGGTGGGCACAACATCCCAAAAAGGTGAGTTAGAGGTAGCTTTTTTGGAGTTTTTGCACCCTTTGGTGGCTTGTGTATTTGGTGGGCTTTTAAAACAGTGGTAACCTTCAAAGAAACTCTTGCAAAGTTACCAGCAAGCAGTTGCTGTGACACTTTATCTACAGCCTATTTTAGGGCTGCAGCAGCTTATATTGGGAAAGCTTTGACGAGTGATTCGCATCAGTCTTGCTAAACCCAAAATGATGAATACAAAAAATAATAAAACTTGGTGGATCATGCAGCTTAGACTTCGCTGTGAGTTTTTTGAAGGGATCTGTTATTTTGGTGTCCAAGGCTACAGCAAGCAGTGCAAGCCAAATATTTGACAGTCAGGATTTGTGGTGCAAGATGTAAGCACGTGATGGCTTGGATGACCTCTCTGCTAGAAAGGCAGTCTGCTGGGCACCGTGCCACCACATGATAGCTTCTATTAATTTGGGAAATCCAATGTAAAACCTCATTAAAATGCCTGGGGAAAAAAAAACATGGATGCTATTCTTGTCCTCGTTTCTAACCCCATGCTTTGCTTTTCTCTTGTAGCCCCTTTGAAGTTCAAGTGGGTCATGAAGCAGGTCCTCAGAAAGTGCGAGCCTGGGGGCCAGGGCTGCATGAAGGGATTGTGGGCAAATCGGCTGACTTCGTGGTAGAGTCCATTGGCACAGAAGTTGGCTCTCTTGGTATGTAACTTTACATAGTTTGTCTGAAATATTTGTATATTACAATGCTAGCAACAGACTCATTTCCCAGCAGTAAAAAAAAACATGTCTGCAAGACGTTTTGATCTAAACACAAACTTATATCAGAGTATCAAAATCAAGTCCTAGAGACAAGAATGTGTGTGATGGGGAACGTTAATCTGTGGCTTTGCAGGATGAGATCCAGAAGGGAATGATGGATTATTTCCTATATTGCTGAAGAAGGGTGATAGAGAGCATCAGGCGCGGTTATGGCTAATAAAAACCAGTTTGGGGAAGTGGCGTTAAATTAGCAGCCACCACAAACCTAACACGAGGAACCTACTTGTTCCTTTTTCAGGCTTTGCAATAGAAGGCCCTTCTCAAGCTAAAATTGAGTGTGATGACAAGAATGATGGCTCATGTGATGTGAAGTATTGGCCCAAAGAACCTGGTGAATATGCTGTGCACATCATGTGCGATGATGAGGACATAAAAGACAGCCCTTACATGGCCTTCATCCGACCAGCTTCAGGAGACTTCAACCCAGATAAGGTGGTGTATAAGAGCTCACCCATGGCATAGCACATCTTTGATATCTGTAGTAGAGATGTTTCTGAAGGCCTCTGGTAACAGACTTGACTCTTCAGCTGCCTCTACTTAAGGCTCTGAATTTACCGTGCTCCAGCCAGATATTACTCAGCTTTTTCTAATAACAATGTTGTGGTTTTGATTTAATATAATTAAAACTTGCTGAATTCGTCCAAATTCTCAACTTTGTCTCTTTTCTCTGCTTGTATCCCGTGCTTCATTGGTTTTGTGGGAAGGGAAATTTTGTCTTCGGAAATAAATCACTTAGTTTTACTTCTCTTTCTGAACTGCAAGCTAAGACTCTTGGGATGTTTGTTGTTCTTTTTTTAGGTGAAGGCTTATGGCCCGGGCTTGGAGAGGACTGGCTGTATAGTGAACAATCCTGCTGAGTTCACAGTTGAAACCAAGGATGCCGGGAAAGCACCTCTGAAGATGTATGCACAGGTAAAAAGCCAAAGGCAGCTATGAGAAACTTCAGCAAAAGGTCTTTAATACGGTTGAGAAAAATGCTTTAAGTATTTCTGCTCGCTTACACACCACTTAATTCTGGGCATGTGTAATTCTCTCAAAGTTCTGTGCTTTGATCTGTGTAATGTAGTCAGACAGCAAACCTCACTCAAGACAAGGTGACTTCTCTCTGGCATATGAAATACAGGGCTTTGCTTCCTTACTTGGAGTCTCCTTGCCAAAGCAAGCTGTAATTTCCTGGAGTTGTCATTTGGAAGCACCCGAAGTGTCTCTGAGCCTGAGAATCTCAGGGGAGCTTGTTAAAATATATGTTGTAGGATGGTGTCAGAATGAGCAAATGCTAGATGAGGAAGACTTACAGGAGTGTAATTTGCTTGTTTCTTCAGTATTTCAGAGGTGTAGTTCTGGAAAAAACCCCCACATTTTGGAACAGTCTTGAGCTGTTCAAACTATACAAATATTTTTAAAATACCTGAACCGTCTGCCTGTATTGCTGCTTTTTAGGATGGAGAAGGAAACCCTATTGATATCCAGATAAAGAGCAAGCCTGATGGTGTGTTTGCCTGTTCCTATGTGCCAGTTAAACCGATCAAACATACAATTTCTGTTGTCTGGGGAGGAGCCAACGTGCCCAATAGCCCATTTAGGGTAAGTACAGAGATGGATTATTACTAGTTCTAGTCAAGTAGGACATTCATGCTCACAACTACTTGTCATTACAACTAGGATAATAAAACCCTTCTGTGCACTTCAAGGAGGTGTGCCCTTCTGCTCCCTTTCTTTAGGAATCTATCCATTTGAAAAAAGCTTTCTGCTTTTTCAAGCTCAGATGCTGGAGGTCTCCTATCAGTCCAGCTGCAGCCTGGGGGAGTTGGGGCAGTTAATTCTTGCCTTGGGACTGACTGGAGAAAGTCACCTTTCTCCAAGCAGTACTCCCACTTGACTGTGATCTCGAGTGTGACACAGATGTGTGATTCTGACCCTTTTGAATCCATGTAGGTCCTTATAGGTCAAGGGAGTCATCCTCAGAAAGTGAAAGTATTTGGACCTGGCGTGGAGAGAACTGGCCTAAAAGCAAATGAGCCGACCCACTTCACTGTGGACTGCACGGATGCGGGAGAAGGTAAAGGCAGGCTGGGATGTTGTGGTGGTGTCAGAACCACAAGTTATGCAAGGTGGGGGATTCTGTACTCTCCTATGCTGGTTTTCCTTGTTTCAATGAATTGTGATGTGATCTGTTGCATCAGTTAACGAGGGGACTTGAGCAGCTACTGGAAAGGGGAATGTGCTGGCTGTTTGGCTAGCAATGTCTGTACCATCTGGTAGCAAAACCTCCATTTGCTTTTCCTAGGTGATGTCAGTGTTGGGATTAAGTGTGATGCTCGTGTGGTCAGCGATGAGGAAGAAGACATAGATTTCGACATCATCCACAATGCTAATGACACGTTCACAGTGAAATACGCACCACCTGCTGCTGGGCGCTACACCATTAAAGTGCTTTTTGCAGGAGAGGTTTGTAATCTTCCTTCTACAACCTGATGTTTCTCAGGTCTGTTTATCTGCTCTTTGATCACTGAGCGTGTGTCACTCTGCAGCTGGCTGTGGTGGCTGACAGCTGGCTCCTTCCGTTTCAGCTCACATGCACCTTGTCTGCTCACTGTTTTTAAAAACCCTTTTGGAGTACTCGAAGGTACAGAAATGAGAAGGGTTGGCTGGAGACATCAGGCATGTAATGTGTTGGGGTACCATAATGAATGTGGTCTCAGTGATGGGGCAAAGCTGCTTTCTAAAGGATAGAAAATCTAAGTGACTTTCCAAGGAACATAGGGAAAAAAATAGGTTTTGCTTAAAAAAAAAAAAAAAGGGAGAGAGACCCCTGCAAACTGTCCAGCTGTTAACTTTGCTCTAGACTTTGAATGATGCTACTCAGTAGGGAAGAGCAGAGTGCTTAAGTGAGGTGAAATTTTACTCAAGATGGTGCTGGAGTTAAAGCAGGAGTATTTTAAAACGATTAACTGTCTAGTTTCGGCTAGTGAAGAGTGACCTGGTTATGTTTAGAGCTGCGTTTCTGTTGCAGGAAATCCCCGCCAGCCCGTTCAGAGTTAAAGTGGACCCCTCACACGATGCCAGCAAAGTGAAAGCTGAAGGACCTGGGCTGAACAAAACTGGTGAGACCTGGGTTGAAGTGGTGTGGCCAGTGCTGGACCGTGAGGGGCTGTTGCGGGGTAGCCACTGCCTGGCTGAGCATTGCTGGGATGCAGCGCTGGGTACAGCGGGGTGCGGTGCCAGGCGACTGGAAGTGACTCTGTTCCCTTGGCATTTTGCTTGATGGGGCTTTATAGGTGCTGAATGCTTCTTGGGAAGAGTTTCTGTGTGTGAGCTATGCATAAATTAGAATTAACGTTTTTCTTCAGGCGTGGAAAATGGGAAGCCAACGCACTTCACTGTGTTCACCAAGGGAGCTGGAAAAGCGCCGCTGGATGTGCAGTTCAGCAGCTCGGCACCAGGAGAGGTGGTGGCAGATCTGGATATCATTGACAACTATGACTATTCCCACACCATTCGGTACACTCCAATACAGCAGGTAGGGCTGACTCCTGTAGGAATGCAAGAGTGAATGGCTCATGTTGTTTTAGTGCCCTGACCTCCCTCCCTGGTACCTATGCATAGAGGAATGAGCAGATAAAACTTGCCAGGGTGTCCTGTTCCCCGGGTCCCTAAAGCCTGCAGGACAATTGTGACTGGAAAACAGTAATGCAGTTTTCTGGCCTAGTTATTGATAGCTTGTCACCGTTTTCTGGGAATGGTAAGGTACTGAAGCAGTAGTGCACAGCTCATGTTGTCATTTCACACCTTATCAGTTGAAGAAGGAAGGTGGCAAACCATCACAGGGTCCCAAACGGAGCTGGCAGCTGCCCTGGATGCTCTGGGCTGCTGTGGTCCAGCAGTTGGGGCCATCTCAGCACATCTGGGCACATCTCAGCAAGCTGCTGCTGTCGAAGGAGCTGTAGGGTGAGCTGGAGCAGGCATAAAAAGCAGTGTTTGGGTGATGGAGCAGCAGCCCCCCAGCAGGAAAGTGAGTGAGTTGGTGCTGGGGAGGGAAGCTGGGTTGCAGATTAAATGTGTCCAAGTATTTGTCTGTATTTGAGGTTTGCCCTTGGGTTGGAAAAAAAAAAATTCAGTCTAACTCTTTTTTGTTCATGGGCAGATGGTTCCTAGCGACACCATTAAAGAGCTGAAAGTGGAAACTGCTAATAACTAGAAGTATTTTTTGTTATGCTCTGCTTGCGTGTTTGTAAAGGGCCATTAAACGCCAGAATGCACGAATCTCATGTGTTTCTGAAGAAGTAGGTGCTGTAGTGCTGAGATGAAAGTGTTTTCCTGCTCTCATTCTGCTGAACAAAACCACATGAGCTCCTCGGTCATCTGCACCAGCTTCCTTGAATGTCGCTGTATAAAAGTGGGCTGCTATGGAGGACTGCAGCATTATTTGTCTGATAATGCTGGATTAGCATTCTTGGAAGCGCCATAGAGCTAGCGTTTGTTTTTGGATAAAGCAGTTGCATGATCTCAGGATGTGGCTGGTGTGCCTGTTTGGAGAAGCTTTTGCTTGTTCAGTCAGGGTTGGTATGCAGAAGGGAGCAAAGTCATCTGAACTCCACAGGCGTGTGTGTGAGCAGTAGCAGATTGCTGTGTTTCACCTGAAAAGCAGCGGTGAAACAAGCCAGGATGCCCAAACCAGCTTTCCCACTTGGGTTTGCCATCTGGAGGAAGTACCTTGAGTCCTAAAAGTGCTATGGACTTACAGGAGGTGCTCACAGATAGCAGTAGCAGGAAAACAGTGATTAAAAAGAGTTGAAAATAGACTGCCCAGTAATTAGAGTGGCCTTGTTGTCCCTCCAGGCTGCAAGCAGGTAGGTCTTTCCTGGATCCTGTCTTTCTTGGGTTCGTAGGCAGTAGGTTACAAATGAGACTCTGGACCCTTTGGAGTGAGGGGAGGATGGACTAGGTAGTTAAATTCCTGAGGGACCACGTAAGCAGCAGAGGAGCCTTGGTTTAATGCTGTTTACTCAGCCTTATCTATCTCACTTGCGGTGTTGCTACAGCTACCCGTGTGTGTGTTTTCTAAAAACAACCAAGAATAATCATGGAAGCTATTCACTAGCTTGTGTGAAACATCCATGATTATTTCACTTGGGAGCTGAACCGGCCAAGAGCGAAAAGTAAGCAAACAGTGAATATAGCTAAAATATGGACTGTGGTAGGAGAGAATAAAAGGAGCACACATCGTGGGCTGGAGCTTGCCATGGCTGTGCGGTATTCCAGCCAAAATACACAAAAGCATTAATCTTTCTGACTTGTACAGCTTAAAACCCTGGTATTTCAAATGCTGTAATAATACGGCCTCTTTGCAGGCTTGGCTTTGGCCCGGCCTCTCCGTGCGGTGGAAGGGGATACCTGGTCTGCAGCACTGGGACATTCATTCAGCTGTTGGGTCCGAGCGCCGGGAGGGTGGGAGCCAGCCTGAGCCGGAGCATTTGCCAGGCAGCTTGAATATAGTCTAAATGTTGGAAAGAGCTGTCTTTTTCTCTCTTCCTGCATTAAATAAAAACCATTTAATGCTTTGAAGGGCTGCAGTGGGATGGGAGCTTGAAAGTCCATAAACCAACAAGTTTGGCTGTGGTCAGCTGAAATGGATTAGGTGAAGTGGTTTATGTACCGCTGGGATGTTAGTGCATCTGTATGAAGTGAGGAACTGAGCTAACTTGTAAATTCTCCAACTAGGGTCCAATGAAGGTTTCGGTAACTTATGGTGGCGATCCTATCCCTAAAAGCCCTTTCACTGTGGGCGTTGCTGCTCCGCTAGACCTGAGCAAAGTTAAAGTCAATGGACTCGAAAACAGTAAGTACCTCTGGGCTGGAAGCCCTGTAGCCAGCCTCTGAATTGTCTCCTGAACCTGTGACAGCTGACACGTTCTGCTGGAACAGAAGTGGGCAAACCAAACTTTTTTAACTTGCTACAGTTGGGGGTCCACCAGCTCCAACGTTATAGCTTGACCACTCTGACTTAGCTGGTCAGAGTCTTGAGAACTAAATTTCAATTTAGATTTTTATTTTTTTTCCAAAGATTACATAGCAACGTGGACAAAGCTTGTGTGGTATTTAGACCCTTGTGGTGAACAGAGCTGGACTCTTCACTAGGCTGGGGACCTGCTGGTGAAATCTGGTTTCCTTGAGGCTACCTGGCTGTTTCTTCAAACATAAGTTACTGCTACTATGCAGAACGTCATTCAGACAGTCTCTTTGTTTTCTAAAAGCGGAAGAACTTAGGGCTGTGAAATACTGTGTTCCTGAAATGAGCCTATGATACTGTCAGGCCACGTCTTACAGGCTTGTTTGGCACTGTACCTTTGTAGTTCCCGTTAACCAAAGCACTTGTTTATTTTTAGGTTTGGTTTATTTTGGTTTAGCAGGTGTTTTTGCACACAGAGGGATGCAGACTGAGCAGGGCTCTGCCAGTGCTTGCTCCCTCGGTGGTATGTGCGTGAGAGATTTCTTGAAGCACTGTCTGACCTTGAGTACTTAACGTAGTAATACGGGTTTGTCTTTTTCAGGAGTGGAAGTAGGCAAGGATCAGGAATTTGTAATTGACACCAAAGGAGCTGGTGGGCAAGGTAAACTGGATGTTAATATTTCCAGTCCTATGAGGAAAGCTGTGCCATGTCTGGTGGAACCGGTTCTGGGTAAGGAGTGCAGCACTGCGAAGTACATCCCAAGGGAAGAAGGACTGTACGTGGTGGATGTGAGTTATGATGGGAACCCAATCCCAGGGAGCCCCTACACTGTGGAAGCCACGCTACCTCCAGACCCCTCCAAGGTAAGTGAGTGGTTTAGAGCGGTAACAGCAGCTGATACCTGAAAACTGAATCGTGGGCAATTGCATGACACTTGTCTTGGTTTTGGCCAAACCAGACCCAGTAACATCCTTACTCAGAGCGCTCAATCATTCCTGTTGCAGGCTCTGTGACTCGTGCAAGTCATTCCTATGACACTGTATTTGAAAAAACGTTTTACTAATTAAGGGTACTGCAAGCATCCTGCGTAGTGTGGCAAATACTAGTATTGCTCCTAATTTAATAGAAGTTGGCCTCATGAGCATCTCGACTGTATTAACTGATCCTAAGGAAATAGATTTCAAGAAAAGTATGTGTACAACCATGAAATATTGTAGTGTTTCTACCTTTTCTATCTCATGGCTATATAAAAACAGCTATGGTGAGAGTGTGAATATCTCCTCTTTCTCTTTGGAGAAGAGATGTCAACTTTACAGTAAAACTGGGAGGAGTGGCAAAGGAGACATTGCTTTCTGTGTATTTTTAATAGTTTGTTAATCAAATCCCGCATACCAACAAGTCTAAGTCTATCTGCTGTCAATAGCATGAAAAAATGAGTTTAGCTCAACTGCATATTCTCTTCTAGGTAAAAGCTCATGGTCCAGGTCTTCGAGGGGGCCTCGTTGGAAAACCAGCCCAATTCACGATAGATACCAAAGGGGCAGGAACTGGAGGTTTGGGTTTGACAGTAGAAGGGCCGTGTGAAGCTAAAATTGAATGCTCAGACAATGGTGATGGAACCTGCTCCGTCTCCTACCTGCCTACGAAGCCTGGAGAGTATTTCGTCAACATTCTCTTTGAAGAAGTTCACATTCCTGGTTCACCATTTAAGGCAGACATAGAAATGCCATTTGATGTCTCTAAAGTCATTGCCACAGGCCCAGGTCTGGAACGTGGTAAAGTAGGTGAGGCAGGGCTGCTGAATGTTGACTGCACAGAAGCGGGTCCCGGGGATCTGCGGGTGGACATGGTGTCGGATACTGGTTCCAAAGCTGAGGTCCAGATCGATGATAACAAAGACGGGACCTACGTCGTAACATATGTGCCGCTCTCGGCTGGCATGTACACGATCAAGATGAGATATGGAGGAGAGCAAGTGCCTAAATTCCCAGCCCGGGTCAAAGTGGAGCCAGCTGTGGACACGAGCAGAGTTAAAGTGTTTGGGCCTGGAGTGGAAGGAAAAGGTGAGAATAACTGTTGGTATCAGAATTCACAGGACTTGTGGTCCTGTCCCGCACAGAGCACTCTGAGCATTAAAAGTTGTAATAGCCTTGCATGTTCCCATGGTGACCTTCGGACAGGGGTGTTTCGTTATGTTCCCAGATAAGTTGTTTATCGTGCTGGTTCACAAAATATTTTGTCATTGGAAATACATGCGGTTCTTGAAGTGACTCTTGAAAATGTATCCTGCAGATGTCTTCCGAGAAGCTACAACCGAGTTCACTGTGGATGCTCGACCTCTAACAAAGTCTGGTGGTGACCACATCAGGACGCAGATCATGAGCCCGTCCAGCTCCCCCGCGGACTGTCTCATCCAAGACAATGCTGATGGAACGTATTCAGTAGAGTACACGCCATTTGAAAAGGGTAACCTCTGGGGTTTTGGTTTTTTCTTTTACTTGAGAGGGGAATACCAAGAGCAAGCAGCTCTTCTGACACTTTCATTTGGCAGACTGCTGAGGTCTGCCAGGAACTTGTTGGCATCTTAGCAAGATTTTTGCCAGTAGAAGAGCTAATTCTGCAGGAAGTAGCTTTATTTTAACTTGAAGAACTGACTTTTACAGTAACTTGGCTTCAGAAGAGGAGTGTGTAGATGGCATCTCGGTTATGAAGCACTAGTGAAGTCTTGTGAAATGCAGGACGAAGCTCATACCCACTGACTTAAATACTGACGTTTAAGTCTGTAGCATCTTGTAGAAGTGATGTTAAGTGATGAGAATATTTAGGGAACTCAGGACGTGTTTTCCTCCTCTTAAAAGGTCCACACACAGTCAGCGTAACGTACGATGGCGTACCTGTGCCGAACAGTCCCTTCAGAGTGAATGTCACAGAGGGCTGCCATCCATCACGGGTGAAGGCACAAGGACCCGGACTCAAAGAAGCTTTCACAAATCAGCCAAACGCCTTTTCGGTTGTCACCAGGTAACCTCATCCTTAAGGAATATCTGAAGGAGGGAGGAATGTAGTGGGCTGTGTGATGCAGGATGCTAAACTCAGTATAAATATTTATAAAAAAGGCCAAGCTCTGTCCTTTTAATTACTGTGAGTGTTACTTCATCGCATGCTGAGCATTCTGTGGGGTTATGCTGACCGGCTTTACATGCCAGAGCATGCTGAAGGCTGGACATCAGAAGTCAGGTTACTGCATTTCCAATAGGGGTAAAAACGCAGCCAGAGCACGCGAAGCTGCTGTTAGAAGCAGGTAATTCTAACAAAGTGCGTTTCTGTCTTGCAGAGGGGCAGGAATTGGTGGCCTTGGAATAACTGTTGAAGGACCTTCGGAGTCTAAAATTAGCTGCAAAGATAACAAGGATGGGAGCTGCAGCGCCGAGTATGTTCCTTATGTTCCAGGAGACTATGATGTTAACATCACATACGGTGGAGAGCATATTCCTGGTAAGAGCTCTTGCTCAGTGGCTTTCAGAAGAGGGAGGTTGTTGACTTAAGGACTTGGTACCTTGGCTGCATCTCACTTGTGCTGGGGGATGTTGAGGTTTTGACTTTGTGCTTTTCCTGGGAATTTAGGCAGAAACAGTGGTGGCTTTTGTTCCTTACACCCGGGAGGAAGTGTGGAGCGCTTTGTGCTGTGGTGCGGTAGTTTTGAGGAAGGGCTACAGTCTCTTCTTGTTTCTGAAACAGCCTCTGTGGGGATGTGGAGGAGCCTTGTCGAGACTGTAGCACCCGCAGTGGGGAACACAGAGCGGGTACAGACGGGTGGGACAGGGAAAGGGCCACTAGACCTTGGCAAATAACTGTTATTATGCACAAGTGGTGTGTAATGCATTTGGTCAAGAGAACAGCCCTTTGGTATGTGCCTTCAAGACTGTCCTGCAGTAAATGGTCTAATGGGAGAGCTTGTAATGGGGGTTGTATTAAACACTGCAAGTTTTGGTCACTGCAGAAAGTGTAGTAACTGTTTCCTAAACCAGACATTTATCTGTGCATGTATTTGCACTGGATGTTAAGCTGAAGTGAAGTAGGTTTAAGGAATGTTCCAGGTACTTCTGACATCCAACAGTTCATGACTAAAAGAAGGGTATTTTGCTTGATACCAAGAATTAAATGCTCCTAAATGCCAGACACTGTTCAAGTTCTTCCATGCTGTCATACAGCATACATCTAGCTATTCTTTCCTAGACACTGTGAGCAGGCCAGTTCTTTCCTGTTGGTCCCATTTTATTTGTCAACATACTGAATTTGGTAACATATGAAGGAAGCAAGTGCCTGCATGACACTTTGTTTGCACTTCTGGTTTCTTTCATGCATTGTTTTCTGAGGTGTGAGAAGCAGGTGGATCTCAATTGAACTGTTGAGTAGACAGTGAATATGTAGAAGCACCATCATTACACTTCTGGCTTTTGTAAAAGCAAAGAAGTAGCATGGAGGCTGTGGGGTTGTCATTCCTGCTTGAGGTTGAGGCACAGTAATAAAAAAGCCCAAGGAAAAGTGGGGAAAAAGACCATTGGTTTCTGTAACTGTTAATGCTGTAGTGTTTAACACTTCCTGTGTTACCTTCCAGGCAGTCCTTTCAAGGTTCCTGTGAAGGATGTTGTGGATCCCAGCAAGGTGAAGATAGTAGGACCAGGTCTGGGAACAGGTGTTCGAGCCAAAATCCCACAGTCCTTCACTGTAGACACCAGCAAGGCAGGAGTAGCACCCCTCGAGGTGGTGGTGGCAGGACCCAGAGGTAAGAATCGAAGTACTCCATCCAGCTGTGCCCCCATCGCTGTGTTTGGGTGGGTAACATTGTCCTGGTCTTGCTTGCCAAAGTGGTGATACCACTTGAATGAGCATTTCTCTCTGTTCCTGTTTATCCAGTGTGTGCACCTGGACAGCTGACCCATGTGTCATGCTGTAAAGGAAGGAGAACTGTGTCCTAGGTAGTGTTGCTTTGGGCAGTGTCTTTGATGGCTTTATTTTAATCTTCTGAGCTAGGAGAAGTGGCATGAGTAACCATCACTGGTGAACAGTTGTGGCTTAGATTTAGACATCAAAAAGTAAGTCTCACATGTGAATGGTGACTTGGGAAACCCATGTCATTGGGTTGCAGGAGTCTCTGAAACATGGCAGGAGACCCTCAGTGGTCCCCAGAGAGCAGCAAGGCCCTCAAGCGATAGCGTTAATGATGTTTGCATTAACCTAGGAAGCTGTGTCTCGGTGGCACAGTATCTCAGCAACAAGTGCCTTTTGGCTGCAAGTTTCACCTTGCTGGGAGGTGGGAGCTGCTTCCCCACTCGAGTGTCAGGTCACCATGGTGCGGGTGCCCCTCAGGTAACCCTTCTTTAATTTTAGTGGATGAGACGGATTCCCAGGGATGGCGCTCCCCATTGAAAGCGATTTCGGATTTCTTTAAAGGTGATCCGAAGGGTGACACTGAGACAGGTTTGAACTCTCGCTAACTAGTGGCAATTTTGGCTCTCAGAAATCCAACTGCCAACAGCAAGAATCATCTGGAGGAGGGAGTGGGAACCAATGGTGTTGCTTTTAGGCTTTGCATGGCAGCTATACATTTCTTTTGTGCTTGCTTTACTGCTAATCCGTCCCGTGTTTTAAAGCTAACTTGTAATTGTAGGCTGCTTTGTGTGTTGATCTGAACCGATATGTCATGTAATCCTCTGTAGATCTAGCTCAATGCAAATCGAAATAATTGATCCTGCTTTCTTTGGGCTTTGGCAGCTCCTGCCTAGGGAGCAAGCTGCCTTTCCAAATACCTAATTGTGAAAGACTCAGTTGGTGAATGCTACAAACCAACTGGCTTTAGGGCTCAATTCTGAATCCCTGTAACAGCATGTAATCTTGTAAATGACAGTTCAGGCAATTATAACAATTACTCGTTTTCTTTCTCAGAAGGTCTTCAGTGTATGTTGAGCGATTGCTCTTGACCTGGACTGTACAGAAAGGCAGATTTTTCTCCAGTATTTTCATGTTAGCTTTTGTTTACAGCAAGAAGATGGGAGGCCAGAGAGCGGTGGATAACAAATCTGTCTCAAGTCAATGGCTCTTGAATGCAAAATAAGGGAAACTGATCACTGATCCATGCCTATTGCCTTCATTAAAAAAAATTAAAAATTGAAATTTAGCTTGTTGCGAACTGTAAATGAGCAGAGCATCTTGGAGCTTTGTGCAGCGAATGGCTGATGAGGAGTTGAGTTTTAATAGCGCAGCTGAGAAAATTGTCTGTTGCTTTTTTAGGAATTGTGGAGCCTGTTAATGTAGTAGACAACGGAGATGGCACCCACACGGTGGTGTACACCCCTACGCAGGAGGGACCCTATATGGTCTCTGTCAAATATGCTGATGAAGAGATTCCTCGCAGGTAAGGTGATGAAGATGAACTTAGATGAACTGAAGATTTAATGACCTAACCGTGCTCTCCCAGCACACGAGCACTGTTTAAGGGCTAGATATGCTCCTTTCTACTTTGCTAGTGCAACTCCTTGCACGATTTCAGGGTTCAGCGGTGGTTTCGGGGTTCAGAGTTCTGCACCTACAGCAGAGACACCTCAGTGTGTACTGCAGTAATTATCAGCCATTGGCTTAGGAAGAGGGGGACAATAATCGGTTTCCCTTTAAGTCCCTTCAAGGTGAAGGTCCTTCCTACGTATGATGCCAGTAAAGTGACAGCGAGCGGACCAGGTCTCAGCTCCTACGGCATACCAGCCAGCCTGCCTGTGGAGTTCGCTGTGGATGCTAAGGACGCTGGGCAGGGGCTTCTGGCTGTACAGATCACTGTAAGTAACTACAAAACCAAGCAGCAGTGGAAACATGTTTTTCTAGGTGGGCACAAGTGTCTCCTATTGGAATTGTCCACAGCTGTACCCTGGCATACCCAGTGACCTGGAGCCTGGGCTGCTGGCTGGACCTTAAGCTCTGGTACTGGAAAATCTTGCACTCTGTGTTTTGTGAAGCTCTTGAGGCTGCTTTTATGAGACTTCAGTTTTAAAATCATCACCCATGCTATATTTGGCTCTTGTTTAACCTTGCACTCCGCAAATGCTCAAAATGAGATAAATAGTTACTTGTAAGATTTTGAAAATGCTGGAATTTGAAACGGAGACAGCCTTCTAGCAGTGTAGTTTAGCAAGGCCATAAGATAACATCCACACTGAGCATTACATGATGATAAATTAACAAACAAGTCTCCCTCAAGGTTGCCAGAAGTCGTGAGCTGCTTAAGGAGATACTACAGGAATGTTTTTATTTGACTTTGTTATTGCTGTTCCTGAAATTTCTGGTGCCTGGACTCTGTGGCCTCAGCAGAAAAGTCTCTGGTTAGTGGGCCATAAAACACATTTCTCAGCTCTGGCATGCCTAGGTCATGGCATGGCCGGTTGTACTTGCCCTTCTGCATTCTTGCTCCCGTGCTGTCCCACTGTCTGCTCAGGAGCGCCAGAGCAGTTGCCTTTATTCTGGCATGCAGGTGTGCTCTTAAATGATCCAAAATGCTTATCAGAGCTCCCACCCTGGCTGTGGCTTTGAAGATTACATTCCATGTGGTGGGAGTGCATGGGTGATCCTCCTCACAGCGTTTGTTTGCTGCTTCTTCTGAGCTGTAATGTCAAACGTTTCACAGGCTTTCCTGAAAGAAGCAAGGTCTTTCACGCTGTACCTAGAATCTCAAGTCCTTTGCAGTTTATATGTACCCCAGGCAGTGTTAACTCATGAAATACAGAATGGAGTCAACACGCTTTCTGTAAGCAGGCCTGGAAGACCTTCTAAAATGCTTCAGGCTTTGCAGTTGATGAGTTGTCCTGAAATGTAAACACTATGCCCAGTGCTGATCTTTGTTGTAGGTATGAAAGCTTAATGCTGAAGCTCAGATCTGTATTGTTTATGCATCTCCTTAATTCTTGTATTCATCATAAAAATAGTAGTTGAAGTGACTACATAGGTCTGCTTTTAACTGTAGACCTTGCAGGAGAGCTGACAGCAGACTCTGGTAATGCTTCCCCTTGACCTCAGGCCTTTCGGGGAGCAGCTGGCCAAGGCTACCCAGTGCTTTGTCAGGACAGAGCTGCACAGTCTGGCTCCCAATCTGTGCCTCCGGGACCTGGGAAGTGTTCTTCATTTCCAGCAGTGATATGACAATGAATGAAGCCTAAAATTTCTTACAATTAATACAAAGTTCATTAAAATGCCTTGCTGCATCTTATAAACATTCTCATGTCAAACAAAGGGTAATTAATGATAGCGCTGGTTATTTTATAATGGTCTGATACCTTTTTGCTCCTAATAGTCTACTCCTGGTACTAGTTCTTGAGTGAAATGTATTTAACTCTCAAAAACCTGCAGTTCTGTATCTATTTGAGGCTGTCTAAATATGGTTGTGAACAGATTTGCTGCCCTGCTAAAGGAATTAATGACTAACTTCAGAGTGCCTAATGCTTCTGTTTTGCATTCCTCAGGACCAAGAGGGCAAACCCAAGAGAGTGGACATTCATGACAACAAGGATGGCACTTACACAGTCACCTACGTCCCTGACAAAACGGGCCGCTATACGATTGGTGTGAAGTACGGTGGAGATGATATCCCGTCCTCTCCCTACCGGATCCGGGCGTCTCCGGCTGGGGATGCCAGCAAGTGTTTGGCCACAGGTAAGTGTTGGCTCCTCTCTCTTGATGCTGTTTGTCCCTGGTGTAAAGCTGCCTTCGGAGCGCGGTGCGGTTCATGTATTGGGTGTAGAAAATGCTGGAGACTTGTGTAATCTGGCTGCTTTTACAAGCGTTTTTTTTCCTAAAGATAAAGAAGTGTCCACCCTGTGAGGGAGCAGAAGTCTCTTACAATCTCAAGCGAAATCTTTCAAATTGTCTGGGTTGTTATAAACAGCCAGATGCAACCAAAATCTGATGCTTATTTTGGCTTGAATAAATCCTGCTGGGAACCACAGTGAGGTTGATTTAAAAATAGCACGTCTGCGCACGTTCACTGCATCACGCTCCTTGTGCTGCGAGTGTTGCAAGAAGTTTTTGTTCCAAACAAGAACAGAATTAATTGTAAGGATGTAAGTAGTTGGCTGTGTGCTTCTGCGTTAGCAAAACCTGTTCAGGCTAGGTGTTATTAGTTGGAGGTTTCTGCTGCTTTTCTGCCTGGTCAAGATTGGCCAGGGTCTGAATAGACTTTTGGAAGGTGTGGGTAGAAGGGAACCTAAAGATAAAGAAGTTACTACAGCTCAAAAAAATCATTGCCTCAAAAATCTGTGCCTTGGTGTGGGGGAGGGACTCCAAATTTGTTGCTGTAGGAGCCCACTTATATCTTCTACCCTTACCCGTTATCAGGAAGGATGGTCATCAGACAGCTTTGGGCTGGCCCACAGCTACATGTTGCCATCTTCCACCCAGGCGGAGGCTTTGGCAGGGAGCAGAGGTGACAGGAACTAGTCACAAGAGTGCCACTGAATGTTAAATCCCCCTGATTTTCAAATAAATTATTCAGGCAAGAACAAATTGAACAGGGAAGCTTAGTCTGTGGTTGTAGACTTGTGAGGGTGCCTGGGCGTTGTGCTGACCTGCCTCGTGCAGTTAGAGCTCACCGGGTGCCCGTCCGGCAGCTGGCTGCCTTCAAGGCTGCTTAAACAGAAATATAGTCCTGGAACAATGGAAACACAGAGTGGCAGGTACCCTTTTTGCTTCAAAATTTGTTTAAAAGAGGCATTAATGGCTGAATCTGATACTTTTCCAAGTAACTCAAGTCACTAACTATTGAAAATAACTGTGACGGTGATTACTCTCAGATGCCAGCTTAAATTTCCCTTTTCCAAGAAGTGCCTCTGACTCTCTGCTGTAAAGCTGAAATACAATCGCCGCAGGAGTAGACGCTGGAATATTGTCAAGATATTAAAATGGCAGGTTTGTTGCCACTTGAAAACAAGCCATTTACCTGGTAACAAGTGCCGGTCAAAAGCAGGAGTATTAAATATGTACTGCAAATAAGACTTAATAGTTCTCATTTAAACACAGCGTTCTTCAGGCTGGATCCGATTGCTACAATTTGGGCATTGCTTCATGATTTTCTGTTTTTGGGATGTGTGGCAGAACAGTGGAAAATCATTTGTGGGTAATGGAGGAGGAAACATGGCCATGGCTGCTACTGTGCCCTTTTATAGCTGCTTACACAGGGAGGTTTATGGTAAAGCAGTGGCAGCCGAGTCGCTGGCCGGGGCAGAAATAGTGCCTTTGGCTCTGCATAAAGGAGCATGATGGTAAGAGTATGGGTTAAGGCATTGCTTTCTTCAAACTTAGCTTTTTTTTCCCCTCTGTTCTCATCCAGCCTCTCTGATTGCAGAGGAGGGAAGCTGGTGGCCAACCCTTGCATGCTGCTGTGCTGACCAACACTATGAACGTCCCTTGTTGTACATCTGCTCCCAAACCCATGTTTGTGGGTCCCCGGGACCGGCGTTTTGGTGCCGGGCTTCCCAGGCGCCTTGCGGGCGGCCTGCCTGGGAAAACTGTCCTCTGAACACTCTCCATAACGAAAATTGCCTTGTAGGTCCTGGAATTGCACCCACTGTGAAGACTGGTGAGGAGGTTGGTTTTGTGGTAGACGCCAAATCAGCAGGGAAGGGAAAAGTGACGTGCACCGTCCTGACGCCAGATGGGACAGAAGCTGAAGCAGATGTTGTTGAAAATGAGGACGGGACTTACGATATCTTCTACACGGCTGCCAAACCAGGAACCTATGTGATTTATGTCCGCTTTGGTGGGGTGGACATTCCCAACAGTCCTTTCACCGTCATGGTAAGCCAGCTCTGCTCTGAAAATGCCTCCCACTCGGATTCCTGCTGCCGTGTTTTATTTAGTGATAGGTTAACTCTGTGTGTAAATGTTTGCTTAGGCATTTATTAGGCTAGCAGGAGCTAATGAATCCTTGTTACTTGCAGAACTTATTTTGAGCAGGCAATACAGTTAAGTGAAGAGGGATAGAAACCATCAGAGGATGAAGACCTGGCTTCTCTGAACAAATTAATTTTTCATTTCCTGACCTTCTATTTCTTTTTCGAGATGATGTAAGGGTGGTTGTAATTAGCTTCTGCAAGTAATTACTTCAGCCGTTGTCAGATACAGTGCTCTGACTTGTCCGTCTCTCACTCTTTATGATGTTGTCCCCGAAGTAGGGAACGGTCTGCTGACAGATCCCAGGGAAGCAGGCTGTTAGCTCACGCTTAAAAATGATTTGCAAGTGCTAGTTAAACTGTTATAGCCTAGCCCCCCCTCCTTCTAATTATGTTCCTTCCAACGTGCAGTACTTCAGCATGTTTAGGTTCAAAAAGCAAACAAAACCCCAGCCTCCCTGAGGAGGTGACTAGGTGCCTCTCAGGGCTCAGAGAAGCTCTTCATGAGAAGAACAGCTCTCGGTGTTGGCAAAACAAGTCTTGGTCTTGTAATCTCAGCCGAGGCAGCCTCTGGCACATCTCGCTCCGTGAAACCACGCAGCCATACTTGTGCTGAGTCTGGCTGAAGCCTGTGGGAGAGTCCTCAGGACCAGGTGTGCCCACTCCTCCTACCTGCCATCCTGGCAGATTGCTACTGGTGTCCCTGAAGATTTCCACGAGAAAAACGACTCCCTTGGTCACTGCTCAAAGCTCACTGCAGGAAATGCCTCTTGAGGTCAGGGAGCCTGCTCCTGGCCAGCCAAAATTCCCACTTCCTAGCTGGCTGATAGTACGTGTTTGACTTGGGTGTCATAGCTGGGGACAGAGAACAGTGAAACAGCAGCATTTCTGTTTTGCATTGGTTTTCTTAGTGGAGTCTTTCCATGCATAAGTTTCCGGTGGGTTATTTCGTTCGGGTAGTTTGCAGTGGTGTAAATGTGCAGGAGCTGGGGTGGCCGAGCCCGGTGGAGCTGCGTGCGTGGGTGTCAGCCCCAGCCGCTCTCCATGGGTCAAGTGGGGGAGATGGGAATTTGCAAGTCATCCTCTTGGCATGCCCGGTGGGAAGGGAGGCTGCGCCGGGGGGAAAACACATTGGGTGTCTTGACGACGCTATCCCAGCTATGAATCAGAAGAATAGCTTTTCAGCTATGACTGGACGTGGGCTGGGTCGTTCACCCGAGCCGGGAGCAGCCTTCCCACGGCAGCCTTCCCCTGCCTCCCAGCTCGCACGTCCTGCTGCCCAGCGCCTGGGGACTCGCATCTTCGGTTTAAACCTTTCGCTTCCTTCCCTGCACCAGTCCCATAAAAAAAAAAAAAAAAAGCAACTCTGAAATGCAGTTCCACCAGCGTTCAGGCACTGCTTTCCAGCTTCTCTCAAGCTCCCAACAACAGCAGATACTGGCTTTGTCCCTTTGCTGTGCTGCTGGTGGCTTCCCCTAGCGCCTGTGGATAAGGGGCAGTTTCCCAGCTCCCCTGGCTGGATCCAGGTCCTGGTGGCGGCGAGAGCACTGGGAGGGCTGCGCGGTGGGAGGAAGGTGTTGAGGAGCTAGAAGGAGCCGTGCGTTCTGCACTGTGAAAGGTGGGGATGCCTCCATGCCAGAATAACACCTAACCTGCCTCTACCCCTGCCCAGGCTGTAGACGCAGATGATGTCACCGCGCGGTCGCAGGAGCCAGTGGGCGCCTCCCCCCCCGGATTCCGCCCTTGGGTACACAATTTTTACATTTTTCAGCTGTTTTCCCCCATCTGTGTTCCATTTCAGATGACAGTCTGCTTTTTGGGACTGCTTGAATTGCTCTGGTCATTGTGTTCATTCTTTCTGTTTGATCAATTGTTCTTGAGATCCAGACCTTGTTTTTCCTTTGCCGCTTGAAGGGAGTCTCCAAATAAACTCTCATTTAAACACGAAGAGGATCATTACACCTACAGCTTCTACTTCTGCAATGTCTACTGTTGGCAAAAGCTACCTGAGTGCATCGCTTTGTCTTCTCAGTCAAACAGCACAGTGTCTTGAGTCCAGAGTCGCATTGTGAAACTTGTTTCTTTTGTCCATTTTGTGTTGCAATCACTCTGCCCCGTTCAAAAATCACTTTCTCTTCCAGGCCTTAAGCAACTAAATCCTTTCAGATGGAGCCACTTTGGGTCTTGCGTGCACTACATTGTCTTCCACCCCTTTTTGTGTTCCATTTTTACCTCCTAACTTTTTTCCAGCATGTCTTCCATTCGCACCGTGTTTGATTGGCTCTGCTCTGCCGTGTGGTGGGGTTGTGAAGGACAGCTTGGCCGGAGACTGCTCTGGTTGAGCCCGGTCCTGTGGCTGCCTGCGATAATCACCGCACCCTCTCTTCTGCTTGTGCTCGCAGTGGAGTTGCTCAGTGCTCGCTTGGGTCTAACCTTCCTTTTTGAAGTGACCCATCCATTTGCTTCCCGTAGGTCACGGAAGAAGCGTACGTCCCGGTTGGAGACATGAACGGCATGGGATTCAGGCCCTTTGATATGGTTATCCCTTTTGCCGTAAGGAAAGGAGAAATAACAGGTACCTGGAGCATGTGTAGCCTCTCGGGGAGGTTTTGCTTTTTGTTAGCGTGTTTATCCATTTGCAGCTGATGGTCTGGGTGGTCTAGACCACAGCGTGTGGGGGAGGATTGTATCCTGCCAGCAACTTAGTTGTTTAATTTCACATTGAGTGGCACCCGCTGAGGGTGAGAAGGATACGCCCCGCTGATGGTTTGAATTAAATGAGGGGGTTCTTGGTGCTGCCGTGATGCTCAGTGCCAGGCTGTGAGCTACGGCACTGTAGGACCTGGTGCTGCTTTTTCCCCTCTGGAGCAGCTCCATGCATCCTTGATAAGCTCCGTTATTTATGTTGTGCAGATGCTGCAAAACAGTCAAATCCTGCATTCCTGTCACATACCTTCTCCAAAGCAGGCGACCCCTCTTCCACAGGTCTGGCAGCTGAGAGCATCACCCCAGTAGCACCTCGGCTGCACTGAGCTCCTGCATGAACAGACTGTGTCCCCTCCTGCCCTCTAGCTCAGCAGTCCCACCCCCAGCCCTGGTCTGTCCCCGCTGAAGGGACAGTCAATTTTTCCTTATCAAAAGAGCTGCAGGAGGGGGATCATCTTGTGATGAGGTAGATTGGTGCCTTTCCTGGGGCTTCCTGTGGAAATTTCAGTGGCTGAAGCAAACAGCCCTGCCTGCAGAGTTTGTAAGGTCACAGGACTGTTTGCCAGATGTCTACCACTGCGTTGTATTGATGTAGCTTAAGTAGAAAACATGTCTGGTTAGTGTTCCCATTAGTCTCCTATTTGTGCCTGTGGGTAAGGAATTTAACAATTTACAATCCGTGTTTAAAATGGCTAGACAATTCTTTGTGGGTGGGAGAGGGGAAGCAGGCAGCTTCTCCTTCTGTAACTCCCATGGTGGCTTTTTGTAGGAGAAGTACACATGCCCTCTGGAAAGACGGACACGCCAGAGATTGTGGATAACAAGGACGGCACAGTAACAGTGAGATACGCTCCTACTGAGGTCGGGCTGCATGAAATGCACATAAAATACATGGGAAAGCACATCCCAGGTGAGTCTGACAAAGCAGGCGACACAAATCCGAGTGCTGTGTCCTGCCCATGCGTCTGCTCCCTGGTGAGGTTTCTATAGCTTTGCTGTATACGCTGCAGTACGAACTGGCAGGGATGTCTTACAGCAGTTCATCTGCAAGCAACCCGGAGAGCAGCTAGAGCAAAGGAGTAAGTGCCGGCACATGTGAGCTTCCATTGCGGTTTGATAGTACCGGCCAGGCTTAAAATGGATTTTGGTTTTGGAAACTAGCTTTTGTGGCATTTTATTACGAAGAAGAAACGTACAATTTTCTAACTACCGATTTTTTCACGTTGAAATTTACTACCATGGTGCTCAACAAAACTAGTGGTTACAGCGTATGTTTATCCTTAAAACTGCATCGGCATAAAATCTCCAATCTGTGGGGAGGACTGAGTGGCTAAAACACTATAGTTACTCTTTCCATCCCATTGCAATAAAATAAAACACACATGCATGCTATGCTGTAATCTTTCTTTCTTCCTGGCTGCTTCTTAACAAACAGAAACCGCTGCCTTTCATTCCCTTTCTCTTCCCCTCTTTTGTCCTTACTTCACCAGCTCTTAGATGAAGCTCTGCCTCGCCTGGAGGCTGGGGCTGCCCCGTGGTTCTCTGGGCGTTTCGTCTGCGTGGGGCTGGGGCAAAAAGGGACAGAGCCAAAAGGATGTGTAGACATGAGACAAAATACCTCCAGCCCTGCCTGAGCTGGGCTGCTGGCTCTGTTGGTGTATGGAAGCACGGGATAACTTTGGCTGAAGCAGGGAGCTCGATAATGTGATGCACGATGCTACTGCAGTATCTTCAGCACTTTGTGTGGATGGAAATAGCACCTCCATAAGTGCCAAACTGTCGGATGTATCGGTTCAGTGAGACCGTTACCCTGCACCTGGACAGGATCGTATGCCATAATGTTTCCTTCTTGAAGGCTATTATGAATCAAACTTGCTACTGTCTCGTCTGCAAAATCTAACTTTGGACGTAAGAGCTATCTGTGCCTTTTTTTGAAGCCGTTATTGGCTGTTGGTGACTATACTTTTTGTTCTTGTGCACCGGCTTAGCTAATCTGAGGCTGGCAAATATGTTTTTGGATACCCTTCAAATTTGCTAGTTCAGGTTCATTGAGTCAGACAATGTGCTGTGCTAGTTCCTAATTCTGAGCTACCGATATTCAGGATCTGTGCCTGAAATGAAAGCCTGCTTCTGAGTCATGTTCTGATTTAATGTGCTAAAAATAAACTTGTAATGAATAAGACACTTTACAACATCATTGAAGCTTATCTCTGGTAATTTGAGTAACAGTTACTTTGTCATTACTGACTGTGGAACAAATTGTGGAGAAGCATCTTTTGAAGATGAAAGGGGAGACTTACTCAGGTTTTTTTTAAGTGCGTTACAGTCACACAAAGGTTCTTCAAATATCAAACAATGAGAATGGCATTGAAGAACGTGGGTATCAGTAAGCATAAGAGTAAGATCCTGTTGAGTTGCAGCAGCTTGATGTCTGTTTTGTTCTTGTACTCCAGGCCATGCATCCTTAAAAGTGCTTCTTTCATTGTTTGTTTTTTTTCCTTTAGAGAGCCCTCTGCAGTTCTATGTGAATTACCCAAACAGCGGCAGCGTGTCTGCCTATGGGCCTGGCCTCATTTATGGGGTTGCCAATAAACCAGCAACTTTCACCATTGTCACGGAAGATGCAGGAGAGGGTAAGTCTGTTCTTTAAACCCACCCTACCCTAAGCTAGGAACCTCTTGGGAGTGTAACGTGCATCAGCGTTGCTTTGCATTCATCTGTCCAACTGTGAATGTCTGGTGTGACACAAATGACTTGTGCAAATATCAGGTGAAACAGATTTCATCAAGCTGTAACTTAAAGTAAAAACTGTCTTATTACTTCTTCCTGAGAGCAGTAGAGATACCCCGTGGTACAGGGTGCAAATGATTCCTTTAATTGGAAATGAACTGAAGGATGAGTCCCCTTCTTTGGAGATTTTCAAGACCTGCCTGGATGCAGTCCTGAGTAACATGCTCTAGCTCTGGGCAATCCTGCTTCGGCAGGGGAGTTGGACTAGATGATCTCTATGGTCCCTTCCAACTCTAAAAATTCAGTGAAAATTCAGTGAAATGATGACTGGGTGTGGAATCACTGTTAGGCAAATCTAACAGCCTGAATGGAGCTGTGGTCTTAGTGGATTGGCCTGAGCTCATTTTGCTGCTGTCCTTTGAAAACGTGCAGCTAAGCTCCATTTTCAGTAACTGTCCACTTTCAGTCCACTTTGTCTTTGGACAAAGTCTCTGGACTTGGTGTGTGTGAAGATTTATGGAAGTGCTGTTCTCCCTGTTTCCTAGGTGGGCTGGACTTGGCTATTGAGGGACCTTCAAAAGCAGAGATCAGCTGCATTGATAACAAAGACGGGACATGCACAGTCACGTACCTGCCTACTCTACCTGGGAACTACAGCATCCTGGTCAAGTACAATGACAAACACATCCCGGGCAGTCCGTTCACAGCCAGGATCACAGGTATAAAGTTTAGACTTCTGGAAGCACTTCATAATGAAAATTAACCTCTGATAGCATTGGCAACCTGGTTTGTGGCAAGAACACGAAGTCCTCCAGCTTGTTCTGCACTTAGCCTTGTAACACTTTCTGACTCCTTTCTCTTTACATATTCAGATGATAACAGAAGACGGTCCCAGGTTAAGCTTGGTTCTGCTGCTGACTTTTTGTTGGACATCAATGAGACTGATCTCAGTCTCCTGACAGCCAGTGTTAAAGCCCCATCGGGTCGTGATGAGCCTTGTCTTCTGAAGAGATTACCCAATAACCACATTGGTAAGCTCTGACAGTCTTGACCTGAGAGAGTAGTACAGTAGCCTCTACTCTAGCTTGCTGTGTTATGTAAAACTACTGACTTCTCCGCTCCTTCCCAGAGGAGCGTTTTTAAACCAAGCGTTTGATGTTGTTTCGTGCAGTTGGCCAGAGGCAGAAGAGTGTGAAGAATGACCTCTTGTGTTAGCTTGCGTGTGACGTGGCAGGTTGTGATTGAAGTGCTTTTTGTCAGCATATGTGAATGGCTTTGTGGCCCATTTGAGAGCAACACTTCAACATGTGTAAAGAGAGAGCTCTTCCAGTATTTAATTTCTTTGTGTGATTAAGGCATTTAAATCAACTATAACATGCATAGAAAGTGAATAAGTTTGTCACATTTCCCTGCTTTGTAGGCGTCTCATTCATTCCGCGGGAAGTGGGAGAACATCTGGTTAGCATCAAGAAAAACGGGAGCCATGTACCAAACAGCCCTGTCACGATCATGGTGGTCCAGTCTGAGATAGCAGATGCCAGACGAGCAAGAGTTTTTGGACGTGGCTTGGTAGAAGGACGAACCTTTGAAATGTGTGACTTCATTGTAGACACAAGAGACGCAGGTTAGTTCCATCTCAAGGAGGCTGTGAGATGCTGTGAGATATGTATCTCCTCTAAATGAGAGCATTGTCTCCCTCAGCGTGTGGCCACTGGGTCACAAGCCACAAAGCAGCAGAAGCAAATAGTGTATTAAGCATGCACGGTCATTATTGTCAGTTAGTAACTACAGACAGTGCTATTAACTTCTAAAAGGCCTTGCATTGTCTTGGCTAATGTCTTCCATTACAGCAACGCGGACTTGCTGAGGCACGGATGATGATTTTCTTTCATTTGATGGTGCTGATTTTAGTATCATTATACAGCAAGAAGGAAACGAGGAAGATATTTCCCTGTTGGTTTAAAGTGGAGCCTTGGGCACGGTCTTTGAAGCTAACTTTTCAACATTAACGAAATAAAAGGGATGTGGTCAGAGCATTTTAGGAGCTGAATGCATGCTGTGCCTTGACTATCTGACTGATTAGGAGTACCAAACTGTCATTAAGGCATCGTGGAACTCCCATGTGCCCATTATGATACAAACCCACCAACTAGCTACTGCTATGGGTTTGGACTATTTTATGTCAGATTTATATGGAATTCTGAGGCTAACTTAGCTGTATTGCAGGTTATGGTGGGATCTCACTGGCGGTTGAAGGACCCAGCAAGGTAGATATCCAAACTGAAGACCTAGAGGACGGAACTTGCAAAGTGTCCTATTTTCCAACTGTACCTGGTGTATACATTGTGTCCACTAAATTTGCAGATGAACATATTCCAGGTAAGCAGGAGTGTTGGGCAACTTTTTGGTTAGTACAACAAAGGTCTTACCTAGCTGCCAGCACACTGGAGCTGTGGGTGGGCTGTGTGATCTGGCTTGGAACTTAAGTCCCAAAGATTCAAGGAGGTCCTACCTTCACAAGCAGCAAGCATCCTTCACAAGCACCCTTCACAAGCAGCAAGCATCCAAAACTGTTCTGGTTGCATGGCTGTATTTCGCTTGGACCTGCCTGTCCTTAGCTGGCTCTAAAACTTCCCTTATGATCGACTACAAGTCAGAGGAAGCTTCTGCTCCTCCCCTCGATGCAGTGTGTAATGAGCAGAGGAGGAATGACTTGCTGTGGTACTTACAGGCAGCCCCTTTACTGTGAAGATAAGTGGTGAAGGAAGAGTAAAGGAGAGCATCACACGAACAAGACGGGCTCCCTCCGTTGCAACAGTAGGAAGCATATGTGATCTGAACCTCAAAATTCCAGGTAAGCAACATCCTTATCCCCATAACCATAACTTGCACTTGTATAGTGTGGGTGTGTCTGGAGCAGTGAAAATAAGAACTTCAGTGTTAAGCCATCCTCATGTTAAGATAGTTCGGGGAAGAAACACTGGTAGTGTGGTCTCTTTGCATGGTTTGCATGGTTAAGCATAACCACGATCAACATATAGAGAAATAAACACCAGGGAGGCCTCAATCTATTCTGTGTACAGCAGGCTGGAGAATGGGCTGCAGAGCTCACGCTGTCTCCAGGGTTTTAAGATCATCATGTTGGCTGTTAAGTGTTTGTGCTGCTATCTGGCAAATGTGAATCACATAGGCCAGTCTTACCTGGCTGCACTTACCCAGCCTCTTCATCTGCCTCCGTAGCACCCGGTAAGCTGTGACTGGCGGGGCTTGCTGCTCAGCAGCACGCATCTAGCTGAGTGTACAAACGGGCACCTATGTGCCTCTTCTGTCATTTGTACTGTGTATCACTTGAGCTCAGGTCTTACTTCCAAAAACAACATACCAAACCCCTTTGTCACTTTCTAATCTGCATTTTTTTATTCTCTTCTTCTTAGAAATTGATTGTGGGGATTTGACAGCCCAGGTAACTAGTCCCTCTGGAAGAAACTTTGATGCTGAAATCGTAGAAGCTGACAAAAACACCTATTGCGTCCGCTTTGTGCCACAAGAAATGGGGGTCCACACTGTGGATGTCAAATACAGAGGGCAGCCAGTGCCGGGCAGCCCCTTCCAGTTCACTGTGGGGCCACTGGGCGAGGGAGGAGCCCATAAAGTGAGAGCTGGAGGCCCAGGGCTGGAGCGTGGAGAGACGGGTGTCCCAGGTGAGTCCTCTGGTCTCGCTAGGCTCCAGTGCCCGCTGTGCACTGGTCTGCAGTGCAGTGCTTTGGTTTCTGTTGGCTTCTCCTCTGAGAGCTTGAGCAGAGCTTGGTGTAACACTGTAGGGTCGCATCAAGCCAGGGGTGGTCAGTGGAGATATATGGAGAAGTAATATTGCTGCATCACGTGGATGGAGAAGTCTGGAAATCCACATTTTGGAAACTGGCTGCTCTCATAGGATGAGCTTGAAGTTGTAAGGTGTGTTGTACAGGGCTAATTCAAGGCTAATAGGAACCTCTTGGAGAAACTGCTAAATGTTATCACCTAGGATGATGGGATGAGGTACTGTTCCTCATACACATCAGTATGGGATGCTGCATGGTCTGTTAGGAAGAAGCTGCAACCAAGCAGCAGCAAACTTACTCTTGCATGTGCTCTCCTATGCTTCAACAGCTGAGTTCAGTATATGGACACGGGAAGCTGGAGCTGGAGGACTGTCTATTGCTGTAGAAGGCCCAAGTAAAGCAGAAATCGCCTTTGAGGACCATAAAGTTGGATCCTGTGGTGTATCATATGTAGTTCAAGAGCCAGGTATGTACCAAGACCAAATCATACTGAAGTAACGCTGAATGCTACTTTCACAGAAACTAAGGACACTCACTGCTTCTTTTCTCCCTGCAGGCAACTATGAGGTGTCCATAAAATTCAATGATGAGCACATTCCTGAAAGCCCCTACCTGGTTCCTGTCATCGTCCCCTCCGATGATGCTCGCAGGCTCACTGTCACTAGCCTTCAGGTGAGACATAAGGAAACATCTCCACAACTTGCCACACAGACTGATTTCGTCCTTGTTCTCCAAGATCAAAATGGTTGTCCTTTCTTCTTACTAGTAGCCTTGCCTTGGTTGGTGCTTGTTTTCAAGCTCAACTTGCAGCTAGAGAGGTTTGGTCCCTTGGTAACTTGTGCCGGTAGAGCTGGCCCAGCTCTGGCTAGCCAGAATTTGAAGGTAGAAGGCTCAACTGAGTGTGTTCCAGGTGTTAACACTTGGGAATTAAGAATAAGATGCTCTAGAAATAACATTAGAGGAGCTAAAACTTGCTTTCTGCCCCATTAGCTCTGGGAAGGCCAAGGAGAACTGAAACATGGATGTGGACCACCAGTGATCACACTGGTACTGAGTTACTCAGTTCACATGTGTGAAGAGCTGGGTTTCCACAGGCGAGGCAGCGTGGGGCTGCGTGGCTGGGAGGTTGCTGCAGCCGTGCTGGAGCCTTGGCGTGGGCAGATGGAGGGGGCCCCGCCGTGAAGTCAGAGCGCAGATTTGCTCTGGCTGATGTCACGAAACCACACAGTCGCAGCTCAGATGATTCATGAACAGTAGCGAATCTCAGAGTGAATCACAGCTTTGTAGTTGGTCTGGGCTCATCTGTTAACCTCACCATATCATTTTTGTGTGTGTGGTTACATGCATTGAAATATAAGTAACATTAAAGGCCAGACTTAAATCTCCAAAGCCAGAAACTTGGACGTGAGACTGAGAGTTTGTGTCTAAATATACTGTACCTCAGTCCTTGTCGAGCTGTGATAAGCAATTAGTACTTCAGTTGAGGCTTTTTTTTGGATATATCCCAGCTGCGTTCCCGGGGAGTTTGCCTGGGCTGCAGGACTCCTTCACCTTGGCTGTGTAAATGAATCACGACAGCCTGATCTGATAGTATCTCTTCTAACCAGGAGTTACAAGGGCGTTAATTAGTCGCTGTGGTATTGATGTTTCTCTTGTGTTTCATTTAAAGACTCTTTGACAGGAATACTTGCTTCAATTAAGTCCTGGAGAGGTAGATAAAGCTGAGTATTTGGTAAAGGAGCACAGTGTGCAGCATCAGCCTTCCCCTAAACCCGCATCAGGGACTTGCTTTATGCTTTGTACCTCGGTTCTACTCAGTTGCATTTATTTCCCTCTTCAGGATTTAGTTGAAAACAAAACCAGGTAAAGTATGTTCAGCATAAGATGTTACTGCTGGATGGCTGCACGAGCGGCTCCGGCTGGGAAGCGGTGCAGCAGGGATGCTGAGCTGCCTCGCCTTCCACCGACGGCCTGACAGCACGGCAACATCTGGTTTCGTGTCTTAAATTACTTTCTCATGTTAAGATGTCTTGTGGTGGCGTTCTAAATGCAGCCTCTTGTGGCAAATATAAACATGCCTATTACTCTTTCAGACAACTGGATTATCAGAGGCTTTTCCCCTGAATGAATCTGGAATGAATGAACGGGCTGAAAATGGAGCTAAAGCTTAAACATCCTTTAAATCAAGTGCCTGAATACTGGGGCCTGACCTCAGTGATAATGGGTGAATAGTCATGTAAACTTGCCTCTGCCTGATTTGGCAGTCGTCTGGCTTCCAAAAACAGTCTGTTACCATGGGAAAAATGGGCCTAGACAACACGGGCGACTCCTAAATCCGCTACCCCCTAAGAGGGAGAGAGCTTCTGATTTGAGAGTTAATGCAAGTCACAACTTTACATCCTTGGTTGAAATCTAAAAAAAAGAAAATTGTGCTGAAGTGGTTGTTTCCTGGCCTCAAATCTTGTGCTGTCTGAAACGAGAAGTTTAAATTTGATAATCTGACTGTTGCGTTCTCAGGAGTCTGGATTAAAAGTTAATCAGCCAGCATCCTTTGCTATAAGGCTGAACGGGGCCAAGGGCAAGATCGATGCTAAAGTCCACAGCCCCTCCGGAGCTGTAGAAGAGTGCCACGTGTCTGAGCTGGAGCCAGGTGAGCATGGCTTTACGTTGGTCAAAACAAACTGGGGGATCTTCGAAACAGGCTCACTGCCCCATCGTGAGGGGGTTTAGTCCCACTGGCTTGCGAACGGTGTGCCCAGGGGACAAGGACCTCGTGTGGAGAATGACTGCTTGGTGTCAAGGGTTGTTTGGTCAGGGTTATGCCCATGATTTCCTAGATAGCTCATGAAATGACTGAGCCCTAACCTTGTGTAAGATACAGATATTTAAGTCTTGGCTTTGCCAGTGAAGGTACAGTGATATTAGTCATAAATGAAATGTGATGTGGGGTTGAATTGAGCCAGGGAAGAAGTTTATTTTTCAAAGCTATGCTTCCATCTTTGACTAATAGTTTATTTTTAACTCACACTCACTCCTTCATACTAAACGTCAAGGAAGCTGAACATAAGCAAACACTACAGAAAGCTCAACACCTGTTTCAGCAATGAGCTTTTATTTTTCGCTTGAAATCTGAATGAGTTATGGTCTGTACTATGGACAGACAGCAGCTGTCCGGCTGGGGCACATCAGTCCCTCCTCTGGGTTAACATGCAATCAAAAATATTAAATATCAGCAAATTGCTAAATGACTTTATTAAATAAAGGTGCGGTGTCTGTGGTGCGAGAGCTGCAGGCTCAGCCTGCTGGTGAGAGTTGGTCTCGCCAGCTGCTTCGCTTCTCTGCGCTGCTCCCTCGACCGCTGACAGGTTGGGCTGTGATTAAGCTGTCATGTTTGGTGCACGTGTGAGGCAAATAACCCTAAAACTCACCCTGCAGACGAGATGACAGCTGAGATCAGGTCCTAGCAGACAAGGTGAAAATGCAACCCGTGACACCTCCTGCGATAAATACAGTGTTTTCCTGCTTAAATATGAGTTTAAGAAGCTTGTGTAGCTGTGTTTGCTTCAGCTGGGACCAAAATATGTTGAAGCATTTGAGAAGCCTTGCTTGGGTTGCTTACCAGCCTTGCACTGGGTTAAACTGCTGTTTTGTTGGTTTCTTGTTATCACTGATATATCAGAAAATCCACTTCTCTCTTGCAGATAAGTACGCCGTTCGGTTCATCCCCCATGAAAACGGCGTCCACTCAATTGACGTGAAGTTCAACGGGAGCCATGTGGTGGGCAGCCCTTTCCAAGTGCGTGTTGGTGAGCCCGGGCAGGCGGGCAACCCCGCGCTCGTCACGGCGTACGGCTCCGGCCTGGAGAGCGGTACCACCGGTAATGCTTCCTTTACAGCTCTGATACAGACCTGTTTGCGCTTCGGTCGGAAGCTGTTCCTAGGCACATTTTTACATGACTTTCCCTGCTAAGGCAGCTGAACTAACCCACGTTCTCGGGGCATAAGCTAATTTTGCTTTCTCGCATGTTCCTTAATCTTATAACCGTTGATCAGTGAGTCTGCAGGCCATACTGAGCCTTAACAAACTTAGAACCTCTGTAAACCAGCAACTGCAGCACGAGTTCACTCAAACTGGTTAGCAGCTGGGAATGACTCTGCTGGTTAGCTTAGCTCCACGTCGGTGGTCCCTCAGGGCACCGGAGATGCTCTGGCTCCCTTCCACGGGTGAACACGATGCCTGCAAAGGCCGGAGGCTTTTGCAAATGCAGATATTGAGTTGGCTGTCTAGTTGAAGGAGTCTTGTTTAACTCGCATACCTCTGTTTATTAAATGGGTATGAGGGTGTACCCAGTTACCTTTACTCCAGTGCTGGCACCTCTAAGAAACTTCAAGTTAAATGTAACATGATGTGTAAACTCTAGGGAGTACGGTGGATTGTTCTGTTTGTGCTATACGTGCTTCAGATGCAGCGTGAGCGCTGACTCTTCTTGGGAATCTGACACCTGGTTATCTGCTGTGGCTGCCCCATGTCCCATCTGATAGTTCTTAACTCAAGAATGTAGGGTTTAGGCTTTTTTTTTTTTTTCATTTATATGATTTATGGCCTTAGTAAGAAAGTATGAAAACATTCCAGGATATGCACTTCATTTTATTTAATTGTGTGCTTTCTTGGGCCACACACAGAGGTATCAGAGTAAAACTGATTTATATTTTTTCGTTTTGATATGTAAGGTGATAGCTAGTTCCTCTTACCCTACCGACTGCTGTCTTTGGTGGATTCAATTTCATATCTTTTTTTTTTTCTCCCTGGAAAAAAAATTATACTGCAGTTAGTCAAAGCTTCTGCTGTTCTGGAGAAACCAAGCAGTTGGTTTTGGAAACATGCAGATATACTACGTAAAATAAAGACATTATAGCCTGTGCAGCTTTAATAGGTGGAAACAAAAGCAGTCATTAATACTAGCCTCTGATGCATCAGGGTCAGGGGAATTTTTCTCCATCTATAAAGCTGCTTGGGGTTGTTTTTAATCTAAATAGACTGTTTAACGTCAGCAAAGTTCCTCTGTGCCCCCTTGTTGAATCCTGGCTGCTGCCAAAAGCCGAGTGCCCTGGGAGCTGCTGAGCAGCGTTTGGGAACAATGCTGTAGTGTGGAGGTTTCAATAGCCAGTGGCTGAGCACCTGAAATGGCCCCCCGAGAGGGGAGCGCGTCTGCAGCCTCCAACAATGCCAGCCTTCATCGGGGGCACGGGGAAACAGCAGTGACTTCGGAGCGAGACGCCTTCAGTGAGAAGCTGGGAAGGTTGCTGGCTCTGGAGATGAATTCTCCTCTGGTTGAGCGGTGCGCGTTGCAAGCCGAGGGCCTTTCCCCCCAGGCAGGCGGTGCCAGTGAGATTCGGCTGCTGAAAGGCCGGAGGATGGTACAGTCCTCTGTGGGAGCCGGGTTCTTCCAGCATTGCGACACAGCAGCCTCTGGTGTGGAGAAGCTAGAAACTTCTCCCTGGTTTGTCACCACGCTTGCATGCTTCAGTTGCAGCTGTAGTAAACTTTCCCATAACCGTCCTGGTTTTGATTGAGCTTGAGCACTTTATTCCTCCTCGGCAGAGTCTGATACAACAGCCCAAAGATCATAAATATTTGAAGCCAGAGTTTGACAGTAAATTATTTGGGAGCTGAAAGCCTTGCTTAATTTTTTCTTGTGTTGCTGGCATCGTGTCATTGGCTTAGTATTAGCAGCAATAACTCAGCTGTGTTAACCAGATGCCGTAATTAAACAAGCTTTGTTTCCACAAACTGCTTGGAGTGCTGTTGCCGAGCGGTTCAAACACCCGTCTCCTCCAGGAGATCTCCTGCCCCTCATCTCTGTTCCTTTCCTGTGGGCTCTTCACTGCTGATTTATGGTCCAGGCAGTGGGATGGCTCTCAGCTTTCCTGAGCAGGAGGCTGTGTCAGCGCGGGCTCTGGCCCCCAGTAGAAAGGCTCTTCTTGTGAGAGTTTTCTCTCCAAGCCAGTCTTTTGATGCCAAAATCCTCCCATTTCGGTCCTAAAGGGCTCTCATGACCCCTTTTCCTGCAGTCACGCAGCAGGAGTGTCAGAGGGAGCCGGGGTGCAGAGCCCCCGGCCGGGGCTGGCCCGTGCGAGGATGCTGGGGGGAGGCACGCTGTCCCTTCCCTGCCCGCAGCCTCCTGCAGCCTCGTCTGGCACCAAATTATCCATTCCTATTAATAACAGGCTGCTTTTGTAACATGGAGTGTGAGAAAGAGTGTGTCTTACTGTGCTACGTCTTTCTAGGATTGCAGTCGGAGTTTTTCATTAACACGACCAAGGCTGGTCCAGGTACCCTCTCTGTTACAATTGAAGGGCCATCAAAGGTGCAAATGGACTTCCAGGAAACTCCAGAAGGTTACAAAGTCATGTACACACCTATGGCTCCAGGAAACTATTTAATTGGAGTTAAATATGGTGGACCTAACCACATAGTGGGCAGCCCCTTCAAGGCAAAGGTTACAGGTAAAAAGCTAACCAGTATTTACTCTGTGCCTGAAGTAGTTTGTGTCATTCAGCAAATATGTCCCTCCGAGACAGGGCAGAATTCAGGTCTAGAGGCCCAAAACCATGAGAAGCTAAATGTTTCTGCCCATCACCTCCAAAGCCTAGATGAGGGATCTCAGGAGAGGCCACAGGAGCATTAGTCATGGAGCTTGTCAGCTTGATTCGGTGGGGGGCTGTAAAACAGCTTCCTGGGAGAATATTAAACCCTGACCTAATGCTAGGGTGTTGCATTGGCAGTAGGGAAATATGATTTATTTACCCATTTTCCACCCCAAAGCCTGAAACCTGGTCATCTGTAGCATAAAGTGATGCCCCTCTTGGTCTCATTTTGGTGGAGGTGTCACCTAAGCAAAGGTCAGTAGTGTCTGGGAGACTTTTAGATGATGTGAGGAAGGCTGGTTTAGGAAGCTCTTTCTCTCTTCAGTGCTGTGTTTTAGTGCAGACTGGAGTTCATCTCCACTGCTGCCCCTGAGCTAGTGAACCCTCTCCTGGTGCCCATGGTGTGGTGATGTTCTTGGGGGCGGCGGCTGGGACTGCGCTCCCCCGGGCTGGGACACGCTCTGCTTTCAAAATGGGTTATTGCAAAATTGCACCTGCTTTTCTGCCAACTTGAGTAATTTTTGGCATTTGGTGATTGGAGCACAATTAACTCTTCTTAAGCGGCCAGCTTTGCTTAATGAATCCTGAAGTTCCTGTGGTCCTTTAACCACTCCAGGGCTCTGGGATGGGGTTGTTGCCAGCGTTGCTGGAAGATGTCGGCTTAAAAACCCAAGTAGGAAATTGCTCCTCTCCAAAAATGCGTCTTGGATGCAGAATGCATGCTAGTCATTAGGAGGGTTTCAAAACCTCCTTTTAAATGCCTTTCAGAAGGGGTGAATCAGAACGTCAGAAGTCTTTTCTGTTTCCAGGACAGCGACTGGTCAGCCCAGGCAGTGCCAACGAAACTTCTTCCATCCTGGTAGAGTCAGTGACAAGGTCGTCAACTGAAACTTGCTATAGCGCCATCCCCAAATCCGCCTCGGATGCTAGCAAAGTGGTTTCCCGAGGAGCAGGACTCTCAAGGGCTTTTGTGGGTCAGAAGAGCTCCTTCTCTGTGGACTGCAGCAAAGCAGGTACGGATACAGGGACAAGCTGGATGTCAGGGTGGTTTAGCTGGACATTTTTTGCCCTGAAACAACTTGCAAAGTTAAAATTCAGAGCTCGCGGCGATGATCTGGTTCTAAAGAAAAAACTCTAAATGCTACACTGTGCTCAACAAATCAATGCTAATATAGAGGCTGTAAAGATGCCAGTTCCTCTCCAAATGGCTTTATCTGAGCAAGGTGCACCTGAAAGAAACCACTGGGTTATGGCATGAGAACAAACAGGTTCCTGAACTCAAGCAACCCCTGTGGTGCATTATAGTGTGTGGTGCAAGGTGTTCCCGTAAGCCTTGAGCGCTGATTGGCATCACCTGGGAGCTTTGGGGCAGGCGGGTTACAGGCCAGCTGTCTTCACTGCTCTCTGCTATTAACTTCTAATGAAGTACTCAAAAGGCAGCGCCTGCTCGCTTTCACGGGCAGCGTTAATGTCTCCTGTGCTCTGGTTAGATCAGGTCTGGCAAAATGCACAAATAAACCCTTGCCTCTGTGAGGCTGAGGGCTTTTTTAAAGAAAATTCCTTCTTATACCAAATTAGCTTAGCCGTACCTCAGACTGCCACTCTGTGAATTAAAATAACAAAATCCTTGTGTTATGGAGCTAATATATTATGGTACAACCATGCTTGTTTATTTAAGCTCAGGAATGCTAAGCATCTGTTATTTTGCTGTAGGTTCAAATATGTTGTTAGTTGGCGTCCACGGACCTACAATACCCTGCGAGGAGGTCTCCATCAAGCATTTGGGCAGCCATCAGTACAACGTGACGTACGTCGTCAAGGAAAGGGGTGACTATATACTGGCGGTGAAATGGGGTGACGAGCACATCCCCGGGAGCCCCTTCCACGTCACCGTTCCTTAAACTCGTCCAGCGTCGGAGTCGATCGTTGCGTTTGCAATTCCAGATGTAGAGTTGTTCGGGGTGCAGTCCTGTTGCAAAGTGCAGTATCTAGATACACACGGCTCACATTTCAATACAGTCAGAAGTAAACTCCGTAACTTTATTTTTTACAAGCATTTCACTTCTATCCTACTTACCAACCTAATGTTAATCTATTTAATGTCCTCCTCAAATTGTACCTTTGCAGTACTGTCCGGGTCACTGTTCATGTTTGGAGAATCATGTGGATAACTAGACACTAATTTCCCTTGCGGATGTTAAAGACTTTAGGTGTTAATTGAAAACTGGAATTTGTCTTTGTAATTGGGTATCTTAACTACTGATTTTATTTGACTGGAGACTTTACGTTTTAGTTATGGAATATGACTTGGGCTGTCCCCAGTTCAAATTCTTTTCTGTAAAGAAATGAGGTAAAACTGGTACTATAATAGGTGCCTTTGTATACTTGATCAATTTTAACGCTTAACATTATAAAAAGCTACTAAAGGTGGCTTTACCACTCAAATTTAAAACGTGTCTGAAAATGCTTTGCTAATGGTTTACATTTAGAAGAAGTTTATCTTTTATAGCACACCAAAAGCAGACTAAAAATGACTTCCTGGAAGCTTTTAGCCTTTCTATGTTAACGCTTTGTAAATCTAGAGAGGTAGCTTTTTGGCCATGATGCTAGCAATGCAGTTTTTAATTAGCTTGGGATTCCAGTGAGGTTTCTGTAACTTTACAGGTAACTCCTCACACTGTTTTTGATTTATTTTAAGAACACCCCCTGGTTTGTCTGAGTTAAATAAAGCCCCTAAACTTGCCGAGCCAGGCGTAACTCTTGCCTGCAGAACCCAGAATTGCTGGAGTTCATAGCACAGCGGTGCATTGGGAAGGTGACCAGCGGCTTCCCTGGAGGCTGTGGCCAGGCAAGTAGCTGGGGTGGCACGAAGAGGCCAGCCTGGGGATGGGACCCACATCTGTGATCGGGTATGGGGCAGGAGAAAGGGCGGGTGTGTGAATTTACCAATAATAGCAATACCAATCAACAGACCCATCTTCGGTGCAAGTTGCTTTATTATATCTCAGTCCAAGGACATGCTTGAAGCACACTCCTCTCTCCTGAAATCCCCTTCGTGCTGCAAAAGGCATTCCTGCTGAGGGTCAGGGAGTGAAAACTTCCATTATAACCTGTTTGTCCTGGATTACTCCGTGCTACTTCCCAAGTGCGTATCTGAATTGCTGTCAGCTTTAGTAAACTCTCCAAATGAGCTTTAACTCTGCAATTAGGACAAGGTAGGATTTGTTGAAAACCTGTTGAAACGTCACTGTCTGTCCCTAGGGAGAAGTTCACGCTTACGGTTCTGTAGTTAACGTGTGGATGCACTACTCTCCAGCACAGTCATTGGGGAAATAAAGGAAGGTTGGGGTTTTTTTACTGTGCTTTTTTTGTGCCTTAATGTGAAATGCTCATTACATTGTAAACTAGGAAGTAAAAACAAAATAAACTGGAATAAAATGCAGGATTGTAAAATTGTATCTTATAACTTATTAAATAGAAATTTTTGCTTCATTAAAATGTGCATGTTAAAAACAACATTGGATTCTTTTTGTATGTAGTCAGTAAAGCTCAAACTAAAACTACAGCCTGCAGTAGCTTCAGGCAAGACTGAATAACCCCTGGCCCACCAGTTGTGCAGGTAGCCCTGAAAAACTTGGCCATAACCTCAGTGCCATTCATTTTCTTAACTTTTTTTCTTTGTTTTGTCCCTAAAACAAAATGTCTGGCAAAAGTCTAAGCTGTGGCATAAAGGTACTGGGCAGCAACACGTGGAGTGTGACTGGGGCATGACGTGGTTGTGCCGTAGACCCCAGATACTGTGGCAGCGGAGCTGGAGAGCAGTGTGTCCCCTGAGGTGGCAGCAGAGTGATGGGTCTGATCCTGGGTGATGCCAGTGGCACCCGCTGGCTCCTCCGAGTCCCTGGGGCTGTGTTTGCAGAAGGTGGTTCCCACTGCACCTGGGGCCAGCCGGCTCCAGTGCATGGCCATGGAAACCAGCAGATGTTTTCCCAAACACGGCTCCCGCTGGAAGCCCTGCTGAAACCTGAGACGCAGCGGCTGCCAAGGACTTTCCTGCCCCAGGTTTATCAGATTATTTCCTTTTTATAGTTAACTGTGTTTCATTAGCTTTGTGCTACGTCAGCCTGAACCTCCTATTTAATGTTTTTAAACAAAACAAACCAAAAAAACCTGGATACAGCTGTTGGGATGAGGAAACCTTGAGAGCCTCAAGCCTGTGTAACTCCTATTTCCCGGTAACCCTGCTCTTGTCTGGACTTCTCTTGCCTGTTACTGCTTGGCATCTTGGTCTAATAGCACTAGCCGAAATTAATGGGAGTTGGTGAAGGTGATGGACCCTGGTTGTTACCTCCAGCAAAAGCTGAGCTCTGCTTCAAGCGAGCAATTCTGCCTTGCCTGGGCACTGACAGCTGTGGGGTGGCCACAAAAATTAACTTGTGAAGGACAGCAAGCACCTGGTGGTGCTGATGAGAAGAGCTTTGGGTGCAACTTGGCTGTGTTGATCTTTGGTAACAACATTCAGCCAACTCCACCAGCTCTGGCAGCTGAGGACTGGCGTTGTGTTGGGTACAAAGCAGTGCTTTAGGGGGAACTGTGCTCTGGTTTTGGTCTTTGGCACCTTGATGAAAGTTTCCTTTTGCAGGGCCCACCTTAGCAGGCAGCTGTGGGGCTGGGATGATGGTGTACCAGGTTACTGGTGTCTCAGTGCCTCTTGCTGGGTAGACTTGCGCTTTCTTCATTATTTACAGAGGACTGGTATGGGCCTCTTTTTGCCCCTAGCTGGGGCAAAACTGGGGTTTTTTCTGCCAATTTGGTTGAACTTAGGTTCTTTTTCTTTGTTTATAATCTCTCTCTTTGGTGGTGGTTTGCAGTAGGATTTGGCCTGTGGGTACAACTGGGAACTCATCCATCCCTCCTCATGGCTGAAACTGTCCTGCAAGCACTCGACTAGATCTGCCTAGATCTGGCAGTGCCCTTGGTAGCCAGCTGGACCCTTGCCTGCTCGTGGCCAGTGACCCAGGGCAGCACATAATTCAGGGCACTGCCACATAGGAAAGCCTGCTGGGACCTGCTGCCTACCTACTGCACCTCCAGAAGATTCAGCAGATGTTTTGGTGGGTGGTGGAAGGTAAGTCCCTGCAGCACATCAGTTACCCAAGGATGGTAACTCTCAAGAACATCCATCCCTCTGTCTGGTATTGGTGGGGTTTGATGCCAGAAGCATCTGTGCATTTTAGTGGGCAGGGAGGAGGAGTGTTTGGAGATGTCCAGGAGCTGGAGCTCCTCACAACCTGCCCACTCAGCCTGTCCTTTGCTGCACAAGCCCATCCTGTAGCAGTCTCTGTCCCTGTGCTGTGCTTGTTCCTGCCATACCCTGGGGTCTTGCCTGTATTTGCTACCTGCTGGCCACCTTTGGTTTGGGGAGCTGTTGGAGTCCCCTCTTAAGATCCCTCTGGGTGTCCCTGGCCTTGGCTCCATCTGTTTCTGATGGCCATCTCTGGAGCCAGCATGGCAGATACCTTGCATACTTGGGCGTTGCTCAGAACTGAGAATTGTATTCCGTTTTGTGCAGCTCTGTTGCAGAAATGCAATCAGGAGAGCATCTGCCACTTCTCTTCTGATCAAAGCCTTGGAGGCTGCTCCTGGGGTGAGTCGAGGTGGTGACGGCCCCTCCAAACCCAGGTAGTTTGTGCAACACGCTGCTGGCAGCATGGCCCTTGCTTTCTGCACCACTCACAAATGTGAATGGACGCCTTTTGTTGGATTGTGCCTGATACAAAAGATGCAGGAGGTCTCGTGTTAGCTGGGGGAGGCAGCTTGTTACAGGCCCGGCTCTGTCAGGCACCCTGACCCTGGTAAAGGTCCTGGCTTGCTGTGGGTGTCCTCCAGGCTGGGCACAAAGCTGCCTTCTGCAGGGCTCCAGTGCCCGACTGCGCATCGTTTCTGGGGAAAATCCCTGGGCATGGGCACTTCCAGCTGCTGCCTGCTCCCAGGCTACCCCACACACCATAAACTTTGCCAGCTCTATCATTTGCCCCAGTGTGACCCTGGCAGCGTGGGGATCTGCTTTCCCAAGTAGCTTCAGCCTTTTTGAGATGAAGCATTAAAGTGCAGCTCCTTCCAAAAGGTGTAAGGTGCTGTTTCTGCTCGGCTCCCTGCCTCGGGCAAGGGGGACGTGATCCATCCAGGGTCTGCCAAGGCCTGGTCGTCTCCTTTAGCACTTGCATGCTGGTGACATAGCCCCCAGGCCATTTGTCACCCTGGTATATTAATCTTCTTGAAATATAATCAACCTTGGATGGTATGGTTTGGGGTGTAGCACCAAGTGCCTTGCTTCATCCATGAGCTAAATCGTGTCCCCCATGATGGCAGTGCTGGGGTGAGCTGGTGGCAGCTGGGGTGTTTGGTGACCGGCAGGGGTGAGTGTGGGGCTGGCGGTGCCTCTCTGCCCTTTCCAGTGTCAGTGTAAGTGATTACCTTTAACAAATCTAATATATTTATCTTTAAATTATTTTAACAATTTAAATTATTACATCTTTAAATTATTTCAAATTAATCCTTGAAGTATTTTAAGTATGTGTGTGTGTAAATATATATAAATATAAAAAGGTAATCCAGTATACTTAATTTTTCTGGCGATGTTACTGCAGCAGGAGGTCTGTGGTCCGTGCCAGGCCTGGGACTGCACAGAGTAATTTGTGTGTCCAAAACAGGTCCCCCCTCACCCACCCAGGAGCCCTGAGCTGCTCTGACGTTTGTGGGGTGTATCAGCAATGCAGGTGGGGCTGTTGCTTAGCAGGACTCTGGTTTTGGTCAGATTATGCAAACCCTGTAATTAGTTTTCCCTCTAATTGTCTGTGGAAAGCGAGATTGTGAAGTTTCCAATCCAGAACCTGCTTTTTTTCTTTGCTCTGTTTTAACTTCTAAATGTATTTGTTTCAAATGGATTTTCTTTTTTTTCTTGGTTTGTTTTTTTTTTTTTTTACCCCACATTAAAATGTACTTGCAGTACAGACAATGCACCTTTCTTACTTAGAAAAGGGGAAATAAATTATGTATTAATCACTTTTAAAAGCCTGTCCAAAGCAGTTACATATAAACAGACATCACTTGACAGAAACTGGGACGGAGTTGCATGAAACTGTTCGTTCAGGGAATGGCACGGTGCTTTTTTACACAGTGTTTTCTAGTTGTTCGAAGAAAGGCTCTTTCCAAAACATTTGTTATCATGACAGCTGGCTGCCCCGCTCTCTCCCACGGGACAAACAAAACCGGTTGCCCAGTTTGGCCTCTGCCAGGTCAGGGAGTCAGGGACAGCTCTGGACCCGCTGGCACGCAGGGGACGGGGTCTCGCACAGCAGCCGTCAGCATCCCCAGGTGTTTATTCTGTGTCAGCTGGCTTGGAGGATCTTATCTTTATTATCTTTCCTATTTTTTGTTTTCTTATTTTGTACATCTCCTGTCTGCATCCAGGGTTGCAGAAAGGAGTGGCTGAAGTTGTGCCGCCGGCAGCGGTGGTGCAGGACGAGCTGTCGCTGCCGGAGCTGGGCCAGGAGGAAACCCGCCTGGTACCCACACCTTTAAACATCACACTCCCCAACTCCCGTAAGCAAATATTTATTTTAAAAAGTGATTTTTCCCCGTGTTACTGTAACTTAGAGATATTCCCTCTCCTGCCATGAGGTGACACGTCTTCACAGCTCCATCTGAGCTGAAAAGGAAGCAGCAGGACGGGCTACAGCAATTATTTTTTTCTCTGCAGCCTGCAGTAACCATTAATATTCAGCAGGTCCCTCTCACAGAAGGTTATCAAAACAGCCCTGCTGCCAGCTCTCCCTCTTGTGCGGGGCTGTTTCCCCGGGGCCTCCTGGGAAAATGCTTTTAAATGGCTTTTCAGAATTTCTCAGACTTTCAGAGTTAATTTTCATAGTTGTGAATTTATATTGCATGCTTAGAAAAACATTGTCACTAAATCAGGCTGGATTTATAGCTCGTGTCGCTATTAATTTGACCAGGATTTAAAGTGCATTCTTTATATAACATGAATGAAAGTCTAATATATGTGATTTTTTTTAAAAAAAAATAATTGACAGGCCAAATATGATTTAGCAGGACCCAGAGGTATGTTTGACAGCTCTTTCCTGTGATTGACTGCCTTTCTGCCGGACTTTGGTACTATAAATATTTACATCCATGCTTAGCTGGAAGCCTGTTGATTCCTTTGAGCCCTGTGGAGGAGCTGGGAGGGTATTTCTTTCTGACAGTGATGTCCTGTGAGAGTATGTTTTCTTTTTTTGGGGGGAGGGATAATTCAGCATCTGGCTTCACTAAAAATGGTTGGGGTCAGGCTCCCCTCCCAGCTGAGATGCACAGAAAGCGGTCACGTCTCAAGTGCCGACATTTGCAGAGCTTTTCAGGGAAGGTTTCTGGTTCCTTTGCCAATATGGAGATTAATTCCTATAAATCACAGAATCATAGAATGGTTCAGGTTGCAAGGGACCTCAAAGATCATCAAGTTCCAACTCCCCTGTTGTGGGCAGGGACACCTCCCACTAGACCAGATTGCTCAAAGCTCCATCCAGCCTGGTCAAATCTGTCTCTGGACTAAGCGAAAGTACCCTGCAAACACCGACAGCTGAGGCACTATATTTAAGTATACTTGAAGTATTTAACCTTGTTTTTTACACCGCCTAGAAGACCAGGCTGCATAGAGAGGGTGTTCATCATTTCATACCAGGTGATAGTGTAGAGGTGGTGTCACTTAACCCGTGGGATGGCAGAGAGGAACAATGGGCTAAATCTGGCCTGGGGGGCTGCAGAAAGAGACCCCGATCCGGTTCGCAGTTTCCCCCAGTGCCAGAGAAAGGGGTTGGGGCTCCTGGCACAGATGGGCATGGCAGAGAGGGGATGGTGCCGCTTGTGCTGGAGCAGCCTTGCCTCAATCCCAGAACCAGGTACACACCACACAAAGGGCAGAAGCGGAGTCACTGAAAGACATCCCGAGGGGCCGGGGGGGCTGGAAAGGCCGTGATCCCTGCTGGAGGAATCCAGCTGCCCGGCTGCTGACGGTGCAGGTACGGAAGGGGACACCAGGGAGTCCCCTGGGTGGATGTGCCCCGTGACCTGCCAGCGAGGTCCTGGGAGCCACTGCCGGCCAGCGAGGCGGCCTTGTAAAGGTCACCACAGCGTGATTCCTAGTTAAACAACTGTGGGCAATGAATGAACAGGCCTGGAGCCAAAAAACGTGCTACCTTTTTGTTGCAAAACTCATTTACAGACACAGAGAGACCAGGGACACTTCGGGGTCAGCAGTGGGCCGGCTCTCGACAGTGAAAAACCCTGTAGAGAGGCACGTATGGGGACGCAGATCCGTGAGCTCCCAGCGAAGGCTGAAATCGTGTTTCCACAGCCAGGTTTGCTGTCTGTGCCCTGGCGTTTGGGTCTAAATACCGCGGGACCCCCCCCGCCCAGCCCCGATGCTGGGATTTATAGCGGTGCCACCAGAGGGTGCCATAATAATATTTAATGCACGATGGCTCCGCACCGCGGGGTGGCCAGCCGCCCTTGCAGAAGGGAGAAACCAGAATTATCCTGGGCAAGGGACTGACAGAGGTTGTCGAAATATTTTTAATGACCCATAGGTGGAAAAAAAAAAAGAAAAAAATAGTGAATCTTCACATTGTTTTCCTTTTTGAATA
>JAOXNO010000003.1:2535829-2545913 GCA_028565335.1 Limnodromus scolopaceus
ATATTTTTAATGACCCATAGGTGGAAAAAAAAAAAGAAAAAAATAGTGAATCTTCACATTGTTTTCCTTTTTGAATAAAAGCAGGGAAAAGGTGACTGCTGTCTTCACCTTCTGCTCTCTGTCTCCTTGGCTTGCTCAGCAGAGAAGAGCCCCACCAGGTGCCATGTGAGCAATGCCAAGGGAACCCCTGCTCTGCTCTTCGTCCTTTTCCGTGGTGAATGCTCCATCAGTGTGTGGAAAAGTCCAGCCGGGGGCTCTGAGCTGCTCCCCACCATCCCTCCAGACACCAAGGGAGCCATGAAGCAGCCAGGCTTGGACCAACTGCTGGTTTTGGTAGTCCCACGCCGGTAGGCTCCTTGATTTTTCTGCCTTTGATATTTCTATCAGTGTTACTGGCCCCGCTGTGCGATAACACAACACAGTCTTTCTCGGGGCTGCAGCTCAATTGCTTGCTGCACATCTGTAGGTGGCCATACATCTGTACACGTGCACAGCTGCATGTCCAGACACAGGATGCATATGGGTCCCAGCCTAAGCCCCATCAGTGGTGGCTTTGGGACCTGCTTCTGTCCACCCATGCAGCAGGGAAGCAGCGGGAGCTTTGGAGGGTGTTCAGGCTTGAACTGCTCATGTCTGTGTGCATGATTTGTGCACAGTTAAACTTTCAGAAAAGCAAAGCAAATGTGGATGTAAACCCAAATAAGAGAGGCTGGGCTGCACACAGATATTGTCGTGCCTGAGGGCTTCAGACCTGGGGACACCTGCCCTGATGCAGAGAGGGGACGGTCCCTGGTCCTGCTGACCCCTCTCCCATGCAGTTCATTAAACAGCACATCCCAGCATGTTCAGCTGATTTATGGTGGTTCATATATCATTTCTTAATACTCCCCTAATGCCATATGTTCAGTCGCAGTGCATGCTGTGTTGGTCTGTGTCTGGGGATATAGAGACCCCAAATAACAAGCCACATGTGTCCCTGTGGGGTTTTGTACCAGCTCTCCTGTGTCCTCCTTGCTGCCACTACCTAAAAGGAGTCAAAAGGAGGTACACAGAGCCTTTCCCAGGGCTAAAGCATCTCATGCCCTGTGGCACACAGAGAGAGAGGTGTCAGGGCCATCAGGGGTTAGGTGAGGAGTTGTGCCAAGGCCAGGAAAAGACACAAGCCCTGTTCAGATGAGACCAAGGTGCAGATGGACAGACATAGCTGGTGGAGATGATGGAGGCTATGGAGGAACAGCCATCCTGCCTTGGGCTGCTGCTGGGAGTCTCCGGGGGTTTCCCTGCCAAGGGCCTCACTCCTCCAGGGCAGCAAAGGCCATACTTGCGTGGGTTTCTGCACGGTGAGGGGCAGCCCTGGTTCCATCCCCAGTGCAGGGCAGCAGGGACCTTCCATGGGGCTGGGGTTCTCTGTGCATTGGTGGAGATGTCATGCATTGGAGAGGGGCTTTGCAAGGACCCAAACCTGAGGGGTTGGGAGTTCTTAGCACTTTTTGTTTGGCTGAATCCTATCTGCTCTGTGTTCTTGCCTGGCCAGGGCTGCTGTGGAGGAAACAGAGTTTTCAGCTTCTGAAGAGCCTCTTTGTTTCTTTCCCAGCCATGATCTGAGACCTGGCTTGCATGAGACAAAATCTCTCCAGGCCATTTCAGATTCCCAGTATAAAACTTCTGTTTGATCATAAATAAAGCTCAAGAAGCCTCATTCATATAAAGAGAAGCTTTGTTCTGGCTGTAGAATACATCGAGGCTCCTGCAGGCTGGAACAACTTAAAAACACCTTTGCAGTTGGGACAGACAGGGTAATGATCCCCTGGTGGGGAAAAATCTAGAGGTGACATGAACTGTTAAACGTTTTTAGGATGTAATTATAATATTATCTAATGTCTGTATGTAATATACACAGGAATATCTATAGAGAGCAACTGTGCTGAGTGTACAAGCTTTGGACACCTCCCAGCCCCTATCAAATGTTATGAACCCAGTGAAGATGCTGTTTCTCTGCTTTGAGTCCCACAAAATGCATCCCAGCTTTCCACGGAGGAGCATCATTTTGCATGAAGATGTCTCTCTGCCAGTCAAATGCTCAGCTCTCTGCAAGAGCATCTCTGGACCGACAGCCACTAACGTCCTGCCTGAGGCTGCAGCAGCTACTCTCTGGCCACGTCTCTTATCTTCAGATGCTGGGTAAAGGATTATATTCAATGTCACAAATAAGGACAAAGCTTTTTCAGTAAAACTTAGTCATATTTACGTATTTTTCATGATTGAATGTGTCCATTATTGCTTTCCCAGAGTGTGATTTATTCCTTTGTGCATTGCTTTTTTCTGAAAGCCAGAAGAGAGTGGAATCTTGTGTAGGACAAAGACGTGAGGCCAAAGACTTAGACTGATTTCAGCCTTCGCATGAACCATCACTGCTGTCAGCCAGACAGTGGCATTTCTATAAAAATCCCAATGTAAATATTTGTTCTAAATCAGGCTCTTTCCTTTTGCCTTGACTGGAGTATAACCGAGGGAGCTTATGAAATGCTGTATCATTTCAAGATTAATTGCTACTGAAAGTTGCAGTATTTGTTGTCTGCCCTGCATGCACCCTCCTGGGATAATCTCCTCTCGATTTAGTTTCTTTCCTCAAATTCTTTCTCCCCAGACAGTGAGTTTCGCAAAGGCCAAACTGTTTTCCTCCCCTAAAAGCCTATCTTGTTTGCTAGCCCTCCCTGTCCCACCAGCAGACTGACTGGGGGGTGTTGGTGAAGGGAGATGAATATTTGCCTCTACTAACAGTTGGATTATTCTCACTTTTCAGATGCCATCTGTGTGACAGGGTTTGGTTTGCACTAAATACAGCCTGTGGGCTGAGCTGAGAAAACAGATTGCTGCACCACTACGTTAAATAATCATCATTAAAGTCTGGTTCATCAGAGAACTTTAGGCTGCCATGGAGGTTTTTTGGGGTGGTGACGGTGGCGGGGGGGGGAGATGCAGCTCACTTCCACATCAGGATGCTGAAATCGGATTTTAATTTAAGCTTTGCTGGTGCTCTGTTGGCAGCGCTGTCACCTGGGATCTGCAGGACTTCTCACCTGCGGTTTGCAGGCAGGGTGATGGCAGCAGGCAGGCAGAGGTGGGAACCACCATAGCTCTGTTCCTCCTGCTCCCTGGCTGGGTTAGTGCAGAAAAGGGGCTCTCACTGCCTGTCCCTCTGTCTTTTCTTTCTGTCTTTTCAAGCCCTCGGTGCTGTGGGCAGTTTCAAACGCACGCCGAGCAAATACTGTAAGTTCAGCGACATTTTACGTCACAAATCGCCAGGCACAGACCCGTGCCCTGCTGGTTGCAGCTCTGAAGCATTCACACACACACACACACACACACACACGATGCGGAGATGTCCTTTTAATCCCTCTGCCCCTGCAGAGGAATGGCAGAGCTCCAGAGCCTCCGTGAACGCGTGGAGATCCCTGCCCTTCGGGTGTTACAGCAAAGTACACGGAAGTATTTCTCCCTTGCAGTAGCTCCTTGCATTTGTGATCAGTACAGTAATTATAGTGTGCTGCTTCTAGCTGATACATCTTTGCATACAATGAGGAAAATAACCTGAAGGTTTAATTCGCCTTCTTGAACTTTAACAAAATATTTGGGTTTTTTTTTTCCCCACTAAATGTCGCACTTGCTGTGAGTATATCTACATTAGTCTTCTACAAGATCTGTTGGCATCCATGTATTTCCACGCCATGTGAGAGGACTCAGCGCGCTCATGAGCTCAAGTGGCGGCTCTTTCGTGGTCTCCTCTTCCTTGAAAACTTTGATTTCAGCCAGTTGAAGAAGCCGCCTTTTGCTTTTAACTCAAACTCTACAGGGAAGTGGTCACTCACCCCCAGTGCCTGCAAGACAAGAGCACAGAGGGGTTGGGAACCACTTGGCCACGCTCTTTCCAAACCCTGTACCAGAGGGTTTCACCGTGGTGCTGGGGAGGTGGATGTGGGGAGGTGCAACGTGAGCATTGCGTCCCTTTTGGGGAGGATACAATGGTTTTATGGACAAGACCGTGTTCAAAACTGCCTGGATACCGTTGGCTTTGTGTGCCCGTGTCAGCCCACGGCCTGGGCTGTGCCTACCTGCTCCTCGGTCATCTGAAAGTCCTCCTGGAAATCAAAGATGTTGACAGACTGTGGCACGATGGCATGGATGAGCTTCTGCCCGCTGACCACAATTCTGCAAGGAGCAAAGGAGCGAGGTGCTGTTACAGGGTGCTCAACCAGCAGCAGCCATGCTACACCGAGCTGGTGGCCTTGATGGAGTCACAGCTACGTATGGTTTGGCCCTTCCCATAGGCTGCCTACTTAGAGACACCAGCACACATCTGCTTTCTGCTGAGTTTGGCTGATTGCTTTCCTTGGGACTGAGACCCCTAAACACCTTGGGGTGTCTGTGTTGGCCTCGGAAGCCAATGTTACATGACTTGGATCTAAATCCACCTCGGCAGTGCTGTGATGTTCTAAGCCATATTTTGGATACAAAAATCATAGGACACCAATGACTGGAGTCTCAGTGAAGTCCTGCTTTGATCCAGAAGCTCATTCTGCAAGAGATTTATGTCTTGCCTTACTCTGGGCTCTAATAAGCTGATGTATTTACTGTCCCAGCTGAGGGAGCTGCAGGTAACAGCTGGACTCGCCACGTGCCCGGGGAAGGCGAGGTGTCCTTCCTCCTGAGCAGAACCGGATTTTGCATTTGTCAATCCAAATTACGAATGCAAGAGCAAAAACCATGGCACAAAGCCAGCACCAGGAGCACCTTCCACCTGGGTGCCTGCAGGGCTCCCTGCAGATGAGAAGTGCTGCGTAATTGCTTGTCATTTATCTCTGTCTACGTTACAACAACAGCTAGTTCTTGCATGAAATCTTGCCCTTTCTGCAAAACTGCTTGACAACAATCCTGCAAAGTGCCTCATGTTCCCGACTAGCAGTGTTCAGATCTCGTTTCCCCTTGGACACTGTTTTATCTTTGAAGGCCTCATGCAGATTTCCTTTATCTGACAGTCACTGACATCTTTCCATATATTTTTTTTCTCAGAAAGTCATAAACAGGGAACAGTTTGGCAGTGAACCCTTTACCTGTCATACGGGCAGCTGGTGCTTCCCTTCACCGTAGTGTCATTTTTGTCATTGATTAGCCAGACAAATTCGGAATAAGTCCTCAGCCGGATGTTCTTCCACTGCTTTTGGGGAACGTAGCTACATCCAGCATTAAAGTCCCCCATGAAGATGAAGTTCTGGAAGGTAGGAGGGTTTTCAAAAGTAATCATGAGGACGGCTCTTCAAAAGAAGACTGGCAAGGACTTTTAAGGTCAACAGGTGCTCTCAATAGCCCACACAGCTTAAATTAGCGAGTGCTCATTGAGTGCAGTGGGGCTTCTTCTTTCTGCTGGGCTCACCACCAAGGCATGCTGATAAAACAGCAGTTTTATTGGGAGCTCAAATTTACCAGTTAAAATGTGGAGAACTTGATGAAAAGACATCAGAGAGACACTCAAAACCTGGGGCTCACTATCAGCAGGTTTAAGGTTATCAGGCGGTGAATAGCGAAGAGCATGCCAAGTGACTCAGTACCAAAGCTGCTGTTAGTAACATAGATGTGTCAACTAACCTCAGTTTTCCAGCGCTGTTTGACATCTAAGTACACATCATAGAGCTCGTCAATCTCCCGTACCGCTGTCTCCGGTGTGGTGTGCAGAGGGATTATAGCAAACTCTTTGACAGCTTGAAAACAAGGCAAAAGAACAGGAAAAAATGCAACAGTTAAACACGCACTGAATCACAGAGAAACAGAGAGTGACTCAGAAGCAAGAAGGTTCTTCTGAAGAAGAAACAGCTTCTGTTCTGGCTGTGGATCAGAGGTGGTTGCTGTGTGGTTGCAGGGGGCTCCCCATCAGCTGAGCTGCGAGGTGAGGTGCTGTGTCGGGGCAAGGCAAACCCTGCTCTGACACCTGCGGCAACGGATGCTCCTGGGGCTGCACCAGTGGCACGGGGCACATCCATGGAACCACTGCCTGTGGCGGTGGCAGAGGCTTTCCTGGGGCTGCTGGCGGCAGGGCTGTGGTGTGCATCGAGCTGCGGGCGATGCCAGAGGCAGCAGCCCCAAAAGCAGATGCTGCTCTTGTAAGGAAATGCAGCGTGGGGTCAGGATGACTCCTTTCGCCTGCCCTCGCCACGTGCCCGGGTCCAGCTGGCACCGTCAGGCTCCATGAGACTCACCAGCGGGAGGATGATTTGTTTCTGAAATGTCTCACCAGTTTTTGGAGACTGGAACCAGACGGCGAAGGGCTCTCTGGAGAAGGCATCCTCGTCCCCAGGCTGGGTGTCAGGGTACTGGTAGGTTTGTTTCACTGATACCAGATGTTGTCTGCAGCAGAATGAACAGGATGGGGGATGTCACTCTTGCAGCTCGCTGGGGCATGTCTAACACTGGCTCTGTGCTCTGACCTGTAAGCCTGGGCCATGGTCCAGGATGGATGCAGGCAGGCTGGTGGCTGTGCCTGGAATAATCCCCACACGTGGGCACAGCCCATCCCACCCGCACAGCCTGCACCTCTCCAGCTCCCTTGGAGCAAAGTCACAGCTGTGTCCAGCCCATCTCTAGAGGGCTGTGGTGGGAGAGGGCAGAGTAAGGGGCTGGCTGGTTGGCAAGGGGAGCTCGCTCACCTGTAGATGAAGGCGTACTGCTCCTTGTAGCTCTTCCTGCCCAGCCTCTCGCTGATCACGCAGCTGTATTCCTCCTTCGACTCCTGCAGCTGACTGGGAGGAAAGTGGTTTTCCTGAGTTTATTTCTGTGTTCGCAAGGGGTCGAGGAAGAGATAATTTTGCCTGTGCCCAAGGGTATGGGATGTTGCCTGCCTGACCTCAGAGACGGGTGGTAGATACAAAAAACGTTCTCAGGACCAGTTGTCTGGAGCTGTGCTCCATCACTGGCTCTTTGACTCTACCCCCTCCCTGCTTATTGCAGCCTCCGTCTCTCTTTCAGCTGGGTCTCACGTCCAGCCAGGCGTACGCTGCTCTCTCCTCTGGACCCAGTCCTGGCAGGCAATCCCCGGTCTAAATCAACTCCTAACCTTGCAGAAAGGTGCTGCCCTGCCACAGCTGGTGCCAGCCTGTCCCTCCCTTCTGTTTTCTTTTGAGAATTAATCTTTAACAAACTGAATCTCATATTGTTTTAAAAATACGTGTCCTACAGTGGTCTGGAGCTAGCTTTGCTCATGACCTGCCAGAGCATGGTCCTTCTTTGATGGTTGGGACAGAGGCCAGACCCTGAGCTTTTGCCCCAGCGCTGAGCAGAGCACAGGCTCTTGCCAAGCATCATTTCCAATATTTGCCTCCCTGCCCATGGCCACCCTACCTGTTGAGCTTCTGCACCAGGAGAGGACAGACACGGTTCTTGTTCTCCTTTATTTCCATCAGCAACATGATGTCGCAGCGAGAAATGATCTGCAGGGGGAAGGAGCAGAAGCAAGTTTGCACGCAGTGGGTTTTGGAGAATTAGAAAGACGCCAGAAAGAAGTGGTTACTGGTGCAGGGGAAGTCCTTTGTGGAAGAAGTGGAGCCCAGCCTGGGGTCGTAGGAGGGAGGCAGCGGCTGGAGAGAAGCCCTTCTGCTTTCAGAGCTGCCTCACGCCGTGACAGGCGCTGGGAGAGGGAACTTGGAGCAGAGCGGGTTTGGGTTTGTTGAAAAACTTTTGTCGTGTCCCTGAGGAGGAAGCGTGGAGGGGAAGGGGCAGCGAGAGCCGCTGCTGTGAGCTGCCTTCCTCCCCCCCCCGCACTGGGGTGCTGCCTGCAGCCCCCCACCCCCTACACTCGGTCTTGCTTTTCTCCCTGCCCCTCCCCACACAGGTTTTCTTCTCTGCTTCAGACCAGCGCTGGGCACAAGCACCCCAATTCAGTGGGTTCCCAAATGGTTGTGCCAGGAGCTTTGGGGGGGGCTTTGAGGGGAGCCAGTTAGGGTCTATCATCAACCCACTGCAATGGTTTTCATCCTTTTTTCTCGTGTATATGCCCCCAAGGTCCTATGGCTATGCTGCACCTTCCGAAAGCTGTGTGTGCTCTCAGCATTCGCCTGTCCCAGTCATCCGTTGCAGACCCCTCCGAAACAGCCCGTGGAGCCCAAAGCAACCCCTGGTCTGGAAACAGGGACCTGGCACCCATGGGGTGCTGCACCGCAGAGGAGGTGCTGGGGAGGAGAGGGGAGCCAGCCTGGCTCAGCTCCCACGGCCGGTGCTGGGGTTCCCCCTGGGAAACCCCAGCTCACCCCGCAGCCCAGCACGCTCAGGAGCTTCCTTCTGCCCCGGTGTTGTTGCTCTTCGAACCTTGCGGGTGATATTCATGGAAAAAAAAGCCCCTTTTTGCCCCCTGAAACTTATAAGAAATTAATATATTGCCTGTAATTTAGTATATCTTGGCCCATAGCGCTGACAGTATAGGAAGAACGATGCAGAAATGCAAATGCCAGCAAATCCCTCTTCTCCAACTGTTTGCAAAAAAAGGATTAAAGCCCAGCTAAATGGTGGCATCCCTCGCTGCTGCTGCTTGGCACACGCTGCCATCCCACTAACAGCAAGCACCACGTCCCCCGTTACTGTGGCGCCTCGGAAGGGACCGGCAAAAGCTGTAAGTCCAAACCATGGTTCTTTTAAAAAACTGAGTTGTCTTCAGCTGCTGCAGAGGAAGCCTGATGGTGAGGGTTTCTTTACATAAATTCGTAATCAGGCTTTTCAATTTTGTACCACACTCTAATATGATACTCTCTGCTGTCCTGAGAATATGTTTAATTAGACAAGAATATTTCAGAATAATTAACACATAAGCAAGGTAAATTAAGTATCATAAAACAAAGCTTTGTGGATTCAAAGCAAAAATTATTTTTACCGTGCCGCAGAGGTTTTCCTCCTTTCCTAACTCCTTTTCCAAAGGAAACAGCAAATGTTGTTTCTTTTATATTCTATGCGGGCTAAAATAACAGCAAACACCCTACTCAACCACAGGCTGATTTTTACTTTAAGAGTAATAAAATTATTTAAATTATTTACTCTTTTTTTTTTTTTTACTTGAAATTCAACTGTGAAAAACAAATAAGGTGCAAGATTATGTAGCTAAGAAATCCTCGGACAGCTCAATGTCTGTCTCATCCGGCCAAATGAACATACCTTCACCACGGCATCGACGACTTCAGGTCTGGCTATTTTTGTTTCTCCAAAAGACCTTATATTGAAGGAGCAGATTTTTAGGCTCAGAGATGGGTTGAAATTGAAGAGCGAAAGCAAGATGAAGAGCAACATCTTCAGGAACTTGGATAAAATGAGTTGCTGAGAGCGTGGCTATAAATATATATATGTGAGTGTGACTGTGTTAGTGTGTTCGTCCCTCTGTGGCCAGTTGGGAGGTCACACTGAGCAGTCAGCTGTGTCGATCACGAACTTGAACAGGAATTGCCATTTCCTCCTTTCCCTCACTTTCATCTCCCAGCATGAAGCAGCATGGAGACTTTGAACTTCTGCCTTGGGGGAGAAAACTGGCTCTTCTGAGCCAAACATTCCACCCTGGAGGAACAACTACTCCATCAGACCCCAGCATCCCTCCCCACAGGGAGGCACCCACTGTGGGATGCCTGCCACACCTGGGCACCAGCTGGGACCACCCTGAGCAGTGCTGGGTCAGGACCGAGCTCCCTGAACCACCCCAGGAGAGACATCAAGGTCCTGCAGGACCAAGAGGTGGATGGGGCAGATGGTGAAAGGGATAGGGAAGCAATGGTGGGGAGACAGGGGTTTCTGGAAGGCATTAGTGGTGGGCATGAAAAACCCCACTGAAAGGCAATGGTGGTGGGACACCCTGGACGTGGAGGTTTTGACCATGTCCATGTTTTGTTCTGATGTTCCTTTTGTTGGAGAGTTGTGCCGTGAGAAAGTGATAAACCACCCATTGCTTCAGGCCACGTGCTTTTACCCACTTCTACCTTCACCCAGAGCTGTGATGTATCCTGCTGAGGGATGGTTGCTGCAGGACAGCCACATCCATTTTCCCATGGCTAACAGGGCCTGC
>JAOXNO010000003.1:2546013-2568273 GCA_028565335.1 Limnodromus scolopaceus
GCTGGGGTGGCTTTTGCAGGGAAACCATCCCCCTGCCCTCCCTTCCTCCTCCGCCACACGCCAGCCCTCGGAGGGAGATGCGTTTGTTGGCCCCCGACTGGGTCTAAGTGCAGGAGTTATAACAAGAAGTCAGGCTAAATGGCATCTTCAAGTGTCTTGGATTTTTCTCCCTGTGCTTACAGGCTGCTTTCACATCCTCTCTCCTTTTCCTGAAAACAGCCACGAAGGCTGCTTGTGCCCCTCTGCCCTCCTGTGCGGCCGCCCGTGCAGAGGCAGAGGCAGCAGCACCACTGCACGGCTCCCAACACTGCCTAACAATTAAACAGGGTCAGATGGAGCTGGCACGAAACGCAGCACGTGGGGGGCTTCCAGCAGTGCTGACCACAGCGAGATCCCAGTCTTGCTGGGGGGGCGGCTGCGGCTCTCCAGGGTTCGTGCTGCGAGAGCAGGAACGGGCAACTGTAGGTCTGTTTTGGCTGGATGGGGGTTTGGAGCAATTGCTGCTGGCGAGGGGCAGGGGGGCACGCTGCCCTGGTGCTCGCTGACCAACACAGCTGCTTGGGGATCCAGCGCCCCACCTCCTGACACAGGGTCCTTAGGGTGCTTTCTCTCTGCCGGGCCCCTAATGAGCCAGCCCGGGGCAGGACAGGCTCGGGAGGAAACTAATAAATAGGGAAGGAAAGCGTCGGCTTTAAGGGCTGTAAATCTCCCTCCTGACCTTGCTGAAAGCACAGCGTGAGCCAAGGGCTTGCGGTGGCGGCTGCAGCCTTGGGGTCAAAGTCACCAAAACCTGCAGCTCCCCCCAGAACCAGGCTTGCTTTGGCTACCCTGGCATCAAAAAACAAATGTTTGTTGTGGTGCCTATGAGGGCTTTAACCCTGAACCTCGTCCTTCGTCGGTGCCGTGTTTGTCCCCAGGACTGCTTGCTTATCAGCCTCCCCTTTCCCCTCCATCCCAGGTGTTATCAGTGGGACAGGCAGAGCCACCCTCTGCAGGGACAGGCGGCAGCGAGGTGACCCTCAGGGAGGACATAGGGAGCTCACACTCCTTTCTGCACCCCTCTATCTCTCTGTTTACTGCACTTTCTGCGCTCTTTATTATTCTTTGCTTCTTATCAGGCCATAAAACCTGCTCGAGGCAGGCTGGCAAACCCTGGCAGTTCAGGGCTGTCCTGGTCTTGCACAAGAGGGGTGGAGCTGCTGGAGAAACCAGCCTGGGTTGGTTTTTTTCCCTGCTCTGAATGATGCTGGATGGGGGACGTCACCTGCAGCTGAGCAGCACCTGCAGGATGTTCCCTAATAAAGCCTCTCCTCAGCCTTTCCCTGCTCCTGAGGAGAAGATGCAGCAGGTGAGGCTGTGGGTAATGTCAACACCAGTTTGGGGAAGAGCTCAGAGCAGTAAGAAGGTGCTCTCCAGGCCCTGCTGGCTCCTCCTGAGGGTCCTTCATCCAAGCTTTGCTGACAGCCTGTGGTGTGGCTGGTGTGTTGCTGTCTCTGGGGCAATGATTCAGCTCTACATCATCTTTCCATTCCCAGGAAGGTGCTGAGGGATGGATGGGGTGGGATGTGTCCCCGTGTTTACTTAGGGTCCCCATGGGACAGTGAGGGTCTGGCAGCAATGTGGGAGTTCCTCCTCACCCACCCCTCAGGCACAGCCACTTCCTTCCAGCCGCAGCCCCAGCTACCCTGGGGGGCACCCTCAGCTTTGTTTTTGTTGGCAGAGATGGACCAAGAGGATCTCTGATGTTTCCTGTGCCTCTCTGGAGGGCTGCAGGGAGAGACCGCAGGGGAACCCACATCCCCTTCTGCAGAGGAAGCCTATTCTGGGCTCAAAGAGCAGCGTGACCCATGGGGTGCCCCGAGGGGGAAGGGAAGCACCCATCGGGCATGGGGTCGCCCTGGGGCTTTGCTTAGCACCTGAACATGACCCTGAAGCTTTATTTCTCCTCCTGGGGGCAAAACGTGGTGGCTGTGTGCCGGTCAGGGCATTTAGCACTGCTGGGGACACCGGTGCTGCCATGCACCTTCTGCAAAGGGTGTCAAGGCCGGCCCAGCGTGCCTGGGCCCCAGCCCATCAGGGTGTCCCTGCTGCCCCCTTCACCGCCCCCAGAAGCCTGTCCCCCCAAAGGGGAGTGGGCAGCTCTGGGGGAGCACTCTGCATGGGCAGAGGGTGGGGTTGGAGTGCCAGGGACTGTGGCTGGCGTTCCCCAGGTGCCACCACAGCTCTGTTTTCTGAACAAGGGGCCCACGCGCTCCCCTTCCCACTTGCTGGCCTTTAAGGTGTTGGGTGTTTCCTAACTTTTATCATTTCTACCCAAATTGCAGCTCTGTCAACATTTGTTGCAGCGAGGGGAGGTTGGTGGAAGAAGCAGGAAGGGCCAGCCACGAAATCACCAACAACATCACCATAAAAGTAAGTTTCTTTGGGCAAATGAAATGACCTTTGGGCTCTCGGTGGCCTTATCACAACCATCAGGCAGAGTATTTTATCGAAGTCTCCTGGAATTTCAAGTTAATAAGTAGCAAAGTGCTCAGGCCATTTTGTATTGCTAAAGTTCCCAGCTGGGCTGCAGACCAAATATGGTCATTTGGAAAGTGGCTTCGGTGGCAATGGAACAGTGATAAGTGTCCTGGCGTGACCCTTTTGAAATTCAGTGTAACTGAGGGTATAAATACACGGTGTGCAAGATACAAGGTATGTTTTGAATCAATAGGGTCTTCTTTGATACTTAATCTTTATTTATAATTCTGGAAGGTACACGTTCTACTTAAGAAATTACTGTCAGGGTATAATTCCTTTGCTGGCACAGGACTCTCTGATACAGTTTTCTTTTACAACTGAATACGTCAGTGTTGTTCAAGTAGTGGTTTAAAGCGCGGACGCCTGCCTGCTACAGCAGTTCAAGGAAAAATGCCTCATCATGTTTTCAGTTTCTTGAACGAGGCCACTTAGCTGAGACGTCGGAGAGCACGCAGTAATCTGAAATAAAACCTTTGACGTACGACAATTAGACGAGGCTTTGAAGTTACCTCCATAAAGATATCGCAGCCACCAAACAAGGAGGTTTTTCTGACAATGAGTACACCCTTATTGTTACCAGTTAAAGATGTAATTAAAATGTGTGTAATATATGCATTAGCTTTCAGTAATGTTAAGAAAGTATTATTTAAAGCTGTTAACAGGCAAGTAGGTCTTGCTTCGTAACGTTTTAAAAGTCAGGAACATTTGCTCGGGCGTTTGTCCCAGGTTGTGCAATGAAGCTGCAGGAGAGTGATGGGGTGGCTGCCCGGAGCGGAGGCGTTATTTACCCCTGTGCTCGCTGGGAACTGCTGTTTGCAAACGGGGTGAGCTCAGGCCTTATCCCTTCCCCGCGGGGTGAATTTTGGCAGCTCTACGTCACTGAATTTGCCCTCTGCTCAGGGCACGGCAAGGTGTTCCCCAACAGCAGGTCCGATGGGTGCTGTGGGGTACCCGCCTGCCCCCCCTGCTCTCCCGTGCCCACAGTCCCCTGGGGATTGCTGTGGGGCCAACACCGCGTGAGTGGAAATACGTGGGGACGAGTCACCCTGGGAAGATGATTCACTTCGCCAAAGTGCCTTTGCCTTCACTTGTTATGGTTGCAAACATTCCCGCCGCGCTCCCTGGGGTTTCATCATCCAGCAGTGGAAAATAACATGGAAGCCTTTCATCTGGTGGATCAGTGCTGCTCCTCAGATTGGTGAATTAGGAGCTTCAGTTCTCCACGGCTACCCTGGCCTGACTCCAACAATAGCTTCCACCTTCCTATGGAAAACAGGACAGTTTACGTGAAAGTCTTGCTGCCTTGTTTCTGGGAACATAGGATAGCTAATCCTGATTATTTTTTTTTTCCACCTGTGGTTACTCTGATTCAGAAAGACATTTTGCTTCTAACAGGATCATAAGTCATCTTTTGCCCCACTCACAGCATCAAAGCTGTGCTCCTGTGCTGGTGGGAAGCCTGGCTCCTGATGTGGGCATTAGGAATGAGGAATATTCAGCTGAGGACCAGGATAGCTGGTATTGGGCTCTGAACCACTGGCCAGTCTTGGGGGGTGACGTGGGGCTGACTTGGTCCTCACCGGCTGCCGCAGCTGTGGGATGAGTTGTGTACGTGGGCTGAGAGGAGAAACATAACGCACAGGGCAGGTCAGTGCAGGCACTGGCCTTTAATTTGAGCTTGCCACACTGTGGCCACCACAAGAACAGCTCTGCAGGGTCCTCAAGGAGGTGCCATGGGATCTGCTGGGGTTTTTCCCTCGAGCCTGGGCCTCATCTGCTCTCTGTGGGGATGGGGAGCCCAGCCCTGCCCTGTGTTCCCCCGTGGTCCCCTGTGCCACCCAGAGAGCCCAAGGACTCCTCTGCTGTGCTGGGGCAGAGGAGCAGCCTTGGCCCCTGCTCGACAAAGCCATCATGGCACTGCCAGTCTCCTCGCTGAGGCCATGACCTGTTGAAGCCGTGGCCTTGTCCCGGCAGTGACTGGCTCAGGAGAGCCCTGGAGATCCCTCCTTTCCCCATCACCACCAAAGGAGGCACTCTATGACTCTTCCCTGTGACTGCATGCCCATGCTAGGTTTGCGAGAGCGGGTTCCTCTGTCAGCTCATGCCTTGTTTTGATATAAAACCACTGCAGGCCTCTGCTTCAGTTTCTCTATTTTAAGAGCCGTCATTTGCTATGACTATTTCCAGGGGCGTTCCCACCAGGAGGCTTGGAATAACCAGCCGATGGGTAATCCATCCCCAGCGTGAGTCAGCGCTGCCCTGCACGTGTCCCCCGGAAGCCTGGGGCTGTGCGTGAGAAAGTTGAACAAACAAATATTTCTGCAAACAACATTTAATGGCTTGTGAAACGCCTCCTGTGTTTGCTCAGGTCATCTCAGCGGAAGATCATCTTCGGGTAGGCTAGCTTGACTGGGAAGCTCTTCAAAGAAAAACCTGAAAAAAGCTGCATGGAGGTGTGCCTTGCCATCACTGGGCCACGTAAAAACCTCAATTTTGGTTATAAATCTCTTCTGGCAGCTCATTTTACCAAAAGCTTTTCGTTGTTGTAGTAAACTCTGTCCTAGAAAGCCCTTCACGCCAGTTTTCTTTGTTGTCCCAGCCTGCCAGACCAAAGGGACATCCTTCATCAAAGCACAGATGTGGTGAGGATTTGACCTAATTTGCTTGCATTTACCCAGGAGCTGATCCCATTCCCAATTTAATTAAGTTTTCTCATATTTTTGGGCATATCTTAAAGGTGCATACCAAGCTGATATGTGACCCAGGGGGAACAAAAGTAAATTTGCTTGTAGCAAAAGGGTGGCAGTTTTAAGGAAAACCAGAGCTGATTTTAAATGCAGGTTGCAACATAACTCTTGAGAGCAAACGGTGTCATCTGTTGGGAAGAGAGAACAGGTCATAGGTGTGTAACCTAAAAGGCAGGCTTATAAATCCTACTTCAGGTGTAAAAGTATCAGTGGGTTGCTCTGATTTCTACCTTTGTGTCCTTTCCATGGGAAATGTGGCAGAGCTTTGTGCTTTCTGATCCCAGCCCCATCCCAGGACCTGGGAAAAAGACAGATGTCCCCCACCCCTGAGCTTGCTCCCAGGCCTGGTGCAAGGGGGCTGTGCTGTCTCTGTGTGGGGTGTAGCACGGCATTCCCCTTTATAGCTCCGTGGCAGTTGTATCGCATCCCTCTTACAGCCCCTGCTGTATCCACCCTTGTCTCTCCTTGTCGTAACCCTGTTGCAGCCATATCACATTCCCTTTTTTTATCCCTGTTCCATCCCCATGGCAACCCCATTGTACAACTTCTGTAGCCTCATTGCATCCTCCTTGTATCCCTGCTGTGTCTCCTTTGCATACCCCCTTAACCTCCCTATTGTATCCCTGTTGCAGCTGCATTACGCTCCCCGCTGTACCCCCTTGGACTCCTGTCATGTCTCCTCTTGCACCCTTTTGTTCCCCCTCCCAGCCCTTGCACTTCCCGTTGCACTGCCTCTTGAACGGCTGCACTGCATCCCCCTTGCAGCCATGTTGCATTGCCCCCTGCACCCCCAACTGGAGTGATATTGCATCCCCCTAAGCATCCCCACTGTGTCCCCGTACTGCTGCCTTGCATTCCTCTTGCGCCCCTGTTGTATCCCCCTGTACCCATGCTGCAGCTTCATTGGAGCCCCCTTCCACCCCAGTCGTATCCCCCTTGCACACCCCTACTGCAGTGCCACTGTGTCCACTCTGTCCACCTTGCAACGCCATGGAAACCCCATTATGTCCCAGTTATACCCCCGTTACAGCCCCCTTGCACCCCTGCTGCAACCTGATTGCGTCCCTCCCTTGCACCCCCACTGAAGTCCCACTACATCCCTCTGTTGCCGCTCCACTGTATCCCCTCCCATTGCAGCCCCCTCCCACCCCTGTTGTAACCCCACCTTGTACCTTCATGGAAGCCCCAGTATGTCCCCCCTTGCATCCCTGGTGCAGCTCCATTGCCCCCGCCTTGCACCTCCATTGAAGTGCCACTACATCACCCCCTCCATTTTAGCCACCTGGCAGGCCATTTGCACCCCCATTATACCCCCCTTGTGACCCCACTGTTGTGCGTCCCCCCTTCCACCCCTCTTGTACCCCCGTGGGAGTCCTTTTATGTCCCCCCTCACTTTGCAACCCCACTGCATTTGACCTATTACATCCCCCCGTTGTACCCCCTCTCGCACCCCCGCTTTACCCTCCCTTGTATCAAGAGCACAGCCCCAGTTCTATCCCCTCTACATCCCCTCCCTACACCGTGCACAGCCCCGCCGCATCCCCGCCTCGCCGCTGCCGCGCTCCGCTGCGCCCCCGCGGAGCCGCCCCGCTCCCAGCGCGGAGGGAGGGCGCAACGGAGCGGCCGCGTTTCGCCGCTCAGCGCTGTCATTGCGGCCCGGCACGGATCGGATCGGAGCGGTGAGAGGCGCGGGGGGAGGATGCGGGGCTGACGGTAGCCATGCCGGGACCAGGAGGGACCGGAGGGGGGGTGGTCCGGGCGCCGCAACGGTGTCGGGGACTCCCTCCGACTCCCAACCCTGGCACCGCTGGGGGTGGGGAGGGAGAGCGGGCAGGACATTAGGACCAAAGCCAAAATGCGAGAAATAATTGTGTATATATATATATTAAAGATTTTATTAATTTGCCTTAAAATCCTGCCCGTAAAATAATCAGAAAACGGGGCGCGGAGGGGAGGAGAGCGGCGTTGCGTCTCGGCTGCTGCTGTTTGGTGGATGCCATCATTTGGCTGGAGGGGGATGCTTGAGGCGGGGGGGGGGGCTGTGTGCTGGGAGAGGGGACCTAGAGGTGACCCCCGGTACCCTTACCCCATCCCTCCCCACCTCTTTCCTACAACCCCCCCCGCCACCTCCCAGCAGAGGGCTGAGTCCGGGCGCACTCGTGACATCAGATGTGCGGTGCATGCTCCGCTGCATGCGTGTGCGGCAGGATGGGGATGGTGACGGGGTCCGGAAGGAGGATGGGCACGTTACGAATGTCTAAACCAGCGGCTGGCTGACAGCACAGCCCACTCCAGTCGTGCTTTTCAGCCGCCTTGTCCCCGGGATGGCTGGCAGTGACACTGATGGCTTGTCCCTGCGTGTTCCCAGCCCGGGGTGCAGCAGCGGGGACGGGGTCCAGCCCGGACTCTCTGGCCCACGTTTAGGAGCCGTGTTGCACAGCTACAAATGGGTCAGAGATGCACGTTTTGTGAAACGGCGCTGCAGAAATAATGATCTCATTTCTGCCATCTATAAATAAATGAAGGTGAAAGGACACATTTCCTACTCTCAGCCCTCCGGAGGCCAGATTAAGATTGCAAGCTGGCTGGTTGATGGACAGAGATCATTTGAATATTAATAGATCTTAAATTATCATTTCACTGAGATTGGCATCTAAAAAATCATGCTGTAAAATATACTTCTGAGGAGTTGTAATATTAGTTATGTCGTTGTTTATGGTCAGTATTATTTTTCTGGCTGTTGAGGATGCCAAGGAGGAGGCGGTTTCCAAGGGAAATGGCTTACTTGCATGTTTTGGGTTTTTCTTCTTACACAGCTAGTGGTATAAATCAGGGTTTCTGGGGGCCCAGTCTCAGTCGCTGAGGCCTGCCAAAGCCCCCTATTTCTGCAGTAGGATCTTAAAATTAGTTGATGGTCATTCCTCTTCAGCTCTTAAAAAAAAAAACCCCTAAAGTGTGCTTGAATGTGCTGCTTAGCTGTCAGCTATTTGGAGTTTCCAAACCTATTGCTGGTCAGCCACGGGCTGCTCTGGGCGCAGGGAGCGGGAAGCGAAACGCCGAGTGAGGCAGCAGCCCCGGTTTTGCAGCCCGGTCCCGGTGAGCACAGCCCGATACAGCCTCGCGCTTGAATTTTGGCACGTCTGGTGAGTGAGCGCACAGTTGTGACTCCTGTGTTGTGAAAACCCTCCCTGACCTTGTACGTTTGCTGCTGCTCTCCCCTTCCCAGCTGAGCCCCTCTGCCCCCTCCCTGGTACCCCTTGCCAGCTCTCGCCCCATCAGAGAGGTTGGCTCTGAGCCCTGCTCTGCGAGAGATGCTGATCCTGGGGAAGAGCCTCCTGTCTCCCTGGGTAGCAGTCCCAGCTGCTTTCACATTTCTGTGATTGCTTTTTTTTTTCCTGAGCTAAATACAGTTTTTTGGTCCCACACACTGGGGTCTGTTGCTGCTGCATCTTATCTGGGGCTTGGAGAAAATCAATATATACACCTGATTTACACTGTTGGGTCTTCTCCCACCTCCCTGGTGTGATCCAATGAGCTTGAAAGAGGAAAAAATACCGATGAGGACTCAAACCTTGCTCAGTATTATATTGTCCCTTTATTGTCATCAACATGCTGTCCTCCATAGCAACTTGCAGCCCCTCCTGCCTCTTGGCCACTCTGTTTGCAGGTGATGAGGCACCTCCTTGAGTTTGGTGCAGGGGAGGAATTAGGAGGCAAATGGAGACTCTTCTTAGCATCTGTCCTTGGTCCGTCCATCCCATTACCTGGGGTGGCCTGTCTGGGGGAGGTCCTCCCAGGCAGGACACAGGGGCCATGGTGGTTAGTGCCTGTGGCTCGCTTGCCAGCGTGGGAACCGGCTCTTCTGGTTTGGCATCCTGTGCCCTGCCTTGGCCCTTTTGCCGCTGTAATCACACAGCATTTATCAGGCCTGCCTAATTGATGTTTCCAAGTTAATTTATGAGGTGCTTGGAGATTCTTCCAAGAAGGCAGTAGCAATGCTCGGGGCCATTTGCTGTGACTCTTGGTCACAGGGCACCTCAAAATGATGGATGAGCTGTGGTCTGAAGACTTACAGCTGTTACCCCAGGGCTTGCTTTTATTTTTATGTCCACGATGTCTCTCTAGCTGGTGGTGAAGGACCGTGCCGGTGCCTGGGGTGATGCTGCCCGCTCTGGTCCCCAGTATGGCTGCAGCAGGGAAGGGGATCATCCCCCAGGCAAAGCACCATCGCAGGGGGCTGGCACTGTGGGTGCTCCCTCGTGGCTCTGGGGAGCCAGTGTCTCCGCAGCGCTGCTGGGGGCAGAGGTGGCTTTACCAGGCTGGGAGCGCTGGGGACCGGGGTGATGGTGGCTGCCTCTGACCGCGCAGCTGGGCCTGACGGCGTTTTCCTTCCCGCTGCCTCCATCAGGCGTAACCATGGCAATCGGTGGCGATGCTCTGCCTGGGCAGAAGGAGGCCGTTCTGCGCCGTGGGGCTGCCCGATCACCCTCCACCCCGGGCACCCATGGCCGGCGGGGGCCCCGAGCGGGGCTTGCCGGGTGTGCGTGGCCGGCATTGGGTGCCGGGGCTCACGTGGTGAGCGGCGGCTGCCGTGGCCCTGCCAAAACACTCCGGCACATGGGGATGGGATCCTCTCAGGGTGCCCCCAGCCCTGCAGCCGCGGCAGGGGGGGGGTCTCTTGGGGATTTTCTGGCTCTAAGCAGCCCCCAGCCCTCCTGCAGGGGGGCTCCTGTGCTCCCGTGGCACCTCCAGCTTGAATTTCCACGGCCAAAAGCTGCCGGCGAGTTCAGGCCAGTGTTTTTCCTGCCTCCCCAGTAATTTCCTGCGGCTGCGCTACGCTTCAGCCCGACTCGCACAGAGAAGGCTCGGGGCGGGGAGGGGGGGCACTGAGAGCATTTGGAAAATTACATTTAAGACGAAGAGGAAGGGGATGGGAAGGAGCTTAGCTGGCTTTCTTCTAATAGCTGTAATCACCCGAAGCGCAACCATGAACCCTGTGGCGCTGGGTGCCGCAGCCCTGCCGCGGAGGGGGCTGCTGGACTCGGCTCTCCTCCCTGTGCCACCCCGGCTTTTGCTCCGTCTCCGATGGCAGCTTGCACTTTGCTCCTGCTTGGAGCAAGTGCCCTGGCTTGGCTTTATTGCACAAAGGACTGTATTTACATAAACAGGGGAAAGGTTGGTCAGAAGGTGAAGATGAGGCGTCTTGAAGGGAAGCTGGTGGCTTAAATACCCCAAACTCGCCGTCTCGCCTGGCTACTGAGCCTGAAAGGAAGAAAAGCAAAGCAGGAGTGCGATTTTAACTTTTTTTTTTTTTTCCCCTCTTCCGACAGTGTTTTCAGACACTGCCACTACCCACAGCGAGTAGGACCTGTGCCGAGAGGAGGAGGGGATCTCTGCAAAGTAAGCTGAGCTTTTTAAAGGCTTTCTCCTTCTTGTTTTGCTTTCCAAGGGCGGTGGAGGCGGTGACCCCACACCAGGGAGCGTGGGGGCTCCCACCGCCCCGCACTTTTCCCTAGAGGCAACCTTTTCTTGTTATGGGTCACTGATGGGGACGATGGTGATTTTCTGTGCTTAATTTCCCTGTTTTAGTGACACAGCAAAAGGCAGCAAGTGCTTTCAGGTGGGCTCCCATGCAGCTCTGCTCTTGTGTACGAGGTTTATCTCTTGCACAAAGCATTTCTCTATCAACAAGCTGCGCAGAGATCAAAGATCTTTCTACAAAATGTTAATGAAACGAATAACGGTGTGTTGTTGAGGCTTGAAGAAATAAATGAGGCTTAGCTTTGTTAAGGAGGTGCCTGGTGGAAATATTTACAGTTGTTCCTCAAATTCCAGTTACTCCTATTTTCCCTGGGGCAAGAGGGAAAACCTGGCTGTTGCTTCAGAGTTTCTGTAACCTGTTTTTCTCGGTTGTGTGTAATGTGGGGGTTTGATGTGATCCAGTGTGATGGCGTCGGAGCGGGGAGAGGACGTGACTGGGGTGATTCGGTTCCTGCTTCACAGCTTCACATACCACGTACCGCCGTGAGTCTTGCAGGGAGCAGAAATAACTCTGTCTCTCCTGGCACGGAGAAATGTGGTGGTGTTGATGTGAGTGGATGGCTGGTGGGAGAGCAGGCATTGAGGATGTTTCGTTTTATAAATGTGTGACAAAAGAGCTAGTGTTGAGGAAAGGGAGGGACCTAAGTTGGTCAGCAGGAGGAATTAGCGGAGACGTGTGTGTGACAGGGTTTAATCTCTTAATGAGAAAAATATATCACAGCTCCCTGTGGCGGGGCGAGTTCAGGGACGAGTGTGGCGTTGCATGACAGCTCGCCCCTGCACCCCGTCTCCTCCGCCTGCCGCCCCTGAGATTTGTCCAAAGGATGCTCGGGACCTGGGATAGGGGATCTGTGATCGAGAGCAAGTGCAAAACGTCTGTCCGTGGGGTAGGAGGGAAGATGTGGGGGCGGGGATGAATTTGTCTCAGATAAGGGCTGGTGGCCAAAGAGCGCCCTGCCAGGTTGCTTCCTTCAGTTCCCGAGCCCATTAATAGGCTCTGCTCCCTTGATTAGTTGGTGCCTGTGCGGAGCGGTAATGAGCGGCGGGCTCAAGCCATCAATTCTAGGTCAGCGGTTGTGTGCTGTGCTGGGGATTTGGGATCGGGCAGGGGGAGGGGAGCCGGAGCTGGACGCCTGCCTCCGAAAAGCAATGTGGAGCCTGTGTTAAGGCAGCCCTGCCTGCTCCCATCGGGGGGGCGAGAGGCTGCCTGCACCCAAGGGTGTGATTCCGCCACCCCCATCTGCAAAATGTGCCCCAAGGACCACACCGTGCCCTGTCACCCTGAACGCGGTTTGTGCCTGTCAAGGAGGCTCAATGCCCATTTGAGATGTGCTCTCCCGAGAGGATAACATTGCAGTAATTAGATCCGTTAATGAACCCAGAACAAATAATCAAGTTTTAAAACTGAAAGAGACTTTGCCATGCTCCTGAGTGCTATCCTTTGCCTCTCGCAGAGCTGCTTTCCTCTATCCCCGACAGCAAAGATCTCATTTAGCATCAACTTGTCATTGTTTCTGGTGTTTAACCTCTGATCCTTCCCTAAATGTGGGCAGGTGAGGCCGGGCGGTGAACAGCAGCATGGACCTGGATGTGCTGAACATGTTTGTCATCGCCGGTGGCACCCTGGCCATCCCCATCCTGGCCTTTGTGGCCTCCTTCCTCCTCTGGCCCTCAGCGCTCATCCGCATCTACTACTGGTGAGTTCATTAGCCCGGCTGCTCTCATTTTAGTGCGGGGGAGGAATTACTGCTGGTCCCCATCAGGTCCCTGCGCCCTGGCACACACACGGGTGCACAAAGAGCTACAGGCAGCAAGGTGGCACAGACAGAGGCGGGTGTCCCTGCCTGTGGTGGCAAGAGAAGCAGATGAGGTGGGGTTTTCCACGGGCATCCTGGCTGTGTGTAGCTTTAAGCATCTCTGGAAGAAGAAAATGGCATTTTCTCACTGCTTTTTTGCTGCTGAGGCTTATATCTGTTGGGGCAGCCTCATCTGGGCTGTGGGATGTCTCCAAACGTTTCCGGGTTGTTTCCCCCAAGGAGGGGACTGTGGCTGGGAAAGGCGTCAGCGTTGCTGCCCGTCCCCCAGCCTGGCAGCCCTGGCAGGCTGGTGACCTCCTCCCCCGTCAATGCGGCTGTCAGCGTGGGTGTCCTCGGCTCTGCCACGTCTCCCCCGGCTCACACGCTCCCTCCCGATTAACAGCCTGCTCAGCAGGCAGGGACTTTTCTCTCGCTCGTAGAGACAGACAAGGCTTTTCTCATTCTTCCCCTTCCTCCTGGGCTGGAGCATCAGAGAAGATGAAGTGATGCTTTTCCTTACCCCCGTGCGTCTCGTCCTTCCCAACACCGGCCGGCAGGCACCACCATCCTTCGGTCCTCCTCTGTCCCTGGAAATCAGCGATAAGCGCGCTGGCGGCTCTCCTGTCTGGATTTGCTGCAGGGAAAAGCTGGAATAAGGCTCCCTTCAGAAGCCGGGGCAGCGTCTCATCACCCAGCAGCAGGCAGCACGGCAGGCTGCCCTCACGTGCTGCTGGCAGATGGTGGCCCCTGCAGTTTTGCTCACGGGGTGTTTCCAAATCAAAGGCATTAGCCCGCCCCGGCACTCAGATGCAGCAGCCTGATGAAGCCTGTTTCTAACGGCGCATTTATTAGCAACCCTTTAATCACAGCATCCAGGGGCTGCGGGAGGAGGGAGGGTGGGATGAAAACCCCGTCAGCACAGGGGGAGAATTTCTTCCTGCTGTGCATCACCAGGAGCTGCGAGGCCAAACGCTGCTCTGCCAAGGGGAGCAGGGGCTGTGACAGCCTCCTGGCCCAGGGACATCTGGGCTGCTGCTGCCTGGGGACAGGTCCAGATGGCACTGGGTTGGTCACTCAAAGGGTTGTTTTTTTCCCTTGGACATACGAGCGGCTGGTGGAAGCTGGGAAGGACCCTGGTGGGCTCAGGGTCAGAGGAGGATCTCCAGAGGAACGCTGCTGCAACCAGAGCAGAGCGGGTATGGCCAGGGCAAAGCCTTCAGAGGGCCACAGGCAGGGATGGCAGGACAGGGCGAAGGAAGTGCAAGGGGCTGATGCCGGGAGTTTTGAGGAGCCAAGCTGAGAAGGGAGGAAGAGAAGACCCTGCTGCCCTATCCTTTGGAGCTGAGTGAAAATGCGCCGTGGGTAGGTTGGTCTGTGTCTGGCGGAGGGAGGGAGCATGTGAGCAGAGAACAGCAGGGCTGTTTTCTTTGGAAGGGTAAGTGCCCCCATCTCTCTCTCTTCTGGTGTTTCTGGCAGCGTTGGCATCTTGCAGGAGTAACTGTGGTGCCCTGTGTTTCATGGACACCTCTTAGGGACAGCGGGCAAGAAGAGCGTGTTTACTCTTTACTCTTCCTTTCCTAGTTGCTTCTTTTTGAGTTGGCTTTTTTGGGTGAAATCATTGTTTTTCCCTATCAGCAGAGGCAGGAGAGGGGGCAGACAGCATGCTCTGCTGCTCCCCCATCTTTTAGCCCCATGCAGCTCCAGCTTTGCAGCACCACTCCTGGAGGTCCACTGGAGGTCCCTGGGGATGCTTCTCCCACTGCTCGCTACCCCGCTCCTTCTCCTCGTTGCCGGTCTGTGTGTCCTCAGCTGGCACGGCCAAGGGTCACTCAGGGCCCCCGTCGCCGGTGGCCTGGCTCCTTCCTCTGCCTCTAATGCACATCCCTGCTGGGCATGACATCCAGGGCTGCTCCACTGACCCCGGCCCCAGAGCCTGCGGGCTCTGCCGACAGGGGTTAATCAGTTTAGCCTCATGTTAACACCTTGCAGGGGATCAGTTCAGCTTTGCACAGATTATTTTGCCTTCTCCTGAATTGATCCATCAGGATCAGTTGCTAAAAATGTTATCATCTTGCCCATCAGTAGTTTACACCGGTGCCTTTGAGGCGAGGACTCTTAAGACACTTATTCAGGGAGAAATTCACCTCTCCTCCTAGGACCAGCACAGAGCCGAGATGCTGCTTAAGTCCCACTAACTCCCTCCAAAAAGGGATTATGCTGAAAGAGGATTGTACTATGCATAAGCTTTGAGTGGGCAGAGGGTTAGGACAGCCCAGCAGTGTTGGTGACCTTGCTCTCGTCTCAAATAAATTCTGGTATTGTGTACAAAAATATTTGCAGATATCTTGGCCATGAGGAGTAGCCCAGTGGTTTTCCTGACAAGGGTTATGTTCGAACACAGGGGAAATCTAGTGAAAGCGTGCCTGCTCCTTCGTCTTGGACCGCACGTACACATCATGTGTCCAAAGTGTCACTGATAATCTCTGTCCAGGTCCCCTCTGGCTGGCAGTTTCACTGCATCCTCTTCTAGCAGGCTGCAAGCGTGTGCTGGCAGGAGCTGTCTGCCTCTCTGCATTCAGAGGAACAACCCCAGTTTCCCTGGGGTTAGCCCAGTATCTTCTGGGTTGTTTGATCCAGTATAAGGACGGCCCCCTCTGGTCCTTTGTGTGGGTATAAATACATTTGTAAAGATCATCATATGGGAACTGGGTTTCTGTGGTGCTCCTGGCGACAGGGTTGTTTTGGCTGGGGTCTGATGTGCTTGTCCCTGGGGTGGTGCTGTCCCATGGCTGCAGGGCTGTGCCCGGATAAACCCGTGCTGATTCCCCTTACCCACCTGGAACATGTGCCTCCCTTGGCCTGCCCATCCGGCACGCTTCCTTGCCATGTGTGCTGCTTTCCTCTCTTGAACCTCTCTCCTCATACCAACCTTTGGGCGTTTTCAGTTTTAGCATTGTTATTTTGGCCCATTTCCATTGCCTTGAGGGAATTGGGCAAATTAGTTATTTGGGGCATTTTTTTAAGTTTTTAACAAATAGAGTGTCTCCACAAGCCATCTCCAGGGCAGCCATGAATAGCCAGTGGCTGGTACTACATGTGTAAAGGATCACATATAAGGACAGGGTCTGGTCCAGGGTCCAGATGCTCAGAATTAGTCCCAGTTAGGGCCATGACAGCCCAGCCTAACTGGCCTTAGCAAACTAGCAAATCTGCAGCTGAGTTTGGACCTGGCACGTGGTTTATGTTGCTGCTGGGCCCTGGTCTTTCCTCACTCACTGGTGTTGTTCTCTCCTTGTTTCCAGGTACTGGCGCCGAGCCTTGGGTATGCAGGTTAGATATGCAAACTACGATGACTATCAGTTTTGTTATTCCTATAGAGGAAGACCTGGATACCGACCATCCATCCTGATGTTACATGGGTTCTCAGCCCACAAAGACATGTGGCTGTCCATAGTCAAGGTGGGATTCCATTTCTATAACGTAGCTGCTTAGCAATATTCAATGGTCCTGGGCTTGGGGGTGGTGTGGGGACCCAATGGTTGCATGCATGGGCTGTGATGGTGGCTGAATGCGCTAGAAACACACTCCCCAGCTCTGTGCTGGTTGCTTGTTGGATGCCTTTCATCCATATGACACACAGAGCTGCAGGGGAGAGTGGTATGTACCCACCTCCTCCATGGGAAACAAGTCTTGCCTGTAGTTTCTCATCATGCCATCCTTGGTACATGAGCTGACTTATCATGGTCCATGAGTAACCAGGGGCTTCTAGGAGGAGAGTGAACCCCCCTACTCCCACCTGTGGTCACCAGTTTCCATCCCTGGGCTTTTCAGCAGTTCCCCTGTGCCATAACCACCTTGGTTTGTTCCTGCAGTTCCTGCCAAAGAACCTGCACTTGGTGTGCGTTGACATGCCCGGGCACGAGGGCACGACCCGCTCGGCCTTGGATGACTACTCCATTAGTGGGCAAGCTAAGAGAATACACCAGGTAATGCCCCGGCACCGCATCGCCTCTGCAGAGGGACGCGGGGATGTGAGGGATGCTCAGTGCCTCATGTGGCCCCACTCCCACCCACAGTCCTTCCTGGGCAGCCAGAGCCACCAGCCTCAGGCTTTTTTTGAATTTCTCTAATGACCCCGTGCTGTTTCTTCCTCTCCCCTAACAACGCTCCTTCTGCTCCCCTGCCAGTTCGTGGAGTGCATCAAGCTGAACAGAAGGCCCTTTCATCTGGTTGGCACTTCCATGGGGGGAAATGTAGCTGGCGTCTATGCTGCTCAGTACCCAGAAGACATTTGCAGCCTGACTCTCATCTGTCCTGCAGGTGGGCAATGCGAGGGGGGTGACATGGGGAGAGGGCGTGTGAAAGCCCAGAGCAGCGCTGGGAGAAAAATAGGCTTTCAGTGCAAAGAATTTTGAAATACTTTGTATGTACAGTCTGAGAATCTCTGGCAGGGCATGGGAGGAAATCACAGCCTTGTCCTGACTGCTCTTCTCCAGGGCTTTGGAATTTGCTGTGCTGTGGTTAGAGCTGGGACTAGGGCAGACGGGACAAGACCTGCTCTGGAAGAAAATGTGTTTTCCCTTGGGGTGGCAGCCATTTTATGGGGCACATCCATAGCCTCTTGGTTCTGGAGGGGGAACCCAGGCAGCAATGGGCAAAGCCTCCCCAGTCTGGCCACTTGACACCCCCAGTGTGCCGGAGGGCTGGGGCTTCAGGAGCTGGAGCACCCCATCCTCCCACATTTGGGTGCTCCCAAGTGAGAAGAGCACTTTGGGGCTGGGCGCACGTCAGTGGGGTGTCCCTGTGCCCACACAGCACCCCTCCACCCCCACCGTCCTGTCCATCCCCACCGTCCCCTGGCTGGGGGGCTCAGGGGAGCCTGGGCATGACACGCTGCAGGAGGCACGGGGGTTTGGGCAGGGAGCTTCTCTGCCAGGGAGGGGATTTGCTGCATCCCGGTTGTTATAGCAGCTCCTTCCCCCTCCCACGCAAGGAAAGCGGCTCCCAGATAAGAAATAAGTAATGAAGCAAAGCGAGCGTTACCTAGCTACCAGGCTCTGGGGGCGGCAAGGTTCCCGCTCCTCTCCGGGAGGGATGTCGGCTGACTCTCCCGGTGCCTCTGGATGTGAAACCTCTGCCTGGGGGCTGCAGGGAGGTTTGGGGTTAAGCTGCTGGGGGGTTTTCCCCCTGCAGTGGTGCAGGCGGACGGGGCTTCTGAAATTTCCTGTCGGCCCCTTTGGTGAGGCAGGCTGGCCACGGGCATCGGCTTTTGCATTCGCTGCCCACATAAACATAAGCACTGTAGCTTTTGTCACAATAGTCACGGCTGTCTGCAGGGAATGCACCTCGTGTTGCGTCAGCCCATGGGGCTCGGTGGTGTCAGGAGGGAGCTCGGGGTGTCTCTGGGTACATGTTGAAGTTTCTGTATGCACAGATTTTTTTCTTTCTGCCTCTTTTCTTTCTTTTTTTTTAATGAGTTACCAAGTGGGAGGGAGAGGCAGGCACGGGGGAGGTTGGTATGGCGATGCTCAGCTCTCATCTGGGTTTTAGCTTGCGTCCCCCTTCTCGTTCGACCCAGGCCTGCCAAGCACCACCGACAGCAAGTTCATTAAGCAGCTCCGGGAGCTGCAAGAGTCCGAACGCATCGACAGGATCCCTTTAATTCCTTCCACGCCCGAGGAGATGGCGGACATGCTGAAGCTTTGTTCCTACGTCCGCTTCAAGGTGCCGCAGCAGGTAAGGAGCCTGGGATGGCTGCGGTGGCTGGGAAAGGGGGCCACCTCGGAGGTGAGGACCAAGTTTGCTTCTCCCCGAGCCTGCCTGCTGGGAGTCAAGGCGATGCTGGGAGCGGAGCCGGCGCTGCTCATAGCCCCCGTCTCACAGGCGGGACACCCCCAGCCCAGCTCCCAGCACCTTCCCACCACTCTCCCTTCAAACCCACTTTTCCCTGAGCTCCTTCTGACATTTCCCAAGGGCCTTTCCCAAGGCCCGCTAACATTTCTCCTCCCACAAGATCTTTGGCAGTGGGCTGGGATGTTGAAGGGTTTTTTAGTAAATATGGCTGGCAGGAAGCATTAGATAACTAAGGCGGCAGTTGTCTGGTCCAGAAGGGGACTGTTTGCTGCTTTTTAAGCAAAAGCGATGGAAATGTTAATCACCTCATTGTCAGGCGAGAGGAACTTGGCAAGGGGCTGGCCATTAAGTCAGTTTTCCTTAGGAAGTCTGGGATGAGTAGATTGGAGAGCAAGAAAAAAAATGCAAGGTAATGCCAAGACCTGTTTTTTTTTTATTTTAGCAAAAGAATAAAAGAAGGAAGAAAAGCACAGTCATGGCTGAGGCAGCCTGCTGGCTGTGAATAGCTGGCCTGGGGGAGAAAATGGGGTTTGCATCATAAAAGACATAAATACTTGTTGCTGAAATACGCGTTACTTAAGCACAGTTGCAACAGCCAGACGTGCTTAGGAAGGAGCTTGCGCCGGGGCCAGGCTGCGCAGGGCATGTCGGGGTGGTGCCAGTGTCCCCCCCAACTGCTCTCCTCTGCTCTCCCTGCAGATCCTCCAGGGCCTCGTTGACGTTCGCATCCCACACAATGATTTTTATCGGAAATGTAAGTCTTGCCAGGCTTTCCAGCTGGACCACTGGGGTGTGGTGATGGGCTGCCCCTGGCCTCATGTCCCCTGCTGCCAATTGTCCCCTGCACCTCCCTGCTGCCTTGCTGAGGGTGGAAGGGGGAAACATCATTGACAGGTTTGGGGATACACCTTGGTCACTAGTAGGAACCCCCTGCCACAGCCATGGGTGATGGGATCACTGCTTCACCCTCATCCTACCAGCTGGGTTAATTAGTACTAATATCTACAAGGAGATGGGCTTGGAGGAGGATCTCTCTGCAGAGGGGCTTGGTGGCAGTGCAGGACTCAGTCTGTGCAAGGACAGCCTGTTGGGGCTCTCTCCATTGCCCCTGCCTTAGTTTCCCACTGAGGGGACACTGGCAGGGCTGGCCCACAGGGAACCCTGTGAGAAGGGAAAGCAAAGCATCCCCCCCTGTAGGACTGATTCTCCTCTTCCTCCCACTAGTGTTTTTAGAAATTGTGGATGAAAAGTCCAGGCACTCTCTCCACGAGAACATGAGCAAGATCAAAGCGCCGACGCAGGTCATCTGGGGAAAGCAGGACCAGGTACGTGGACCCTCCTCCTCCACTATCAGACCATGTTGCCATCTTTACCTGCGTCCACCTGTGGAGCATGGCACAGGACATGCTGCTGAGCTGTGTGCTGCTCTAGCGGGGAGCTGGCACACACGTGTCCCTGTCCTCAGTGGGTTTGATTATGGGGCATGGCGGGATGATGGGCATAAAGCTGCCAGCCGGTGTGGGCCAGAGGGATGAGAGGGCAGAGCTGGGGCTGGGGAGGGTGAGGGGACAAGTGCCAGCCATGACCTGTGTGAGCCAAGAAGAGGAATAAAGTGCCAGCAAAGAGTTGTCCTAGCACCTGGAGAGAGATATGCTGTCTGTGGGCAGGTGGGGAGCAAAGGCATGGGACTTTCTCTCGTTTGGTGTTTCTGTGTAGAGCTGGTTACAGAGAGAGGAGTGGGAGGAGGAAGGAGGCAAGCTGCAGGCGTGCAAAGGGCTGTGCAATTGTAAAGGTGCAAGCGTTTGCTTGCAATGACCCCTTTGCATTGAGCTTGACAGCCAAAAAACATCCAGGAGAGTTCCCTGCCACATGCTGAGATCGGCACCGTGCAGCCTCCCTGTCCTGTCCCCGGGCATGGGTACCACAGGATGGGGCTGGCATCACAAGGGCTCTGCCCGCATCCCTGCTCAGCATCTCGCTTGGACTTGCAAAGGCAGCTCCAATGGGGTTTCTGTGGTGGCCAGCAAAGCCACCATAGTGTGGAGTGACTATTTTTCCCCTCCCTTCCAGGTCCTGGATGTTTCCGGCGCCAGTGTTTTAGCGAGCGCTATCCCGGACTGCCATGTGTACATCCTGGAGAACTGCGGGCACTCAGTGGTGGTGGAGCGGCCCCGCAAGACGGCCAACCTCATCCTGGAGTTCCTGGCGCTGCTGCACAGCATGGACAACAACAAGAAGCAGGCATGAGCGTGGCAGGGAGCCGAGCGCCCACGCCGGGTCTTTTAAATTGTAAAGTACTACAGCTTTGATAAGTTCTCAGGGATCTTGTACAAATCGGGGTGAATGTGCCAAAGTCCCTGAGGAAGGCAGAATCACTGATACCTAAAACCTATAGCACCGCCGGCACAGCGACCTAGGGGTCATTGAGCAACCTCCATAGATACAGGAACGGAAGCAGAAACTCCCCCTTTTCTACTTAGAGATAAAGTAGAAACGAGCTGAAATCACCAAGCACTAGCCATGCCGTGTGCTGAAGCTCCTTATGCAGCCACCCGTCTTACCCGAGTTACCGGCACGTAGTTGTTAATGACATTTACCTAAACTATGTAAGAAGCTTAGGAAGGAGGAAGCGTCCTGGACTGAGACTTAGACTATTTCTACTACTTAGAGTCCGTCGCGTTGCATGCTGCCGTGCTGTAAGAGAAACCCCAGTGCTCCAGGCGTCTGCTCGAGTGCTTTCTGTGTAGCTCCTTAACTCGTGATTGATGCAGAAAACAACAGAAAACTTCATGCGTGGAAGTCCAATGACTGTATGTGCAAAAATGTTTACACTTTGAGTGGGTTTTTTTTAAATCCCCGAACAGCTCCTGTGTATATGTAATGCCTTAACGTTGCCCAGGGTACGGCACCCCCGCGCACAGCCTGCCTTCCCCGGGGGATGGTTCCCCCGAGGGTGAACATAGCGAGTGAAAACTCGGGGTGCAGACAGCAGCTTCGCCCCCGCCATCGTGTGAACCGGAGGGATGGAAACCGCCCGGGGCGACTCGGTCCCCGAGCCCGAGTCAGCAATAAGCCCGTGGGGCAGGGTGCGAGTCAGCAGACTCGGGCCAACTCTTGTCTCAGCTCTTCTATCGCATCGTGCTGCTGAACACCTCGATGTAAATAACGATCTTCTTAATGAATTCCGTGAATTCTGCAAATGCCGACGTCACCGAAACCAGGCATGATGGGCGGGAGCGGGCTGTGTGTGTGGATAGTGCAGGGGATGCAGGCTCCTGGGGTCACTGGACAGCGAGGAGGTGGGGGGGACAGTTCGCCTGCGGGGTGCTGGGCGGTGACATGGAAAGGAACAGTGTGCTTGTACGTCCTCTCGATGATTATAACTCCTGATCGAGTGAAATTAGAGATAGAACCGGGCAATGCAGACAAGCTACGCTTTGCAGCCCGCGAGGCGGTGCACGGGGAGGGATGCTGCACCTCCCCGGGTGCGGTGCCTGGCTGCGTGTCCCAGGGGGAGAGGGCTGGTCCTGGTCTCGGCAGAACCCACGGCTGCTGGAGGGCAAGGTGGTGCGTGGTCCTCTGGAAGGCAAAGCAGCAGGTGGCCGTCACCCCTGGCCCTTCTTGGGGGTTGACACCCGGGGGTGCTGCCGGAGCCCCCCCTCAGAGAGGGTGTGCACTCCGGAGGTGCTGACAGCCATCGTGCCGCCATCTTTCCGAGGTACCCCGACCTGTACATATATATCTGAAACTCCCCGTCAGCTTCTCTGCTCTTTTTAAGAGAAGAAACATCATTCTTTTAGAAA
>JAOXNO010000003.1:2568373-2589656 GCA_028565335.1 Limnodromus scolopaceus
ACCTGTACATATATATCTGAAACTCCCCGTCAGCTTCTCTGCTCTTTTTAAGAGAAGAAACATCATTCTTTTAGAAAATTAGAAATTTGCTGTTAATTGCTTGGTTATTGTTTCTACTACAGGAGTTAATTTAAAAAAAAGAAAATACGCTGATAGTTTTATGTGGTAAAAGCCAGAAAAAGTTGTTGGGTATCTATATGGTTTCTCATATGCCAGAGATTGCTGTACACAAAGGATTTATATGGCTATTAAAATCTAGTGATTTAAGGAGTCCACTGTGCAATGATTATTTTTTCCTTTGAGGAAGAAGGGGACTGTGGTGTGGGATGATGCTCGGTACAGGGGATTTGCTCTGCTGCTTCTTCCCTCCCCACGTTTCTGGGAGATGCAGGTTTTGCCTCGAGGAATATTTGTTAATGTCAAGAGAGATGGTGAAGACGGGGAGAGCTGGACTCTCATCTCTTCAAAGACAATACAAATTTTGCTTTTTTCTTTTTAATAAGAGGAGGTGGCCCTAAACACTCAAGAAGAAAAACAACATCTCAAGAGGCAGGGAACTTAGGTTTTAAGTGCCAAGATTCCTCTAAAACTCTTGAAAGTGTGTTAAATACCAATTTCAGCTGCAATTACAAGTCCTACTGAATTCATATGGTGTGCTGGGAATAGCATTACATCAATATCCAGGCAATAGTACTTGCATTTCTCCTTTCCCCAGCAGGCTGCTGAGACTCAGCAGCTGCTTTGTTTGACAGAGGAGCTGCCAGGAGGGCTGGGGAGCATCCTCCTGGCACCCTGTCCCCCTGCTGTGGCACCCCGACCCCACTGGTACAGCAATGCATGGACCGAGGTGATGGTGGCTGCAGGAAACCTATTAATTACTGCAGCGCAGAGGGATGGAAGGGGACCTCTTGCCTGCAGGCACGGGCTGGGGTTGCTCAGGGATCCTGCATCACACATTGCAGCCTCTCGTGGTTCAACAATAAAAATCCCCAGGTCTGTTTGGGAGGGGGGTCTGGGTGCTGACCCGCGGCTCGCTCTGGCTGCAGCCAACTGCCCGAGCTGGCCCCGAGGCAGCAGCTGAGCCCCCTGAGGAGCGGCAGGGAGGGAAGCTGCCTGCACCTGGAGGCACACCTGAAAGCACACCCAGTAACACCAGTTGCTATTCCCAGTAACCCTCATTTCCTGCTGGGAGCCAGAAAAGCCCCATGCCGTGCAAGGGCTGCTCCCACGTTTTCAGCTGCTGCCCCCTTGGCGCCGAGCCCCCTGTGAGCCCTGGCCACCCCCCAGGTAAGGCTGCGTCCCCGGGCTGTGTGTGGGGCTCAGGAAGGGGCAGAGGCTCCTGCTGGGTTTGTCTGTCCTATGGGCAGAGCTGGGGGAACCACAAGGAAACCATTGGATCCCAGTCACGACGAGCCAAGGCACTGGGAACCTGCATGTAGCTGAGCATCCTGGCACGGCAGGAGGGAGGAGTTCGCCTCTTGGTTTGTTGTCTGGTGTTTAAGTGTTGCTTTCCTTGTCATTATGTGAATAAACCAGGTCTGTGCTGGGGCTGGGCTGGGTGGCAAGGCTCGTGGGGGCAGAGGTTCATATAAAAGCTAAGTAAGGAGTCAGCCCTTGGTTGTTATGGGTCTTGCCAAGGCTGAATCACTGTATCCTGAGAAGGGGTTGCAAAACACAGCAGGGCTGGCTCGCTAATAAACCTAATGATGCCCCCGAGCAAGCTGTTTTGCTGCTGAGCATCCAGGTCTGTGGTGGTGCTTGTTGCCCCGTGCCCAGGGTGTTACTGGGAGCAGGAGGGACAGAGCTGGTGGCATCCGCTCCTGAGCGCTCAGTACGTGCCAGCTGCTGCCACACAGGAAAATGCGATGCCCTTGGAACACAGGCAACCAGGGCTGGGTCCTGCTCCACACAGCTGCAGCCAGATGTTTGTCTGCAGTGGGGAAGCATCTTTCTCCCTTTTTTCCAGCAAAGGAGGATAAAAGCACCTGCTGCCTTGTGGGGGAGTTCCACCAGTGCAGCCCTGCACAGAGCATCCTCTGACAGGTAGAGTGATGCTCAGGGTGTTCTGGCACTGTGTTTTGGGTCCTGCTGTGGGTGTCCCTCACCCCAGGAGCCCATCACCCAGCTGAACATTCCCCTGATTCAATGTGTTTCGCAATCCTCTTGGACAAAAAACGTGTTTTTCCCACGGAAGCCTGGATGGGAGCATCCCAGGTCGTGGCCCCTCTCACCCACTGAGGGTGTCCCCGCACACCGGGGCACAGCAGAGGCACGTGTTCCCCGTTACGCCTGCAGCAGCCCCGTGACACGGTGAGGGTCTCCCTGCCTAGGCCCTCCAGCTGAGACTTAGGTGAATGCAGGGAAAATACATAGGATCTGATGAGGGTGTTTGGTTTTGGTTGATTTTCCTTCTGGAGGCCCTTTTCTGAACACCAGCCTCTTGGGGGCGGTTTGGGATTATTCACGGAGCACTTGCTGGGTCACTGGTGCTGGGAGGCTGCTCCCTGCCATTCCCTGCCCGACAGCGCTGCCTGCCTGCTGCCTCCTGCCCACTGCTTGACACATGGAGAGTGAGCCCTGATTTTCCTTTCTTGCAGAAAAACTTTGTCTTCAGCCATCTCAACAGGGTCACTGCCTTTTTTTTATATTTATTTTATTTTTTATTTAAATGCCCAGCAAATAGCTGTGAACAGGGTGCTCTGACGAGGGCTCTGGCTGTCACCTGAAGCCAGGTGCCCAGCAGAGATGGTGGCATCATGCTGATTTCTGAACCTCACTCTTTTCCAGAAACCTCCATTTCGCTCAGGAGAGCAGGACCCACACACAGCCCCAGTGTGCTGCTCCATTGATTTTATTTCTTTCCTGGCATTCTGGGAAAAGCTGGGCAGGCACACTGGGTGAGCTGGTGGGTTTCTGGTAACAGCAGGGGGATTTGTTCTTCTCCCCAGGCTTTCAGGGCAATGCAGGTGATTTCCCTTCCTCTGGTGGGTAATGCAAAGTCCTTGCAAGGCACAGCAAGTAAAGCTGCGGGGGAGGCTTCACACGGGTTTGCCTTGGCCTCTGCCTTTGCCACCCAAGCGCTGGGGAAGCCCAGGAGAGCTCAGACACCAGGGCAGAGGCTGTGCCTGTGCCCTGAAGGAGCAGCCTGTGCTGCTCCACAGCCAGTGGCTGGGACATGGACTGCTGTTCATGGGACAGTAGTAATGTAGGGCTGGGAGAAACCTTGAGAGATCATCCAGGCCATCCCTATATCAACTCCTGCATCAGCCCAAAATGAACCCCCTGGTCTTGGACATCCCACCACAGCTCCCTGAGAGCTGCTGGGCTCACAGAGCATCCTAATGAGTAGCCTGAATCTCTCCTGAAATTTAAGCTTATTGCTTCTCCCGTCCCCATTTGATGCTGGGAGCATGATCATAACTCCCTGCAGCACCCTCTTGTGTGTTCACAGACTTGCTGTGTCCAGAATAAAACCCTGCAGGCTCTGCCACCCGCTCCTCCTGTACCTGGAGGGGTGACACAGGCAGCTGGGCACAGACTCTGGGCTCAGACTTGGCTGGTTTCAAGTTACGAGCAAACATCCCAGTCAGCTTGGTTTTAAAATAAATAAATAGTAAGAATAACAACAACAGCTCCCCCCCAACTCCCTCTCTCCCGCGCCGAATGACGTTGCTCAATCTGTGAGTCACCTGTTCCCGCAATCTTGCTCTCTAGCCTGCCTCTGTACGCTGATTATTCATACCTGAGAGCAGAATCCTGCATTCATCTTCCTGGAATTACATTCCCCTTTCTTTTTAACCTCCCTTTTTTTTTTTTTTTTTTTGGTCTATTTGCCAAGATCAGCTGTATCCTTACCCCAGCTCTCCAGTGCACCCCCTCGGGGCGGTCTCAGCTGTGTAGTCATTAAGCACCCTGTCCTCCAGCTCAATTAGTGAGCTACTGATGGAGCTGTGGTAAACAGTGTGTCTCCTTCCACCTCCACAAGGAACCACTGGGAACGAGTGAGAATAACTTTGCTGCATGTTTTGCAGCCACCTTGCAGGTTGAGTTAGTCTTGAGTTTCCTTATTTTCCCAGTGAGAATGACATGGTCTTGAGTGGCAAAAACCTTACTAAAGAAATACGGTCCCTACTGCTCTCTCTTTGCTGTGGGGGCCTGTTACCCTATTGCAAAAGAAAATTGATTTGGGGTAGTGTGACTAATTCTTGTTACCTACCACCCTGCTGATTTCTAGGTGCTTTGTGTCCCTGTTCCCAAGCTGTTCTGGGACACCATGGGGACCACCTCCAGATCCGGTGCCTAGAACAGCCACCTGCCTTAGAGGAAATAACCCTCAGTGGTGTCCGGAAGATTGGGAAATATTTGGAGTCCTGGCTTTGACCCTGTAGAGAGAAGAGAGGTCACTGGCCTGTTTGGAGAACCAGGTGAAGGTTGTCCCTTGGAGGACGAACGGGGCTGTTTGGGGCCATGGCTGTCAAGGATGGGGACCACATGTGTGCTGTACCCATGTGGTCCCCATCCACAACACCCATGGCATCCCCACTTTCAACACCCCAAGCCCCCAGCACTTGTGGTGAGGCGGCACCAGGTGGCAGCAAGTGACCAACATGGGGAGATGCTGCAGCACCCTGGGGGGAGCAGAGTGGACCACTAATGCTGCACCCCCCCACCTCCAACCTGCACCCAGCACAGTCCAGCACCCTAGAGGGGTCCTGCTCTTTCCTTTGGGCTGATGCCCAAGCAGGGTCTGGCCTCTGGGCCTCCAGTCTGGGAGCTGGGTGTTCCCAACCCATGTGTTTTCTGTCCAGGGGCAAAGCCCAGTGTTCCTGTCTTGTGTTGGGAGCTGGGTGTTCTCGGGGTCAAATTCTCTCCTTCCATAAGATGTCCAGACTTTGAAGTTTAAGGGCAAGTCACCCCTGAAAGGAGTTAAATCATTAACTTGTTTTGCAAGAGCCTTGATTTGGCCTGTGAGCAAACCCCTCTGTGCTCCTGGGGTCACCGTCACCAGCTCACAAAAGCTGCTTCTGGGACGATGTGAGGGATGTGAAAGGAGAAAACTAAGGGGTGCTGGGCCAGAGCATCACTGTCAAGGGTGATGTCACTGTGTGTACCCCGTTTTCCAGGGGAGTTGGAGGAGATGGGGCGATGCATGCATGATCAAGCCCCCTGCACCCCTGGAGAAGCAAAGTCAGGCCCCACCATCACACGCAGCTCAGGAAAGCCCGTGCAGCACCCACCTCTCCTCTCCCCATCTCCCTTCTGCACCCCCTCCCCTGCTTCCCATCCATGCAACCAGAGCGTGGTGGCCAAGAGGGCTCCTGAAAAGCTCCCTGCAGTGCTTGACAGGGATTCAGTTAGTGGGAGACACACCTGGCCACAGGCTACCTGGAAATATTATCCGTCTCTGCCTGACTTGGGGTTTAGCTGCGTTTGAAGCCCGAGCAGGCAGCTCTGGGTGGAGGCTGGCGGCGCCGGCACAGAGCAAATGGGATCAACAGCCTCTTCCTGTTGTGCAACCGCCCCGCAGCCCACGTAGGGAATTTTTGGGAGATTTGTCAGGGCTTTTGTGTTTCCAGATAATATTTATTTGCTTGTTTCAGGTCTTGCTTTCACAAGCAAGAGATTTAAATAGCACAGGTTGAGCAGGGGCACGCACCTACCCACTCTTCCCTGAAGCTCCGTGTCCAGCCCCAGGGGCTCCCTGTGCCCACCCCAGCAGCCCTCCCCTGCCCGGTCCCGGCTTCCCCCGAGCACAGTTCCCTGGCTGCTGGCTCTGGAGCTGGGATTCTGGCACAAACATTATTTACGGTTTCGCCTGGCAGCTCGCACGTGTTCCTGCCCTTATGCAATAGTTCGGGCTGGGGTATGAGCCTGCTCATCCATCCCCTGCCCGTGGGGGGGCCCAGGGCTTCGGGTACTGACACCCCTGCCCCAGACCTTGAGCTGGGAGCCAGGGATGGCTGAGCTCATCCCACTTGCGTGCAGGGCCCCAGGTGTGCTCTGCCCGTGGGGCTTTGGGCTCCTGGCTGAGCAGGGCTGAGATGTGAGCTCCTCTCTGCTCCGAAACCTGCCACTTTCCTGCTCCCCAGTTCCAGCTTGGTCCTCTCCTGGTTGATCCTGGGGTGCAGGAGCAAGGCACAGAGCTGTGTACTCTAACCAGCGTCTTCTGGCAGGACTCATGTTTACTGGATTTCAGGCATTTTGGCTGTGTGTACCCTTGACCTTGCTGCCTTTTTTCTTGTGGTTCCCGGAGCAGGCGTGGGTTTGCAGGGTGGCTGGGCAGCATCTGCCCAGGCATGTGTGGGCGGCAGGAGAGCTGGCTGTCCTGGGCATCGGGCTCCCCGGCGTGAAGCCGCCCATGATGCGTAGGGGGGGAAAAGCAGGGAAAAGTTGCAAAAACCTGGGTGGGGGCCAGAGCATGAGATGTACAGCTGACACACGTCGTCTGTGATTCAGGGGGTGTCAGGGCATGGGCAGCATTTAGAAAAACAAACCCTGGAGAGGCTACTAATGCCAATGGGAACCTGGTGCCCACTGGCAGCCCTCTCCCCGTCTCCATGTGCCAGGCACCGAGAGGTGGTGGCATAAACCTTCTCATCTACATTTACAAGTATCTAAAGGGTGGGTTGAAGGATGATGGAGCCGGACTCTTTTCAGTGGTTTCTAGTGATAGGACGAGGGGCAATGGGCACAAGCTGGAACATAAGAAGTTCCATTCAAATACAAGAAAAACCTTCTTTACGGTGAGGGTGACAGAGCCCTGGAACAGGCTGTCCAGGGAGGGCATGGAGTCCCCTTCTCTGGAGATTTTCAAGACCCACCTTGATGCAGTCCGGAGTAATGTGCTCTAGGCAATCCTGCTGTAGCAGGGGAGTTGGGCTCGATGATCTCTAGAGGTCCCTTCCAACTCCAACAACTCTGTGATTCCATGAAACACCAGCTGCTGAGAGCAGCCTGCACATGGCTGGTGGTGAGGGGCTGCAGGATGGGGCAGGTGCTCCCCTCAGCCTCTCTCTTCTGGGTGGGTGCTGTGGGGAAGAAGTGCTCTCCTCCCACCATGCCAGTGGTCCACCACTGAAAGGCAGGCAGCTCATGAGAGGCGCCCAGGGCTGGGGTGGGAGTGGTGGGTCAGGTGAGGCAGGGAGAGCATCCACCTGCAAAAAAACCCTTCTGCTTTTTCAGGCTGTTATTTTAGCTCATCCCCGTGGCCCCCGGGAGCTGGGTGACCGTGCCCTCATGCTGGGCATGCTAGAAACCCAACGCTTGTCACTTGACTGCACTGCAGCCCTGGGACGCTGCTCTCAGTGGGTTTGCCTTTAATCAAGCAAGCGAGGTGCCTGCCAGAAGAGCAGCTCGAGGTTGGCTCCAGCTTTCCCGGGTGCAATCCTGTGCCAGGCACGGGAGGAGGGAGGCCAACATCTCACCCCGCTGGCGTGCGAAAGGCCACTGAGGGCTGGCAGTCAGCGTGCCCGGGCAGCACCCTCCTGCCCTGCTCTGAGCTGCACAGGCAGCTTAAAACTGCACATGTACTTAAAACTGCATGTGTCAGCACGGGGGTTGTGGGTCACTCCTATAACCGCGAAGGTTGTTGGCTGTGCTGTGGGTTCAGCTGGAGTCGTTCTCATTGCTCCCAGAAACTGAGGGATTCCCGGAAAAGGGAGCAAAACCGCCGCAGTGGTGTTGGCCAACCCCTGGGATAGGAGCATCACCCCGCTCTGGGGAGAGCAAGCCCTTAGGGAGAGGAGCGTGAGGATACGGGTGGCATTGGGAAGCACCAGCCTCTCGCCGGCAGTGCTGGGAGGGTCTGGAAGAGCGGCAGAAACCTTTGTACGCTCCCAGCTGCTTTGTCCCCGTTATAAAGAGCACAGAAAGCACTTGATAAGGGCTGCTGTAAATCAAGAGCTGAAACACAACCAGGAGCTCTACTGAGACATCACGTCATGTCCCAGGCAGCAAGGATGGGATGTGACACCAGTGCTCCTCTGCAGCGTGGCTGTGGCCAAAGCTCACTCCCATCATAGTCACACCTCTCCCTGTGCGGGCACCACGGCCAGTGTTCCAGCCCATAATGTCTGGAGGGACAAAGGTTGGTGGGTGGTGGGAGCAGGGGCCCCCTGTTCCCCTCCCAGGTATCAATAACAACAAACTTCTGATAGTTTTTTGGGGGAAATCAGGACCCGTTTGTCTAAGACTTAGTTATCGGGGGCTGGGGTCACTCTCTGGGACCGTTACGTGGCTGGAGTGATTGCCCCTGCTTTGTTGACAGTGGCAGCCACTTCCCCATTTCCAAGCTCCGTGCCACCTCCCATCCCTAATGATCCCCATGTCTTTCAGTAATCTGCCCCAAGGTAATTACGGGTCCTGTGCCAGAATCCCATTGCTGCAGGTGTGCCAGAGCCCAGGGCACACAAGAGCTGGTGCTGGACCCCAGTCCCGCTGCAGCCCTGCCAGCGCCGCCTCCACCACGGCCACATTTTGGCCATTGAAACCTGTCTGAGCACTCACGAAGCAATCCAGCTGTCATTGGCTGGGCTGACCGGCATCACTTGGTGTTAAAATTGCCCAGAAATTCCCTTTCTGAAACTTTATTCGCAACTGCTCGCTGCTTTACCCTGTCTTGGCTGTGGGGCTGGTGGCATATTGGACAAGTCCAAGGTGGCTGTTGCTGAAATCAGTTTTGATGTGGCCAAACTCATTCACATCATCATCTCTGCATAATCAGAAAGGAAATATAAAATCCAAAAGGAAATATAAGATTACAGGCACTGGGTCCCTGTGGGAAGGATCTGGGCACACCTGGCTTGACCTGGGGCATCCTCACACCTCTCCCAGACCCCATCCTGCCAGGACCCCGTGCCCCTGGGGTTCATGGAGGGACCTGAAGCGTAGAGAAAACGTAGCCATGAGGAAGCTGTCTCCCCTCCCTCCAAAGCCATGGTTTCACTGGAGCATTTTGGAGGAGCGCATGGTGGCTCCATGGTTTTCCTTATGGGAAAAGCCTCCCGGCGCCACTGGTTTGGTTTCTGTGTTGACTCCCTCTGCTAAATGCCTCATTACAGGGTGAGTTAGTGTTTTTGATATTTTTAGATGCTGCTCGGCACAGCAAACACAAGTGCTCAAGACTTTATAATTAAAGCAACTATTTTGGCAGTCAGATGTTGCCAAGCTGGAGCTCTTGGTTTGAAACCTTCTTGCAGAAGGAGGCGCCTTGACGGCACCCTGTCCTGGTGAGGGCATGGTCATGACGGGAGGGACAGGGTCCCCATGGGTACCCACCTGCCCTGTCAGGAGGGACACAGGGGCTCAGGAGGCACAGCCAGGATCAGCTCTATTTTTCTGAGATCTGCAAATCTGGAGCCATGGGCTCCCTGTGCCACCGGTCCTCCAACAGAGGTGGCAGGAGTGGACCCGCTGGGCAGGCATGGTCCAGGCATGATGGGGACGAGTGTGTCAGGGCTCATCCTACTGCATCCACTGTGCCCTTGGTGCGTCTGAGGTGCATCCCTTCTCCATCCCCACCACGGGAGTCACTTGTCCTAGCACCCAGCCATGCCCTGACAGGTTGGGCAGAGCCTGCCTGAGCCAGCAAAGCCTATTTCCCTTCACGGGCTGAGAGCTAAACCTAAAAATAACCTTGTTATCTTCCACTTGATCCAAATCAACATCAGCCCCAGCCATAAATAGCTGAGTGTGTGTCTAGGTGGATCGATGTTGGGAGAAGAGCTGTCTGTGGGGGTGGATTGCAGGGGACGGGGGGCTCGGTGGGGTCACTGTCCCCCACGGAGGGCTGGCCCCACTGCAGGGGGGTCTCTGCACCAAGCTGAAAAGTCGCTGCTTTGCCCCCACCGCAGGGCCCAGGTGCTGGCCATGCTCGGAAGGGCTGTGCCCCCAAGGTATCTGCATGTCTGCCGATGGGCGAGGAGGTTCTGTCCTGTTGCAAAACAGGTCCCAAAAATAGCCTGGGATGAGCGCTGAATAAACACCAGACTGTGCGCCCTCGCTGACATGGGCCCTCACGCAACTCGTTACCTGAAAATCCCCTGGCACCGTTACAGCTGCAGGACCCTGTCCCGAGGGGCTGTGGTGGGCTACCTGGTCTCATCCTGCCCATGGTCTCATCCTGTGCCGGCATGCCATGCCATGCCACCCTGGGCTTGCTGCAGCCCCTGTGGTGCCCCAAGATGGCCAAGGGCAGGCTGCTGGCACCCCCTAATTTAATACCTGCACCCCAGGTTTGGCTGCTCCCCTGCGCTGGGTTCCCCGGGGAGGTTTCCCCAGCCTCTGCCAGGCTGCGAACAAGGAAGAAGCTTTGGGATGGAGGCAGCAAAAGAAACCATTCCCCTTGTGGTTCAGTGAAGAGGGATGAGTAACTGGGTGGGGAGGTGGGAATGGGAACCTCAGCTGCTCCCTGCAGGTTAAGGAGGAATTACTGTGCCAGTTAATCCCTTGGCTCAGCCACTGGGAATGGCCGAACGGGGACAAATCCCTGCTTTCACAACTGCGTGTACATGCTGGGAATGGACTGCTGTCCCCTTACAGCGTGGCCAGCTGTCCTTGTCCCCATCACTGGGGAGCCATGTCAAGCCAACGCATTTCATACCTATCCCAAAGCGTGGTTTCCTCTGGCCTGGTTGTGGCAGCTGCCTGTGGTTCTCCCCAGCTGCTGTGGAGTGGGAAAGCCCCACAGAGACACTCTGGGTGGGGGAAGCGATGCTGAGATCTGCAGCATGCCAATGGGGAGCCTGGCCCTGCTCCTGGCATCAGCAGACAGAGGTGGCAGCGGGGCAGGAGGGACTTGGGGCAGCCTGGCACCCCACCAGCCACTGTGCCACCTGCTAGTGGGTTTGGAAACTGGTACCCTGCAGGGAGGACACGTTTTCCTGGGTGCTGCTGTTGGGTAAGTCCTCCAGGCTGGGATTGTTTTGGGGCTTGGGGCACAAGCAGCTCTTTGCAGCGGGGCTGGAGCTGCCCTGGCTTTGCAGCGGTGCCCGGGCAGGGCAGGGAGCCCAGGGTGTCCCCGGTGCCTCATGCTGGGCCCCAGCCAGTGCCCTTGCAATTCCTTCTCTGAGCACTGAAATTAGCAACCGACATCAAAGAGGAGCGGGAAAAAAAAAAAAAAAAAGAGGTAGAGGCTTTGTTTACTTGAATCAAAAATAATTTGTGGCACTGCATCTTCTTCCAAGGCAAACAGAGCAGGAGCCCATCCGTGCTAATTTGGGAAGGTGAAAGGGAGTTAAATGAAAACACGAACCTCTGACAGGGAAACAACCAGTCTCTCGTGCTAAAATAGAACCATGGACGCCGGTCAGCCTGATATGGAGGAGCTGGGGAAGGTGCTGTGAAATCCAGGGCAGCGGGAGGGAGGCACAGCCAGTATCGGGCAATAAAACCTAACGTCACCCTGTGCAGAGCCCTGTGCCAGTGGCCGAGGCCAGCCCGCAGCCCCGGGCGAGCAGGGCAGGGCTGGGGTGCTTGCATGGGGGGGTCTGCTTGTCTTTGTATACAAGGATTATATCTATCTATCTATCTGTGTGTGTGTCTGCCTGCCTGCTCCACCTGGGTCTCAGTCTGGGAGACACAAAACCCCCCAGGAGCTAAGGGGCATAGTGAGGATTGCAGGGGGTGAAGTGTCACCTCCTAGCACCCCGTCTCTCATGAGACCCCAAATGGCTGTTGGTGTCCCCCGGCACAGACGCTGGCACTGGATACATGTTTCACCACCCTTGGTAGTGGATACTCGGGGGTCGGTGCATCCTGGGGACCAGGATCCTTTGCATCCTTGCAACGGCTGTGGGAGGGCATGGGGTGGTGGCACCCCCGGCCTGGCAGCGGTGCTGTGGGGAGGGATGCAAGCACCACTGCTGCGGGACGTCCCCTTCGACTGCGTTTCTGCTGCTGCTCCTCTGGGCACCCCGAGAACCCAGGGGAAGCCCCGAGCTGTGAAATGCTGCTGCGTGATGGAGACTGAGCGGTGTCAGAGCCAAAGCAGAGGTGGATTTCCATGCTGCTGGGTGAGGTGGCGATTGCCTCTGATGCTGAGTGTCACCACGTGGCTGCCGAAAGGCCTCTGGTGCGTCACCGCGCCACTAGCACCCGCTGTCGTGGAGGTGTGACGGTAGGGAGCTGGATATGAAAACCAGCCGCTTTTATGAGCAGAGTGATATGTTTGTTTGGGCAGCGGGGAGGAGTGTGACATTCGTACCTGCCGTGGGAACAGCACGGGCTGTCCTGGGCTGCAAAGACAACCTGTTCTGGCGGGTTTCCATACTCTCTGGAAAGGACCTGGGAAGCACCCCAAGTGTCCATCCACCCCACCACCAGCCAAGGGACTCCCCAGTGCTGCAAAATGCTGCAGTGCGTCAGAAGGGACGGGACAGCCATGGCTTCTGCTGGGGCAGGGTAGGGATGGGGGACCTGCCTGTGGATTTTCTGGGGCTGCTCCTGTGCAGCCACAGGAATATTCTCTGTCAGGGAGGGTGCTGGTCTTGGCCTTGCTCACTGCAGCCCCACTGCAGCTTTCCTGTAGCCAAATGCAATTTAAAAGATGCCCATAGGGTCAGGCACTTAATAATAGCACCTGGCCTCTTCTCTGCACTCTTCTGGGACAAGGGCATGGTCCTGCCATGGTGGCGATGGCTGTCAGCAGGACTAAATAACGTGCGACGGTGGGGCACCAAGGTACCAGGCAGTAGGGGCCACAGAAACCCCATGCCATTGGCACTGGGCATTGTTTTCCTTCAGAGGTTCCTGAATTAATGGTAGAGCTGAGTCTTGGCTGTGCAGAGACATGGGTTGAGCTGGTGGAAGGGTTTTGAGCAGCAGAGGACGTGTGTCCCTGTGAAGGGACGACCTTCAGCCCTGTTTCGTCAAGCAGAAACATGCCGCCTCACCAGCTGCCTTCTCACCTCCTCACCTGCATGGCGTTTTGTAACTTGGCACGGTTTGGCTTCACCTCCCCGCCTGCTCTCTGCGCAGGGGGTGGAAGTCCCATCTCACAGAAAGGGATTAATTGCTTGCCAGTATTTTTAGGTAGCAAAGCCTGAAATTATCTGAAATTGGAGCAAAGGGGAACGCGGCGCCGGGGAGGTCAGGACTGCAAGGGTGGCTGGCTGAGCTGGGCTGCCGAGGAAGCGCCCAGCTGGAGCTGCAGGAGCGAATACCAAGGAAAACAAGTGTATGTGCAAAATCCAAAGCAAACAAGGCCACCCACACCCCTGAAATCTGCACCTCTGCTAATGACGGGGCCGGTTGGCGCAGGTCGGCTCTCCGAAGAAAGCCCGCCTGCATCTGTCCGTGCCAGCTTCTTAAAATAACCGGACAGCAAGCGTGCTTAGCGCAAGGAGACTAAACCAAAGGCAGTTTCTCTCTGGCATGATCCCGAAGGGGAGGGCTCTCGGACAGCAGGCGTGCGGGCTGAGGCGCAGCATCACCTCACCCATCTCGCCACCGACCGAGGCATTTTGCAAGGCTGAACCACACACGCCGCTCCAATGGCTGCCCGTGCCACCACAACTTTCTCACCTGGGGCAAATGTAGGCTGATGTCATCTTTAACGATACGACACATGGCTTTACCTCCCCCTCAAGGGTATTTCTTTAATTGAAAAATTGGGCTAAAGAGAGACCTTCCACCAAGTGCAGTTAATTGCTAACAGGAGCAGGGAGTTTGTGGGGCACTAGCCCGGATGCAGGGATGAAGCCAGGGTAATTCAGCATTCTCTCATTCCCTTCCTATCCAGGTAAATTGGCAATATTTATTTTATTTTTTTAAAAAGGAGGATACTGGCTGTGCTCTTGGAGAGCCTCTTGGAAGCTGGGTTGTGGCATAACTGCACATGCTGCATAACATGCTGCAGCTGGAGGCAGGTAGCAGGGAAGGGGTAGGGGACAACGGGGGGATACGGTGGAAGGGGTTGCTGGGCTGGCAGGGTGGCCAGGGGGCTGCTGAACCCAAAAAATGCTGCTCTGGCACTGCCTGGCCTCCAAGCAGGGCTTTTCCCCGCAGCAGGTGCTGTGGGTGCCTGCTCCTCCCTGCCCTGCCAGCGGTGGGGCTGAGCTGGACCAGCCTGCAGCCATCCCCAGGGACCCCATCGGCACTTCAGTGCCATGTCCCGGCTGGGTGCTAACCCTGGGAGCAGCGCCCTGTCAGAGCGGGGTGCTCCCTCGGATTGTCCTTGGGTCCCCATTCGCCTCCGGCTGGTAACTGCCCCATGGCTGGGAACACTGACAATATTTATCCGTGGGGCACGTTCCCTGCCTGACGTCACCAGGACTGACAAGGGCTATCTAAGTCATCAGCACTAAATCTAAATCCCTGCCAATCCTGCTTCAGCAGGGGAGTTGGACTAGACGATCTCCATGGTCCCTTCCAACTCTAAAAATTCAGTGAAAATTCAGTGAAATTCAGTGTAGTGGCAGTGACACAGCACCTTGTGTGGGGACCTGCCTGCTGCCCCTGTCCTGGCCGCAGGTGAGCAGAGAGAACCCACGGCAGCACGTGGGTTTCTGTGGGTTTTGTGTTGCACGAGCCCTGCTGCTCCCCGCTGAGTGCGCAGCCCCCGAGAGACCCTGGGATGGGGTGTGTGTGTGTGTGTGTGACCAGATTGTGGTGCAGCCCCCTTTCTGTGTCACGGCTGAGCAGTGTGGCTGCCTGTCCCAGGCACATCCTTCATGCACAGAATCATAGAATGGCTGGGTTGGAAGGGACCTTAAAGACCACCGAGTTCCACTCCTCCTGCCATGGGCAGGGACACCTCCCACTAGACCAGGTTGTTCAAAGCCCCATCCAGCCTGGCCTTGAATGCCTCCAGGGATGGGGCATCCACAACTTCTCAGGGCAACCTGTTCCAGTGTCTTACCACCCTCACAGTAATTAATTTCTTCCTAATATCTAATCTAAATCTCCTGTCTTTCAGTTTAAAACTGTTACTCCTAGTCCTATCACTTACTTCCTGATAAAGAGTCCCTCCCCAAGGCCAACCCTGCAGCAAGCTCTGTCACGTGCTGGTGTCACTTGGCAGAGAAGGGGACTGTGTAGAACCCTGGGGGAGATGGTAAAGCTGTGGGCATCCTGGGGAGGACACACTTCAGCTCTTGTCTAGGGCAGTTACAGCATCTGGCTGTGACTGGGCTTGTAGTGGCTGGCGCAGCTCCATGGTTAGCAAAGAGCTGATGTCAGTGGTTGGGGTGATGATGACTCCTACAGACCCCAAGAGGACATCCCCTCCCCAGTGCAGGGTGTGAGGAGGGAGCACACCCAGAACCAGACCTGCCTGGCAGGCCCAAGGGATAGCAATGCATCCTATGGGATAGGGCCACCACTGGAGCAAGAGCTGGTGTAACCCAGAGCTGCTGCTGGGGTGGCACAGCTCAGCCCTGCCTGGGACAGAGGACACTGGTGTGGGTGAGTCTCTTAGGGAAGCCATCGGCTGGCTCTGGCATCGGATGGCTGCAGAAGGGGAATGTCAGTGCAGGGCTTTTTCCTGGAAAATCATTAAGAGTTTGACTCAAGTCATTCCCTGGGGGAAGCGAGTGCAGCCTGGTGTCCCGCTGAGCTGCGTAGCAGGGAAGTGATGGCACATCCGTCAGGGTCACCCCCCCGTGTGGGACACCACTGCCTCCCACGGCGTCAGCACAGGGGGACGCCATGTAAACCATGATTAAATGGTCCCTGACAGGAGCCCACGCTGGGAGGAGTCATGAGTGTGCCTGGCAAGAGGCTTTGGGTTTTGCTCTGTGCGTCACTAGCCCAGGGGGTGACTTCTCTGTGGCTTCTCCCCAGCATGCTGGCAGATGACAGCCAATTTTGCCTGTCCCCCCCACTGCGCCCTGAGTGATGCAAGGGTGATGGTGGCCGCCGTGGTAGCCCAGGCAGGGAGAAGGGCTGCCCTGTGCCTTGCGCCTCTCTGGATTTCTCCCTGTGTGGTTTCTGCAGAGGGCTGAAGGCTTTGAACACCTGAAACCAGCACAGTCGAACCCAGAACTTGCCCCTGCCCAGCTGGGCTGCGTGCACAAGTGAATGTAGAGGAGGGGCACAGGCACTTGCCTCCTGCCCCCGGCAAGAGCCCTCACCACTGGGCTGGGAAAGGTTCATTTCCTCGGGCATATTATAATCTATTAATTAGGTAATGGACACTGTTGGTTGAGGTTTGGGTTTCACCGGCCGTGATGTCAAATGGAGGTCAGGCACTTGGCTTGTCCCCTGCCATGCCTGCCCTCATTTAAAGGCCGTGCCCTGCAGCCATCGCGAGGGCAGCATCTCCGCTGCCTGCCCTGTCCCCCCGTGCTTGGTGTGGGCATGGGTTGGTATGGCTCTTTGCGGTGCAAAAGCTTCTCCTCAGGTCTCGGGAACGGGGAAGGAGCATGGATGGTCTCCAGGACATTCCCCCAGGATCTGGGTTCAAGGCATGAGGGACTGTATGGGGATTGGGATGACCTTGGCATCACCCCACACTCACTAGTTTTGCTGGGCGAGGGAGGGAGCTGGCACTGCAGTGGGATGGCGGTGCTGGGCATGGCCCATCCCCGTTCCCAGCAAGCCCACAAGTTATTTTTACAGGTCAAAAACAGTGTGCTCCTGATGGCATGGATTAGCAAAGGTACTGGGATGGATCAGCAGCTTCCTCATGGCCTGGAAAGGTGCAGGGAGCCAAGGACCGGTGCTGGGGAGCTCTGAGGACCCTGAGGGGGCTCCCACAGCCTCGTTAGCTTTTGGGACCAGAGGCCGTACATGGAGCAGGGGTGACACGCAGCCAGGCTTTCCCTGGGACACATCCCGATGAAATCCCAGCAGAGGTGGCTGGGGAAGGCCCACCCCAACCCAGATGGAGGAGAGCTGGCTGTCCTGTGAGGGCTGACTGCATTGCTGCCGGCATGTCCACTCACTGCTGCAGCTCTCCTTTTCTATTTTAATTTGCTTTTCTCGTTTGCTGCATTGTTATTTTGTTCTGAAAGAGCTTTAGGAGGCCGCTTTGCATCTGACCCGCTGGGAGGAAGCGGGGCCACCCCTCTGCTCTCCCCACTCCCTGGCAAAAGGGGGCATTTCTTTTCCCCCTTTATTTTAGTGCTTTGATGCCTTTGTAATTTATTTTTGCAGCAGACTTGTTTTCATGATAAAATGGAAATGTTTCCCGTGGGTGGCTTTAAAATGAAAGGCTGAGCGAGGAGGCTAAAAATAGCCCCGCATGAGCCGCTGGCTGCCTGAGCCGCTGGGCTGGGCAGGGGCTGCCTGCCCGCTGAGCCAGGGAGGGGACCTGGTGGCCCCTGGGGCTGTCACTGCAGGGACCCCCACCGATGGTTAACCCTCCTCACACCGGAACATGTGAGATTGTTCACAGGCCGAGTTCTGGGTTGCTTTTCTCTGGAGCTAAGCTTGGTTATGCTGTGCTTGGGACAGACTTCCCTTCTCCTGGTGTGAGCCCTTGTTGGCTGGGTGGGGACATGGAGAATCCCCACGGGACCATTGCTGATGGCATGGAGCGCACAAGGCAGCTGGGGCAGTGTCAGAGAGGGGGTGCTGAGACCCCCAGCTGGGAAGGAGAAAGCCTGGAGCTGATGACTAGGATGAAGGTAAAGGGCCATGACTCAGTAGCCGGGTCTGCCCAGCCCCTGCCTGGCTACCAGCCCTGGCCTCTCTCCCTAGGGCTGTACCAAGGGCCACCTCTGCTGGATCTGGATGTGTCCTGGGTAGGACATGGCTCTCAGCCTTTATCCACTGGAAGCGATGCTGCTGGGGAGAGTAATGTCTCTCTTTACAAGAACCAGCTGCCCCACTAGTGGGAAAGTTCAGCTCCGTTTACCCTGTTGACTCATCTTCTTCCCTTTCATCTTCTCTCAGATGTAGCTTATTATATGGGGCTATAAATAGGGTTGGCTCCTGATTACATGTGCCCAGCTATTACCGTTTCTCACCCAGGCGTGACGTGAGCAGATAGCCTGCCGGCAGGGATGCGTAACGCTTCGTTATGGCTGTGGGAATGGGAGTGGGCGGGTGGGTTTGTCTGTGGCTACCTCCTCCTTTTATTTTTGATGGCAATAGCTCTGTGGGTGCCTCCGACTGAATCTCATCACAGCATCCCTTTCTGCTGCTCTCCCACACCTCTTCTGTCCTCCAAGTGCCTCCTGCTGCCATGTGCTGGGGCACCACTGGCCGGCTCCCACTGTCCTGGAGCTGCAGAGCAGAACCATCTGGGCTGTGACCTTGCTCTGCAGTAGCTGTGAGCGGCTGGGCAGCGTGGCAGCTCCCTGTCACTGGGGAGAGGGGCGATGCAGCCACTTGGCATCCCATGCTTCAGTAGCATCTCAGCAGGATCCAACACATATGAGGGAATTTGGTTTGCTCAGCCTTGAGAAAAGAGGGCTTAGGGGAGACCTTATCACCATGTTCCAGTATTTAAAGGGTGGCTACAAAGATGGTGGAGACTCCCTTTTTTAGAAGGAGTCACATGGAAAAGAGAGGAATAATGGGTACAAGTTACTCCTGAGGAGATAACGATTGGATACAAGAGGAAAATTTCTCACAATAAGAACAATCAGCCATTGGCATGATCTCCCCATAGAAGTGGTGGATTCCCCATCACTGGACACTTTTAAGATCCAGCTGCACAGGGTGCTGGGCCATCTTGTCTAGACCATACTTTTGCCAAGAAAGGGTGGACCAGATGATTCTTGAGGTTATCTTCCAACCTGGTATTCTATGATTCTATGATATTTCCTGAGCACGGCCTCAGAGCCCTGTAAGCGTGCCAGGAATGGCAGGGAGATCATCATAGGAGCTTTATTACTGCGTAGGTGTTCTCAGGCTGTGATCGAGTCACTCTGAAGCCATCTCTGACGAGGAGGTGCCGGGCAGGCTGGCTTGGGACAGTAATGCTGCTGGGAGGCAGTGGCACGTCACTCAAAGGCATTTGATATAAATAGATGAGAAGCTGAAACCGAAAGCTGTAATCGTGTGCGTGCCAGCACGAGACCCGAGCGGGTAAACACAGGTGGCTGCTGCGTCCGCCAAATGGATTCCTCCCGAAATGCAGCTCAGTGACACAACCGGTGTCCCACAAGTGTGGCCTGGTGACACAAATAGCCCCAGCCTGGCTGCGAGGTGGGGAGCGAAGGCACCAGCAGAGCCCACAGCCCTGCTGGGATGGCAGTCCGTCAGCAGGGCTGGGAAGTTATGGATGTTGAGAATCCCGGCAGGGATTGAGCTGACCCCGACCAAGAGCGCTGCGGTGCCGGGATGTTTGCCGGGGTAGCGGTCTGTGCAGTCTGGGATCGGGGGCTGGTGATGCGGCTCACATCCCCCGAGGCGCGGTGAAGTCAGCCGTTTACTTGGAAATTACTCTCGGCTGGAGGCGGACAAGGTTAAATTGCAAATGAAAGTCAAATATTTACAGCATTCAAATTAGCACTGTGATCTGTCGGGCTGGGAGACCTTGTGCAGCCATTCCTGTGCTGCAGAGAAATGTTTGCAAGCTGGCGGCTCTGCCCTGCCCTGGTCCGGCCACAGAGAGCGTGGACCCGGCTGGCCTCGCTTCCCAGGACTGCCCTTGAGGGATACCAGTTCCCTGCGTGTTTTTGGTGCCAGCCCCCAGAGGGTGAAGGTGCTGGGGTGCGCTGCCAGGCCTTAAATGCCAGGAAGAACAATGATCTCCATTTAGTGGATCTGCTCCATAATAGGGACTATTGTGACTCTCGCATTCCTCAGGCACCATTTGGGTGGTTAATTACCCTTGCTCTTAAGTAAACAGATAATTGCGCCTTACTGAAGGGTGGATGTTGAAGGGACAAAAGATGGGGTATGGGCTCTGCTTCCCTCGTTTTCAGGGGCTCCTCCCTGCCCTGCCATGCAAGAAGAGGACGGATGGCTGGTGCCAAAGTCTCTTGCATGGGGCTGCATCTCCAGACCATGGGCCACCACTGCAGCTCTGCCCTCAGACTCCTCTGACACTTGGAGATCCAGCCATGGATCTGGGGAGATTTTTGATGAACTTGTTAGACTTGGTGAATAGGGAATTTATCACTTGCCAGCAGGGCTGGCGTCACCAGCCAGCATGAGGGAAGTATGATGGGAACAACCAGTATTTATTAAGGAGCTGGCACTGGAAGGGAAGCACCCTGGTGAGAACTCTGGGGAAGCAGCTGGGACCGGAGAGGCTGGGTTTCCCAGCAGATTTAGGCAGCAGGATCTAGGCAGCCCCAAGCTGGTGGAAGCTAAAAACCTTATTGCCCTCATTGCCTCTGTGTCATGATTTCTAGTTTTGATTTGCGTCGATGGCCAGAGACTTTTAACATAAGGGCTGAGATGCTGGAAACCACTGCAGTGACAATGAGCCCGTCAGGGCAGGGATGTGTAAGCTCATGCTGTAATGCCCCAATTCTCCATTTCCAAGGCCTTTGGTGATAAGAATGGCAGGAAAATGAAAGAACCACAATCCTACACTTTGAAGAACTTCTCTGTTCACTTAAAATAAGGGGAAAAGACTCTGAGCATGTTTTCCACATTCCCCAGGGCAGCCCACGGCAGTGAGGCTGCCTAGAAGCTGCCCAGGTAGACATGCAGGATTTGATGCAGACAGGTGAGGAAAACTCTCCTGGATGGGTACCTGTACGTCACACGGGTGTGGTCTATCTCTCTCTGTGATGCTGATCAACAGCGGCTCTCCCGCATGGTACCAGCCATGGCAGGGGGGCAGAAGCTCTGCCCCGATAGCCCCAGATGGGACAAGCAGGTCTGGAGCTGCTCCCAGGGGGCTGCAGCCCTCGCTGAGCAGCACAAAGTGTGTCCCTGCGGGGTGACAGTGGCAATAGATGACAATAATCCCTGGCAGCTGTCAGCAGAGGTGCCCCGTGGGCTTCACAAGCAAGCATGAAGTGAGCCTCTTGTCACCTTTGCGAGGAGGGGGAACCCAGCGTGAGCCCCCACGGGCTGGCTGTGGCTCAGGGCACGTGTGCATGTCACTGGCCTCACGCCTCAATGCTGGCACGGTGCCGAGCCACCCGTCATGAGGGAATCAAAACGCTGTGGCCGGGAGGATTTTGCAGGCTCTTTCATTAACCTTGGCCCAGATACAGTTTGGTTTAATAATCCCTACACGGATTGCCCAGATCAGGGCAGCATTTGGCTCGTCTCTGAGATGAGAGAGAGGGGGAATACTGAGGAGTATTTTTTCGGATAATTTTGCCAGCTCTGTGACCCTGCTGATGGATTTGGCCGAGGAAGGGGGGCAGCAGCCTTTGCCCCGTGCCAGCCTCGGCTCACGTTCCTCCCGTCCCAGAGGGGCTGCTGCGCC
>JAOXNO010000003.1:2589756-2622435 GCA_028565335.1 Limnodromus scolopaceus
GAGGAAGGGGGGCAGCAGCCTTTGCCCCGTGCCAGCCTCGGCTCACGTTCCTCCCGTCCCAGAGGGGCTGCTGCGCCAGCCTGCCCTGCTTTGGATCAGCCCACAACATCTTTGATTTCTGAGGTCAGTGACAGCTGCTGGCGGGCCTGGCCTTACGCCCTGTTTACTTTTTAAGCAGCTCAACGCAAACACGAAATGAACAGCTTCCTTGGGCTGCTTTAACTGTTTCATTATTCCTGCTGAGGAACTGAGGATGAATTAGTATGAGGCCCGTGGCCTCCACGCAGCTGTGGCTGTTTGCACCGGATGAGGCTTTGGTCCTTCGGCTTAATCCTGGGTTTGGTTATTGAGCCCTCACTAATAACTCTTTTCCGCTGGGCTCACGTGTCATCTGCAGCGTATCTCTGCTCCCCTGGGTGCATATTGGCGTGTTGCACACCGGGTAAACAACCCTGCTTTGGGGCAGCAGTTTTCCCTTGGGGTCTGGAGGGGATCTCTGCAGCTCTCTGGGGACCTTCTGCACCCTCTTCCCTCCAGGGGATGCAGGGCTTTTCTGGCAAGGCATTTGCCCCTCGCTGCCCGCAACGCACCCCTTGTCAGCCCTTCCCCACCCAGAGGCACAGCGAATACACCCTCCGGTCCTTCTCCACCGGCCAAACCCTCCTGCCCCCTCGCTGGGAGAGCCTTGGCCCTGCGGTGACAGGCGGCTGAGGAGTGGCAGGAGGCCAGCAAGACGTCATCTCTGTGCTGGGAGCACACGCTGTTCCCTTCTGCAAATGTCTTGGGAGGAAGGAATTTAACTCAGAATTTCCTCCTTAAGAGCTCCAGCCCTTGTTCTGGGCAGAGTCTTCTGGGAGAGGGTTTTTGTCCGGCTGGGATGCAGGGGGAGGACAGAGGGTGGCTGTGGGTGTCAGGATGCCACCAGGGAAGGATGCTGGGCCAGCTTGGATCCTCCTAGTTCCTCTTTTCTGCTAATGGCTCCTGCACAGGTTTCTGTAGCCCTGGCTACCAGGGAGGCTGAGAGACGGAGAGGTGCGGAGGAGAAAGATTAAAACTGCCGTGGCTCAGGCAGCCCCTGCGGGGCCCTGGAGGTGCTGGTACACGCAGTGACAGTGTCAGATGCCCGGGGAGGCACGAGAAGCATTTGCAGCCTCACAGGCACGCCGAGAGCTCGCTGTGGAGGTCTCCTGCCTCTCCTTGCCGCCCTAGGGCTGCATTGCTTGCCTCGGGCTAGCAGCCCACAGCTCTCTGCCCAAGGGGCTGCTGGGACCCCCGTGCCCGATGCACAGTATCTTTGCAAAGAGGTTCAAGGCGAATCTTCCTTTCTGCCACATGGCTGCTTGTGCCATCTCATGGCCTGAGCCACCCTTCCACGTGGCCAGCCAGCACGTGAGTCGCTCTCGCCCAAAAGCAAGAGCCGGTTGCCAGGCTGGAAATCGTGACCTCCCTGCAGGAGCAGCTCTCTCTGTTACTTGCTCCAGAGCCGTGATGTTCTGCTTTTGCTTACTGATGTTTCGGCTCCACAGTGGTCTGGGTACTGGGAACAGCCAGCATAATTAGCGCTTTTGGTGCCACTTGCTTGTCATGGACGTTGAAGCCCTTTGCGGATTTCTCTGTAAGAAGTAGGTCAGCATAAACTCTCTCATTGGAAAGGGGAGAAGCACAGAGGATTAATTAACTTGCTTGGTATTGCACAGCCAGGCAATGGCAGTGCTGCCGGAAAGCATCCCCAGTCCCAGGGGAAGAGGGGGCTCTTGTGGCAGAACCTTCCTCCTCCCTGTTGGGCACCAGCACAATCGAGATGCTCCTTGCTTGCTCTCCCAAAGCAGGCTCCATCCAGCAGCTCCTGAGTGCAGCCTGGTCATTTGCTGGCCGAGTGATAAACTCCCCATCCTGACAGCCCTGCGGCTGGCGGTCGCTGATGCCTGGGTGTTTGTAGCCGGTGCCTGTTTCAAAGCAGCAGAAGCTGGCAGTGATGTAACCTGGCACTAAAAATAGTCTGAGGAAGAGCTGCTGAAGCAGCAGGAGAAACTGCAGGGAAGGCATAAATGGCAGGGCTGAATTCACAAAAATCACATTCCTGATTGATGCTGATTCAGTCCGTCCTCTTGGCATTGCCTGAAGTGCTAGTGCTCCAGGGGCAATGGGCCAGAAGTGCTTGCTGCTACCGGCTCCCTGGGCCCTGGAGGCCTGATGGAGCATGTTCATCCCAGCTGGGAGAGAGCACCACTCATCCCCATCTGTCCTGACTCTCATGTGGGTCTTCTGGTTTTTTTTTTTGATGGGCAAAACTATAGCCCAGTGGTGGGCAGGACAGAGAGCCTGCAGCAAGGGGCAGGAGGATGAAGGTCCCAGACATGGACACACATGTTACAGCTTTTTTTTGGCAGAGGACAGGTCTGCTTTTGAGTGGAGCAATCTGCTTGGGAATCCTAGAATTGCAGAACACTTTGGGTTGGAACGGACCTTTAAAGGTCATCTAGTCCAATCTCCTTTGCAACGAGCAGGGACATCTTTAACTAGCTCAAGTTGCTCAGAGCCTCGTCCAACCTGACCTTGAATGTTTCCAGGGATGGTGCATCAACCACCTCTCTGGGCAACCTGGGCCTGTATTTCACCACCCTTATTGTAAAAAACTTCTTCCTGACATCTCATCTAAATCTTCCCTCTTTCAGTTTAAAGCCATTACCCCTTGTCCTATTGCAACAGGCTCTGCTAAAAAGTCTGTCCCTGTCTTTCCTGTAGGCTCCCTTTAAGTACTGAAAGGTCACAGTAAGATCTCCCCAGAGCCTTCTCTTCTCCAGGCTGAACAACCTCAGCTCTCTCAGCCTGTCCTCAAGGAGTGGTGCTCCATCCCTCTGGTCATTTTTGTGGCCCTCCTCTGGACCTGCTCCAACAGGTCCATGTCTTTCCTGTGCCGAGGACCCCAGAACTGGATGCAGTGCTTCAGGTGGGGGTCTCACCAGAGCAGAGTGAAGGGGCAGAATCACCACCTGCTGGCCACGCTTCTCCTGGATACAGGATACAGCCCAGGATACAGCTGGCTTTCCAGGCTGTGAGCGCACATTGTTGTCTCATGTTCAGCTTTTCTTCCACCAGTGTCCACAAGTCCTTCTCGGCAGGGCTACTCTCAATCCCATTTTAAAGGGGAAGTCCACCGTGAAATAACTACGAAACCTGCAATAGCTGAGCCCGTTCCTCCATGGCGCCCATTGCACAAGGCTGAGCTTCCTCGACCATGGCCTTGACCCCCTTGCAGCTCCTGCCAGCCTGTCCCACAGCACCGTGGGCTCTGCCATGAGCACCGTCAGCTCCTCAGTGGGGACAATTCCATCGAAAGGAAGGACTTTTCTCTTCTCTGAATACAGAGGATTTATTCTGAGGTGAGCTGGACCTCCTTATTTAAGAGAACCTGGTAGAGTTTTTCCCTTTGAGGTGGGGTGGAAAAGTCCATCTGCAAAGCTAGAAGACACATGGGGATATGTTCTGACTTCTACAGCATCATCTCCTCCCTGATGGCTGGAGTAAGGGCCAGACTGGTAGGGGGCTGCTGAGAGGAAACCTAACAGGAGGAGCAGGCAAGGGGAAGGAACAAGAGAAAAACACATCCAAGCTCCTCTACAGGAGATTCAATGAGAGAACAACAGGGGGCTGCCTTCAGGGACAGACCGCAGGGTGTAAGGGAAAGAGAGAAGCTTTGGTTCCCGCGGTGGGGGGGTTAGTGCCGGAACATCTGCAGCATGGTCCTGTGGTTATTGTGTCGCTGCAGGCTTGGTGGGCAGGGAACGGAGCTGTTACAAGCCGGAGGCACGCTTGACTTCAGCGAGGAAGCAGGTATCGCAGAGAGCCCATCTGTGGTGAGATGGATGGTGGCGAGCGAGGCGTCACAAGCCCTTTCCTTCCTGCACAAAAGGCGCCCTGTGATGTGTGAAGTACAGACAGTCCCCTCCCAATTGCTATTTGTGCCACAATTTATTTCTCTCGTTTGAGTTACTGGTGCAAAATCTTGCAAGCGTTAAATTTGTTGAACGGGGATGAGAAGTTTTCTGTAACCGGTTCTTCATCCGGGGCGTCTCAATAAGGGATGTCTGCAGCTGCCGAGCCAAAGCTGACCTTCTCTCGCCTGCAAATGCCTCCCAAAGGGTCTGCCGGGACCAGCCCCGATCCCACAGAAATGCAGCAGGAGCAGGATTTGGGTTGTGTATCTGGGCAAAACCAGGCTGTGCAAAGCAGCCGCAGAAGCGAAAATGGAAATCAAAGGCTGGGGGTGGCAGGTTTAAAGCAGCTGAAGGACAAGCTGACTTATTTTGACTGATATTTATATCTGAACTGGCCTTTCCCTGCCCTAAATAGTCTGCTGTGCTGAGCCAAGCAGTACCAGTGACATTCTGGCAGTGCCAGGCGGTAGGTGTGGCGGGGTGTGCGACCATGGGCCACTAGCCAAACCCTGGTATCACTCGGCTTGGGAAGTTCCCAAAATGTTCCCTGGGGGAGTTTCAGCTATGAGTCGTGCTCCTCTTTGCGGGCTGGGACCTTGGGGATGTTTTGCTGAAGGCAAAGCCATGGAATCGTGACCATATAGAGGGCAGAGAGCAGTGCCTCGGGGTGAGCACACGAGCTGCTTCGTGGTGAGGTCTGGGTGCACCAACAAAGCCCAAGGGTCTCCGGGCAAAGCCTGGAGTGGAAAGTGCAATCCCAGACATGGGAGTCTGGCCCTAAGCACTGCTATGATAAACACAATTATACCACAAATAATAACACAAATAGAGATAATTATCGCAGCCTGCTGGAATGGCCCTTGTGCCGCTGCCCGGCCCTGCGGGATGGGGAAAGGAGCTGGGGGATTTTTTCACCAAGGAACGCCTGAGGGAGGCTCAGAAAAGGGAGAACCAGACAGCGAAGCTGCAGGAGGGCAGGCGATGGGGGACAGAGTTACCGCAACCTCTGAGCGAAACTGCCGGCTCTTTCCGGCTTCGGCTGCGGCTGAGACAGTCGCCCACGGAGCACAGCAGCACTGACACGGGAGGCAGGAACAAGGGGCTGACCCAAACCGGTGGATCTGGGTTTTTACTCTGGCTGCAGAGTCTCCAGCAGGGCTGTGAGCTGCCCCAAACGCACACCCCACCAGACCGACAGATTCCCGGGGCACTCTCCCAGAAGAGCTGGAAGACCACGTGTGGGCAATGCCACCGTGCCAGAGTGGCCATGGCTGTGTACCAGCAGTGTTATCAGCACATCAGTGTCCTGCCTGTGCATTTAAAGGCTCTGCCTTGCCCCCGCAGGAATACTTACAAAAGATTGTATGGAAAAAACCCTCTGGCCTCTCCTAACCTTTGGGCACTTGCTATCTATGTATTGTTCCTTTTGTGTGTTTTTTGGCAAGTGATTGTTTTATCCTACAATAACACATGAATTCTGCTGCAGCAGGCGTTCACTAGGTAAGAGAGAGTCCTGCTGGAGAGTTACAGCCACAGCAGACAGTACAAGTCTTATGAGGAGAGGCTGAGGGAGCTGGGGTTGTTCAGGCTAGAGAAAAGGAGGCTGAGGGGAGGCCTTATTGCTCTCTACAACTCCCTGAAAGGAGGTTGTAGAGAGGCGGGGATCAGTCTCTTCTCCCAAGTCACAGGCAACAGGACTAGAGGAAATGGCCTCAAGTTGCACCAGGGGAGGTTCAGGTTGGATATTAGGAAGAATTTTTACACTGAAAGAGTTATCAAGCATTGGAATGGGCTGCCCAGGGAAGTGGTTGAGGCACCACCCCTGGAGGTGTTCAAAAGACAGGTTGACATGGTGCTGGGGGACATAGTTTAGTGATGTTTTTTTTGTCAGAGTTCGGTTAATGGTTGGACTAGATGATCTTGAAGGTCCCTTCCAACCTAGATGATTCTATGATTCTATGACTGATGAAGGGAGAAGAGTGAGGGGACACAGCATTTTGTTACGCGGACCCCAAGCCAGATCTCCGTTAGCAGCCCACAGACACTGTCTCCAGGGCTCAGTATGGCTGAGAGGGCAAGGCAGGCTGTCTGGGGCTGGGGAGCTCACCCAGGACCCCCAGAAGTGGGTCTGGAGAGAGTCTTTGCTCTCTGAAGAGGCTGAAGACCTCCCCGGGACAGGCCAGGGAGTGGTTTGCAGGTGTCGCTGGCTCAGAGGCAGCTCTTTGTTGCTGCCATCTTTTCTGATTGCCCTCCTGCCTCTTCCCCGGGCAGCGGAGCAGGCTGTGGCAGGACGTGGGCACACGCAGTCGGTCCAGGGCTGCTGCAGGAACCCAGCAAGTGCCGGTGGGCTGGGCCGTGGCGTTCAGCCCTTTCCCGGCAGGTGAGCTGTTCCTCACCGGGCACTGCCGCCATCCCCGTGTTCTGCACAGCGTGGATCACGTGTGCTCCCCGCTCGCCTGAAGCAGAGCCAACAAAACAGACCTTAAACCATAAGTTACAGATGGTTTTGCTTGTGATTCCTGGGTCTGGTCAGATCAGTTAAAAGGAACTTGGGGTGGAGAAAAAAACCTTTCCATTAATCACAGCCTTTTGCAGGAAAGCACAGATCCTTCACCTGTGATCCCTCACGCCCTGGCTCATCGAGCAGCAACTGTCAGCTCTCCCTCTCTGCAGCTCTTGAGAAATCCCAGAGCTGAGCTCCCATCCCAGTAAACAAAGTCCGGTTGTGTTTTTCTTCTGTGACTCATCCATCAATTCATAATTGCTCAGGAGTAATAGAAAGTGCCTGGCAAGGGACAGGGCTGCCCGGCGGGCAGCTGAACTGCGGGGGCTCGGGCAGCTGGCTTTGCTCTGCTCCATGCAAAAAAAACCCATCGTTATCCTTCTTCTTCCAGCTCCATTCTCATAATTATTATTTTTGACCCTGAGAGGACTGAGGATAGAGCATGGAATCTATTTCCGTGCAAGACATCTTTAAAGCATGACATTTCCCTGCTACTTCATTAAATTAAGTGCTGTCCTCTTTTAGTGGCCTGGCTTTTTGAGTCCTGAATCAGACACATCGTCTGATGAAATGTTTTGCAAGTAAATAATAACTAGAACCATGTGCATTAAATTGAACTACCACAGGCACGGTAAAAATGGCATGGACCACGCTGTGCAGACAGAGCATGGGATTAAGATTGTGGGTGAGGACTATGCAGTTAGAAAAATGTATTGGGTTGGAACTGGGCTGATTTGGTGAGGAGTGGCTGAATTTTGGTTGATTGATTCAGGGTGTCAGTTTTCATGTACATGAAATTTTGCAACCCTCATCACAGCAAGAATAATGTTGAACTAGGAAACTTCATAACAGTCCTCTGCTCCCAGTAAAAGGAACAATTTCTACATCCTTAGCAGGGGAGGCAAGAAAATGAATATGCATGAACTTTATGCTCAAGGGTATTTCCTTTGGATCATGGATTTGACACAGCCCAAGAGGGAGAAGTTTGCTCTGCAGCTTCCTATATTGTAGCAGTTCTGTAAATAACGGGAAGTGCTTGTTCCTTTAAACTGTCGGTCTGGCACTTTTCATCAGCTCTTTAAAAATGTATGTGTATATATACGTGCACACAAGGGAGAGGAAGGTGTTCGTGGAAGTGGTATGTTTATTGCCTGTTTATTTAGTGAATTATTTTGGCAGTGGGAGAAACAGGCACCTTTCCGACTGCTTGCGTGAGCAGATCCTCACCAACTTAAGTGCTGCATCTCCTTTGTCTTGGCGAGGAGGAGGAGGAGGAGGAGGAGGGCTGAGGAGCGTTGCTATTGCAGTGACTCCTAGCTAAGAGCTAAGCGTCTTATACTCAACAGCCTGACGCCATCGCTCAGGGCGAAACGTTCTCAGGGTGAAACGTGGTGTGGGGTCACCTGGAGTGCCAGGCAGCCAAAGGATCAGCCTTACTCGCGTGTCTGGGGACACAGCTAGCTGGAGGTTCATCCTGGAGCCAGTGGGATGGGGGGCTGGAAGTTTAGGAAGTGACCATGAGCCGTGTGCGGGCAAGGGTAATGGGGGAATGAAAGGCTTGCCAAGCTGAGCTCGATGTTGACGTCTTATTGCAGGCATGAACTGTATCAGGGAAACTGATCGCGGGGGAGGCAGGAGATGGCTGAGTGACTCGCATAGCCTGGAATTGCTCCCCCGCTAATTAAGAGGAACGGAAAGAAGCACAGCAAGGAGCAAGGCATGAGGAAACCTAATGCTGCTGTGAGCATGTGGGAATATTCCCAGCCTCTGGAGGGATCGCACAGCCAGCCACTGGGGAGAGGTCCCATGGGGTGGCACCTCAGCTCCCCTCTCCCTGAGGTTGGGAAAATAAATCAGATGTCAGCTCTGGACCAGCTCCGGGCATGCAAATGAAGATTAAAACTAGTAGCACGTGTCAATAATCTCCAGCCATAACTGCCAGTCTCTTGAGTAAATTACAGACCTGCTGTCATGACCAGCTTCAGTCCAAAGAGGCACGGATTTAAAACAAAATCTTTAAATAACCAAGGAGTCACCAGTTTTAAATGGTGGCAGACACATACAAAAACAGATTTTGAAATGAAGATAATCATGATGGCGCCAGACAGATAAATGAGAAGACTCTCAATAGGCAGCCCTGCTTGGCTTCGATTGTCACCCTGATGGACACGAGAGGCATATTTTAAGCAGTGAGAACCAAGGGGTATAATTGTGTCTTACACAAGACTGTACGCGTGCTTGTACTTTAGAACAAGGAGAAATCGGAGATCTGTCCCCTCTCTGAATCTCTTCGGTGAACCGACACTCACCTCTCCAACCCAAGGAGCCACTCCCGGGCCAGGCCAGCCCTGTGCCCCTGCAGGAGGGCGGTTTGGGCGCGATGCTCTGTGCAGCCCTGCCTCAGCAGCCCATGGCCAGAACGGCCGGGTCCCTTCTGGAAACAAAGGATGCCTTTTGCTGGGTGTGTTGTGCAGCAGAATTGTGGTGGCTTGTGTGGCTTTTAGCTCTCTGACCTTTATTTAAATGAAATGCAGAGTAATTTGTATCTAAGTGGAGTTGTTCTGTGTCATTAGTGTGATTAAATAGATGGCAGAGCGTTACTAAGTTCATTGTCAGAGAGACTGTTGCTTAGTAATTTAAACTGCAATAATCCCATTATTCAGTCTTTTTTCCTTACAACGATGGTGGCTCTGTTGTTACAGGCGCGTTCATGGGCTTGTGTGCAAACCCTGACAACTGCGATGGCATTTAGAACATGAGCCCACAGGCTCTCCGGAGTCATTCAGGGTAAAGCTGAGTAGTGGGAGCCTCCGGGACGTTCTCCGGGAGCCAGCTGCGTAGGCCTGGATGAGATTTTTGGCGTTTACAGAAACACAGCACCCACGGGTTAGCCCAGGCATAGGGGCCCTACGAGCCTCCTCTGCTCCAAGGACTCGACAGATGCTCTTCCTCTGCCTCATCAGAGGCCAAAGCGCCCCAGTGACAGCGCGTTCGTGTTGCGCAGGAACAGAGACAAAACCTTTTTCAAGCAGGCACTGAGGGAAAGTTAGCAAGAGCCCTATCTACAGCCGCTGAGGGCCTGCAAGTCCCGGAGGCCTAACTCCAAAGATCGTTAACGGTGCAGGAAGAGGAAACCCAACCCACAGGCTGGCACCAGGCGGAGGGCGCCTGGGTGGGAGCTCGAAACTTGGGGACAAGGCTATGGTGGAGGCCTCTCAAAAGCCGAGGCCATGCCCCCTCACAAAGCTGGGGACCACGGAGGGGCTGCTTCTCCCCGCGGTCCCGCTTCCCAGCCCGGACTCTAGGGCGCCGGCCGGTCACCCACACCTCGCCACGGCTTCCGCGGCAGGGGTGCGGAGAGTCCCTGAAGGGACCCAGCGCTGCCCGGGCCTGAGGCCCCGGCGCCCGCCCCGGCTGCCCTAGCAACAGCGGCGCTGGCGGTTGCCCAATCAGCGCGGGGCGCTGCGGGCTGAGCCAATGGGGATGCGTGCGAGAGGGTGGGGCGTGCTGGGGTGGGGGGAGGGCCAGCCCCGCGCCGCGCCGCCATTTTGACGTCTGAGGAACAAAAGAGGCGAAGCCGCCGCCGCTGCCGGCTTAACATCAGGTAACGGGCGCGTCCCGCCGCTCCCCCGGGACCCCCGCTCGGCGCCGCGGGCTCTCGGCAGACCCGCTGTGGTCCGTCCCCCTCCTCCGCCCCACCTACTGGGTCGCTGGGCTCTGAGAGGGTGGCCGGGGTCTCTACCCCTCCAGGCCCCAGCCCCGCCTGCCGCGGGACGTCGGTGCCTGGCCTGATGGAGGCGGGGGATAGGCGGCTGCTCGGCTTCCCGCTGGGGATGCTCGGCGGTGGCAGGGGTAGGGGCATTGCCTGGGCTTAGCGGGAAGGGAGGGTGGCGACGGCCTGGCATCGTCCGCGGGGGATGCGGGTTTGGTCCGGAAGAGGGGGCCAGGGGCGAGCGGACACGACGACAGCCTTCAGGGGGCATCCCTGTTGGCACACCCCATCGCGCCTCCGGCCCGGCCCGGCCCTCCCCCGCGGGGCTGTGCCGGGCACGGGGGGGGGGGGTTACCGGGGCCGGAGGCGTTGGGCAGCGCCGGTTCCGGCTCAGCGCGGCTTGGGAGGGGGGTCGCAGGTATGCGGGCTTCGGTGGCTGGGTGACCCCGGAGCTGGTTGTCGCCCCTTGCTGTTACTCCCATCTGTGTGAATCATGAGAGGGTGGTTTTCCGTTTTACCTGGGTGATGGATGTGCTGCGGGTTTGGCGGCTGTTTCGTACACTCGGTAAATATTGCAGAATGAAAAAAAAGGGTGGTTCGGGATGTGTTGCATAATTGTACGTGCCGCTCACGAATACCCTTTTTCTGTGTAAAACGGATGTGCTCGGTGATGTCTTGAGCTGGTTTGAGCATCACAGATTTATAATACCTTGTTAACGTGACTTGGTGACCTCAGGGTCTTAAAGAAAAACACAGTTGAGGCTTTGGAAATCGGCATTCAGCTTAAGAAAATAAACGTTATCATTGTTGATAGAATAACAGCCTGTCGGTAGTTACACCCAGATATGTCCTTGGCCTTAATTCCACCGTGAAATGTACGTGTGTTTAACATTGATATATTTCCTGATATATGCTGGAATTTAATTGCCCTCTACTTCTAGGCTGTCTTTTTATTTTTTTGACACAGTGCCTTACACGTCCCATGTATTCAGGTGTTTTAGAAATGCATCCAGTGCCCATGTGCTTTTTTTAGACTCACAAATATCTGAACATTGTGAATGTTCTGTATCAAATGTTGTAATCAGAATTTTGCTTTAATATTTAGTTCCAAAACATAAAGCTAATGTGAGTTTGTTTTAACTTTTTGGTCAGGTGGTGTGTTACTGGTTATTACTCAACATGTAACAGTAGAACAGTTCGAATTTGACACTTGAGAATAACAAGATCAGGGTTATTTTGGCTTTTAAATGTCTAAGAATTGGCATCTTTGTGCATAACTTTGCTTAAGTAAGATGAAATCGCTTTGTAAAATGTGAAATTGTCTTTAAGTTGAAATTAATTTGCATATTTTCAGGACTTACGGTAATATTAAGGGATGGACACTGGGTTTATATACATATCTGCCCACACACAAATATGTGTATTTTAAAAATGGACTGATTGATTTGTTTATATTTGGCCAGTTTAACATCTTTCAGCTTGTTACAATTTTTTCTTGATTAAAGTATGTTATCAAATTAGGAAGAACCCAGTGATTTAACTGCCGAAATTCAGCAAATATTCTTCAAAAAGGCATAATTTTAAGTGCTTGGAAGTTTCTCCTGGCTAAGAGTCATGGGAAGGATTTCAGGGAAGGATTACAGCCATTCATATGTATTTGTTTGTAAACGTTTCAGACCTTAAACTTGGTCAGGTAGCTCTTCATAAATTTATACTGAAAAGCCATTTTCCTACCTTTTCTGTCTTTGGTGTTTATGCCTTTCTGAAGTAATAATCCATTATCTTGTCTGTGGTACTTTGGTTGTACAAGTAATGTAAGCTATATGTTGCTGCTTCTTCTTGGGGAAAGGTAGATGGGAGCCATCATAACCATGTGGTGTGGTAACTTGGAAAGGAGCCGGAAAAACTGGACAGTGGTCAGTCGTATGAATGCTGGGCTTTGCGCTCTCAAAAATTCTTTCCCTACCAGCTGCTTGCAAGGAAGACTTCAGATTTGTCAGGCATGCAGTTTTGAAAAAAGAGGATGAGAAAAGATGTTAAAGAAACTCTTTACTGCTAGTCAGTGGATGGGCCTCCAGCCAGGTCATTGGTAGGGAATTGTTCTGTGATCGCCTATGGGGTGTGAGAGGGTATTTTGGGGATGTTTTTTTCCTTTGAAGGGTAGGGGAAGGGTGTAAATGTTGAGGCACTGAGGGTGTTTCAGTGTGTCAGCTATGGTGCTAGGGATGCAAATGACTGCCCTTTTAGTTTAGGAATAGGTGGAGGCAGGGAAGTGTATACTGTCAGGTTGGTGGTGGGAGACCTACTTCACTAACGACATAAATTCCACAAGGCTATTGTATCTAATGGGATGAATTAAACAGAAATCACTCTTCAAACTCTTTAATTCTTTACTGTCTGGATAGTTTCAGTGAATTAAATTAGATAAGGTCTGGGGAAATTCTGAGTAACTGGTATTAAATGTCGGCTACTTTTGATGATTCTCAGCTGATGGTGTTTGGAAATGGGAGACAGCTGAGGTGTTTCTCTGGGAGGCCAGCAAAGCTGCTCCCACAGCTGAGTTGGTGCCCACCCGAGGTCAGGAGCAGTTCCAGATCCAGAATAGGCAACACAAGTGTCTCCTCAGTAATGCTTCTGATTCTGTCCTCCTGGGGAATCTGCAGGAAGGGCTTGGGGCAAAGGCAGGGTTTTGAAGTGAAGCATGATTTGATGTGGTTTTTAATGTTAAGCTGAGGTGTAGCTTCTTCCTTTTTGATGTAGTTCATTGGTTTCCTTAATATTTCTGCACCAATGCTTAAACACAGAACTTTTTTAATGGGTAGGAACATACTCCAAAAGTTCAGATACTGCATCAAAAGATTGAAAGGGCAGAAATTTAGTTGCGATTAAAATTTTTGACTTGAATGCACTCTACTAATCTAGCTGTACCTAGAAGTGTGGGGGTAAGAGCCAAGTACAGTGGAGTTTAAGCTTTATTAGTTGACATTTTGCATTCGTAATAATTCTCGTGTATCTAGGGAGCATGGGCTAGGACCATTATCTGGAAGCTATCAGGTTTTTACACTGGTGTGTGGAAAAACCTTGCTGCCTCTCATTCAGTTCATCCACTTATCAGTTGTTGAATTTGCTGATGCTTAGCTCGTCCCTGTTGGCAAGAAGCTGCAGTTGGTCTCCAGGCAACGCAGGTCCGGCTGAGCATCTCTGTGCCTTGCTTGAAGAGATGAAAATTTTCCATTGCGGGGAGAGGATTTTTCCTCTCGCTAATTCTTCTACCTGGCTTTCTGTCTTGCCCAAGGTTATTGTTTCTTTGAAACAATGTAGGGATAGTTTTCAAATGTTAAGAGGCTACATTTTAGAGTTTTAAGGTATAACTGCAGGTGTACATTTCTATAGATTTTGTTAGAAATATCTCATTGGAATGTTATTTTTGGGCCTTTCATAATATCTATTTTGTTTCAAAATAATTCTTCTCTCCTTTTGCAAAAAGCTGAATGACACAATATCATGTGCTGTAAATAGCTAGAAATTTCTCCTACTGCAAAGTCTGAAATACTGGAAAACATAATGGAAGCAAACTTGTTCAAATGAAGGTGTAACGTTGCATGTGTTTAATTGGGTTTTTAGGAGCTTGGAATAGTCACTGAAATCTTTTGCAAATCCTTGACTTGTGTAGTGCTAAGTCTTTGAAATCCTCAGTGTGTCTCAGAAAGATGAGCTGTGTTAGAGTAAGATAATGAGAATCTTTGTAATAGGTACAGGAAGTGCTCTTTCACTCTACTCGTTATCAGATATTTAACCTGCACTCTCTGATGACCCTGTGTCTGGATTGCTGTTGCATATAGAGGATTATCTATTGCAGATAGTTGGAACCAGTTAGTGCCCAGTTTTGCATTGTTTTACTGGAAGAAGAAAGGCTTGGGCATAGAATGGTTTTGTCCACTGAGAGTCTTGCTTTGTGAAGACAAATTCTGTGCATGTGCCATGATGAATGGTTGGGCAAGAGATAGCACAGGTGGTGTAGAGATGTGTACGTGCTCCTCAGCCAGATCATAGCCCAGGCAGAACAGGTAAATACTGAATTCACACAGTACCTGTCAGCTGTACCGCCTCTCTTGGTCCCTGTCTTCTGTCCTGCTGTGTTGACGTCAAAAAAAATTGGAAGGAACTGAAAAAAAAATTTAGATGACTTGCTGAAACTGGTTAATGATGCCCCAGGTTGTTGAGATTTACAGTGAACAAGCTCAAGGACAGAAGAGACAATTATTTGGGCTACTTTTCCTTAGAAAATCACACTTAGAAGAAGCAAGGGTTTGGGGGGTTTATGCCAGAATCTGTATTAGAATGAGCACAGCAAAAATGTTGATTTGATTTTCTTGAGGCACAGAGGCCTTTGAGCATACCCAAATAGCTGTGCCATGCTGTGATGCAGAAATTTTCTACAGTGCCTGAAATCTTGTTAGAAATTGTGTTTGCTGCCTAATTTCATGCTTATTGAAGATGACCTCTTTCTTTTAACATTTGCTCTTTTCCTTTTTCATATCTTTTTCCAGAAGAACAGTGATTTATCTGCCTTGTGTTTTGGATATGTGGGGACAATGTGGTGGTGATTGGTTTGTTTCATTTTGTTTTGCTTTTCTTATGGTGATGTCAATTAGATTAATCTGTTTCCTTGTTAGTAAGATGAGAAGTGAAACTGCTGACAGGATAGGCATCATCTTGATGTCTCTGAGGTGTTGGCTCTTTCAGAAGATTGGTTCAATTTTAACTGGAGATCTGAGGTTAAATTGATGGGTGGATGCGTTTGTACTGATATAACTAGCATCATAACTGGGAATCTGTTCAAGCTAATTTAGGACAAAATTTGGATCTGTCTTAATAGAACCGGTCAGTTTTCTGAGGCGGCGTCTGTGAATATTCAAGTTGAGGGTGTAGTTCTAGATGAGGAGGAAACAAAATGGTTTGGGGAATCATTTCAGAATTCATGGATATTAGTCTCTCACGGATGAGGGATAAATTAAGTAAATGCTGTTTCGGCTCCAGTGAGTTGTATGGTGAGAGGACTGTCTTCCAGTTGTTCTGTTGAGACAAAACCTTTTCATGTATTTAACTGTTAATTCTGAATGGTGACTTCTTGTTTTAAAGTGCAAATAATGATTGAACATCACTATGCACAGTTTGCTTCCAAAAAATAAAAAGGTCTTTCTTAAGCTTGACTTCTTGGAATTATTTTTTTTTCTGTCAATATGCTGTTTTTTAGAAATAAAGAATTGGAACATGAGCACAGTGTGGATGGTCGTGCTGCATTGCAAGTTTTTGAGGAGAAGATGTTTTTTTGGCAATGATCCTGTCTGAGGCTTCCTTTTTTGGTTAGTGATGGTTTGTCTTTGAAGACAGTTGTGCAAACCACGCTTGTTTGTGCTTTAGAGTCACTGGCTGCTATAGAAATTGCCTGTAAAGCAACAGACGTGTTTAAGGGAGTAAGACTTACTATAGTTGTGTCCCATTACCTGGGCTAATTAAACTAGCTAGCTTTTTTGCATCATTGAAATGTATGTCAGCCTGTGGGGGGATGAGAGAAATGCATACAAGCTCATGCGAAAGCTTCCTTTTATAGATTACTGAAATTGATAAGATTTTTTTCAAGTGGTTTTGTACTGCTGTTTGAAAATGTAAACTATATGAGATTAAAATGGATTAGTTCTTTGACAGTGATTATTATGGTGAGCCTGTAATTGGCCCCAGATGGTGTACTATTAGATCACTGAAAGATGAAACATGAAGTACGTAAATAATTAAAAAAACACGACATTTTTGAAGCACTGTGCAGGTGTGCTTGTACAAAAGGTCCTTGTCGCTTTTACTAGGGAGAAACTGTGCTTGAAATGAGTTATATTTACCAGGGGAAACATTCAAGACTTTCCTCTTAGTTTTGTGGTGCCACATCAGACTCTGTCTTGTAAGACTCCTTTCATGTCCTTACTTGCTCAGGGCCAATCTGCTATAGTTCACCAAGAAGCAGAGTGAAATTATTCTTTTGGATTTGGGGGTTTTGGAGTTCTATAATTGTTCAGTCATCCTGGCAGGAGCTATATGTTAAAGTTCTTTAGGACCCCGTTTATTTTCATAACTTCTTTAGGGAAAGAGCATGTAGAGGTCACTGAATCATATAAACTCTTCCCTTTAAGATGCAAGTCTGGGTTGTGTTGTCTGATTTGATATTTGTTTTCAGTAGTTTGAAATACTTTGAAACATAAATACAATTTTAAAAGCTATGTTAAATGTGTCTCATGAACTTGAGCTGTTCTGGAGCAAAACCTCAATCTGTCACGATCATCAGAAGTAAGCTCTCGGAACCTACACTTGAAGAATTATAGTTAAAAATGTGGATGGGCGTTTCAAGTCTGATAACTTTCTCCTTCTGGGTTTCTTTTCAACCACCTTCTACAAGAAGGGACTAAATTTCTTCCTTTGAAATATGTTGATGCTATAGATGAATATGCACATAAATGGGATGCATGAAATACATAAACTGTGCGTTTTGGCCACCATTCTTCCCATAATAGTTTATTTATAGATGATCTTTGCTTTGTGCTCCTTTGGAAATTTTTGCTCAAGGAGTTAATCTGGACTGTAGGATTTGGGCATCTAAGCTTAACAACCTTGTCCTATGGGCTTCTAGTCCTTATGGTTTAAAAAGTGTTAGGGATCAGGATTTCTGAAGAGAATACAGGCAGAGAAGATCTTTGTGTATTTAAGTGAATATGACCTCTGAACAGGACTTGAAAATTGTCCTTTTGAGCAACTTCTCATATATGGCAAATTGGTCACAAGTCAAGGGCCAGTCACAAAGATACTGTGTTCTTTTGAGTGGCTAGAAATACAGTTCCCAGACTGCTAAAATCATGGTAATGAGAAAGGCATAGCCTTAGATTTATTTTAATCTTAATGCTAGAATTTCTGGGAGTTTTGGTATCTTGAATAACACTTTCATGTGTATAATCCACATAATTTAGCTCTTGCTGTCATATTTTCGGAAGATTAAAGGCTGAATGCTATTTTGGTTTATCCATGACAAAGGACAGTATTGTTTTTTTATAGCAACTGGTGTTTTTAGCTGCTGCTGTCAGAATACTGTTTTAAGATGGATTGGTTTCTAAATAGGAAGTTTAAGTAGCTTAGTTTTGGTGGTTCAGGTTTCTTAGTTTCCATGGCATTTTTACTTGGAAAAGAGGTTAGTTCTTAAATTACACAATCCCTGGAAAAACTGCATGGGTCAGAATTGCATGCTCTTTTCTGACTGAATATGCTTAGTAACCTGTAACTTGGTTTTATTTTAGTTCTAGGGAATTAAAATAGCTTTACTTAAGAGAGAAAACTCTGGCATTTCTCCAGAACTTTGTGCCTGTAGTTGTTAAGATTACAGATGAGAAATGGTGTAGGGAAAGCTGAAAGCTGTTGATTTTTGGGATCTTGAAATATTAGTTACAGTGAGCACATAACCTTCTCACTGCGGTTTAAGAAATTGCAGCTGAGGTGCTGCTGTGCACGCTTCTGTTAAGAAAAAGCTTGAAGCTCTTGGAGACCGCCTTATTTGCAGACTTGCTTTCCCAGGCAAAAGGACTGGGGAACTGGGTTTTGCCTAGTAATGTAGAGCAGGTTTAAGGAAGATAGGGATAATGTTTGTGCGTAAAGAACAGCAATAGAATATTATGTAACTTCAGAGTTTTGTGTTTGTAGTTTGCTCCCTTAATATGTTATTCTTAATGTTCTGTAGTTCTTAGGTTTATCTGTGAAAGTTGTATTCTGAAGTCTTTGTTGTTTGCTACAAGAGGTGACTCTGCAGCTGTGGTGTTAAATTTACAGATGTAAATGCATGTCTTAACCTGTGTGGTGGTGTTTATTTCTTATAGTAATGACTGCTGTGTTTGGGTTATGTTTAGAGGAAGACAAAACAGAACTCCCATCTTTAGAGAGTAAAAGGAGATAGCATGAACATGTTGCTAATTAAAAAAAAAAACGAACAAAAAAAAAAAAAAAAGTTCTGTGCTGTAAAAGTGCATATTTCTATGCATTTTCCAGCATCTCTCCAGTGATCTGGAGAGATCTCCATCTCCAGTGCATCATCTTTCATTTCTATATTATAGATAAAATTTTTAGTGGATAGAAAAGGTCTAATGCTCTTGTGCCAAGAAAAAAAAAAGTATCTTAAATGTGCTGATTTACATTCTTGGGAAGTTCATAGCAGAACAGGATTCTTGAATGTAGCACTTGAGTCCTACACCATTGTAGCCAGCATTGGAGAGTCCTCCCTGCCCTTTCAATGCAGGGGAAAAAGAGTTCTAGAGGGGTAGTACCTTTAGGCGTGACATACCTGACTTAAAGCCCTCAAAAGAACCTGGTGCATTTCAGGATGTTTTTCTCCTGTTTTAAACTGCCAAGATACTTTTTAAAAATTACTTATGCTTTTTAAAGAAAAGTTAAACTGTTAAAAAATGTTCCATCGTTTTTGTAAACATTCAAAAAAACCTACATGCTAAAAATCAAGCATGCACATGTTTGACATGTCATGTGCTAGTGATAGATGAACTCTGGCACAGAGCTCAGAATTTTCTTAGAATCTAATGCAAGTGGATGTTATTCAATTCTATTGTTAAATTTCTCCAGTAACACAGCAGGAAAAATGTACACAACTTGATACAGGGAGTTCCTGTAATTGGTATGGAGAAGGGCAAGGGCTGCTGCTTTTAATTTATTGAACTGATGAGTAGATGCTTTCTACCTGATAAGCAGCACGCATTCTTTCTTGGTAGGAATCTTTTGTTCATGGTCTAATGTTAAAAACAAGATTAGCTTTCTACCTTGATGGGACAAAACTGCTATCCAGTTAGCTCTGTCAGATTCCCAAAGGGGTTTGCAAACATGTTGTGTAGAAACTTTGTTTGTGAGTTCATGTATAATTCTGGGTTCCTAGGTTCAGTCTCTTTTGTGTGATTAAGTAAATTAATTCAAGGATTATTTTTTTTCCTTTTTATCTGGAGAAATTCTTTCATACAGTGAAGGCTGTAGCAAAAGTATTTCTGCTTGGAAAGAGAGTGCACATATAGTCTCAATATGCAGGTGTGGAGGAGTTGATATTTTACTCTTTGATTTCCAAGTGTTCCTGCTGAGTATTTTTACAAAACCTCATGCTTACTCATCTCTGAGTACAAGTCATGTGGGGATAACCAAATGATCATTACATTGATTTGCTGCAGAAGAGCTTAAATAACCTTGACTTGTGTAGAAACTTATAGCTCAGGGAAAGCAGGGGAAAAAAATAAAATATATATATAGGGAAAACAGAAAATGAGACAACTGAAAAGCAATATGCTCACCTGTGTGATGTCTTCCACCCTCCCACCCCCCAACACGATGCTGTGGCACTCCCCCTCTTCCCCCCATGATGTTGAAACTTATTAAGCCTGCTGTATTAAACTTGCATTGCTTGGTGTTGAGGGGACAGTTTTATATTTACAGCAAAAAAACCTGAGAATCAACAATGTCAGTGCGCTCTAGTAGTGAAGATAAACCTTTTCCTTAAAAGTAGTTATCAGAATAAGTGTTTGCTTCCTGTAACTGTGCAGAGTTTAAGGCTGCTTTTAAGGCTTTTCCGAAATCGTAGCATTCTTATGAGTCCATTATTATGCGGGCACTGTGTTTCTCTCTTAAGATAAAAAGCAAGAAACTATAGCTTTACTTGCTTAAACTCGGTTATATTGTTACTATTGAAGATATAAAAGGCTTCAAAAGCATCCTAGTGTGGGACTTGCATTATATTTAGGGGTGTAATGCATCCTCAAAGTTAGGAACCTATTAAAACAGTTGTGATAAATGAATGCAGAGGTCTTTTGCTGCTAAGAATGAAAACACGTATTGTACAGGGTTAGCTCCCTAATCTATATGCGGTTCACCTTCAAAAGATAATTTTCAACTTCTGATACTGTTTTAAGGCAGCTGCCTGAGCACTAGAGGGTTTGAGTATCTCCGATAGAGTCTTAACTTGTAGAGCAGAACACACTGGAACAACTTCAGCTCATGAGCCAAGCATCAACTAAAGTGAATGTTAGGAACAATTACTTACTGATATTAAACTGGCCAAATTTGCTAATAAAATAGTGTTGTGTAGAGAAATGGCATTTGTTTTCATCAAAATGAATCACAAGTTGCGCAAGAATTTTGAGCCTGAGCATGTTTAACATCTCTAATGGTTTTAACATTCTGATGTTGCATCCTCTGCTTTGTATCTTGTGTCCTTTGATTCAAGGAATGTACCTTGTAAAGTAACTGGGTACTAGTAATGGAACACGTTGTTTGATCACATAAGGACTTGTAAAATTCCTGTAACTATTCCAGTTTGATAGGTGTATTGTAGGTTTTTAAAGTGTGTTTGTTTGGCTTCAGTTGTGAAGGGGTGTTCTCTTTGAGCAGTGTAATGACTTAGCGACTCGGACCCAAGGTACCTTCTCGATTTTGTGCACGGAACAGGTGGTGGGCTCTCACAAACATACCATGCACTTTCCACACTGATATTTGCATCTTCCTGTTCCTTTCTCAGCTGGTATTAATTTGTTCCTGATATTCTTCAGGTTGAAGCAACTTTCTCTTTGGTGTCTCTAATGGGTCGTTTCTGTTTGTTTGTTTCTCCTGTTGGCTGGCTCTGCCATTCCTCTGGTTCCTTGGAACCTCGGGAAGGGGCTTAGCTTTGTCTGGTTCATAGGGTGGGTACGCTGTCAGCTTCCCCCCTGCACTACCCAGTGAAGTGAGAAAAGGACAGGCAGGCAGCTTTGCTGCCTTGCTATTTCTGTCACTGTAAAGCTGATTTATGGCTATTTGGGGCTGCAGGTATCGACCACCCAGAGGAAAAATATCGACACTTGAGAGAACCCAGTTTTAACAGATTGGTTAGGAGGGCAGGTCTGCATCAGTAATTCTGCACAAAGTTTTGGGAAAAAGGTGTTATTTTTGAGGTTGTTATGAAGGAAGGAGCTGCTGCTTAATTGAGCTGTGCTCTCCAGAGGATGTGTTTGTTAATGCAATTACGTATGGGACTAAGTCAAGAATCTGTAATGACGTGAAATGCCTTCCAAAGAATGCTGTCACCTGATATTAATATTAAAAGTCTGAAAACATGAGTTCACTGCGGTATTATTTTGATGGTCATTGTCACATGTGAATGAGAATAAGATGTCTGTACATGTCCTTTCTGTTTTACGGATTTAGTTTTTAAACATTATTTGCTGCTTACTGCAAGAATGACATTACTCAAGATATTGTTACATCTAGATGAGTTTTTATTTGCTTCCTTCAAGTTACGTCAGATTTTTCTCTTAAAATTCTTGACATGTGAAGGAATAGTACACCTGCTTTTTTTGCTGATGTGTCCTTTGAGCAAAAAAATCTTAACCAAGGGAACATAAAAGCCTGTAGGAGCAAAAGGGCAGGGTACGCTGAGCCTGTATTTGCTGTCTGAGAAAATTGCCTAAAATCAGCTGTTCTGTGCTCTTTCTTGCTCAAAGAGCGTTGAAAACAAACTGGGTGTGGAATCAGGAAAGGCAGTGAAGAACTGTATTGTGCTTGTGCTGGTCAACATTGATGCCACTTGAAGCTGTTGGTCTTAGGTTAAAGGTTTTGTTTCTAAGGAAGCGGAACCAGTTTGACATACTTGTGAGTTGGTTTATGGAAGTATTTATAAATGAAACAGTGCAAAGCATTTCTGATGGGCATTACAACCGTGCTCCAGGTCCTGTTGTTGTCCTGCCTAAATATTGCATAACCGATGCTTTTACAATATCAGAGCTATAAAAAACTTGCTTTGTCATCCCTCGAATGGGAAGTTACACCGTGGTGTGCTGCCAGATCCTGCTTTTTCAGGAAACGGTAAAGTAGGACGAGTAGTCCTGTCCAGTTCTGTGCTTGGCAATTCCATCGCAGAGTGAACGTGGTGCACCATGTGCAAGGACTGTCCAGACCACTTGGGTATATGTGAAAGCAAACAAGTGGAGCTGCTGCTAACGAGCTCCCTGAGGATGTGTTGGGTAAACAAGGTGGTGTGTATGGTCTGTTGGAGGTGCCTTTTGCTAGAGAGTCCTTTCTACAGTGTAAACATCTTCTAGGCTTAACTCCTGATGCAACTCTGCTCCGACGCAGTAGGACTAGGACTAACTGGGTGTTTGAGGTTAAGGGATGTTGCAAGGTACTTTCTAAGTTTGAATCGCTGCAGCTGCCAGTCAGTGTCTCTGCATCAGGGGTAATTAGGAAGGCGGCCACAGAACGGTAATGCTGTCTTGGAAAGAGCAGCCCTTGTCATGCTGATGTACTGTGATGCTATTAAAAGTGGCTGTGCCAGTGTAAAGCTCTGTCACCACAGTGACTGGCACTCTTCTGATTTTCCCTGGGAAATTCCAGTAGACTGGAGGCATTATTTGCTCTAGGAAATCCTGATTAAAACTCTTGAGACTTGTAAAAATTACTGTTGCATTATACAAACACAAGCTGATGTGTAACATTTCTCTCACAGAAAATGGAAGCGGCTCTCAGTTGGAGCTTATTCAGGCACTGATGTGGCTTCCTAAGTGTGTGTCTGGTGAAGGCTTGATGTCTGTTAGACATCTGCTGGTGACCTAACTTACAGTCCAGTCTTACCGAGGAGCGATGTGGTCCTGCGTGGGGTGGGTGGTGCCGTGGGGAGGCACCAAGCTCTTCTGTAGCTCCAGTGCCACCTTCTGACTGCGGTGGCTGTGGATGGGTGGGACTGCCCAGTGTCCCGGGCTGGGCGGCACGCATGGATCTCCACACTCTCTGGGCACAGCAGGGCTGCTCAGCTTGGGGGTGGATGGAAGAGGGCTTTGGAAGTGGTTTGTGTCTGGCTTGGAACGGAGAGTTTTTTACTTCTGTGTCTCCAAGTTATGAAGTTTGTTGATGTTGAGGTAGATGAGAAACAGAAACTTCTCTGGGGATGCAGTAGGTGCATTCTGAAAAATACTGGGAAAGTGAAAGTGGTACAAAGATGGAAAGCTTGTTGGTTTTGCTCTCATCTTCTGATACTCCCTTTGTATTTGAAGAGAGTACTGTTTCTCGGAAATACAATTCCAGGTTAAATCTTATGTACTCTTGCGGAGGTAGCCTGAGTTTTGTTTTCTGTATTTAAATAATTTGTTTTTTTAAAAACAAAGGAAAAAAGCTGGTTGCTTTTTGTCAAATAAGGCTCATGAAAGAAGTGAGGGAGGAAAAAAAACCAAACAAGCGAACTGGTGTGCAGTGAGTATGACTGTATTGACCTGTTATCCTCAGGTGGAGGTAAACATTCCAGGAGCTGGAGTTCAGTTGATCGATCTGTTTCTTTAAGCAGTTTAGTTGTTTAATTGAATTGATGCCCTTATGTACAGGGCATGCTGTAGGCCTCTGTAGTTGTGTTAGCGCCCCTGCTTTAAGCCCGCAGGTCTCTGCTTTTCCAGTTAATGTAAAGCTGTTAGATATCTAAGGAGGACAAATAAAAATAGTCCTGTGACCTAGAACACTATGTAGTCACTTTGAATTAAGTGCATTATTGTACATGTAATGATCTTCAGACAAAATAAGTAGGAGGTTGTTTTTAGCCGCAGAAAGTTAATGATTAAAGTTCGGGTCTAAAATTAGAGCAACTTGACTTAAAAATTTACTGGAAGGTACAGACCAAGATAGTTGTGATTTGGTTTTTTTTCAGCTTTGCTCCTTTAATTGCCTATTGCAGTGCAAGTTGCGTGAAGCTGGAGGCTGGCCAGGGCTGAGCAGCGTGTGGTCACAGGGGTGACTGCAGACCCTTTGGATGCGGATGGCACAAACCGCTCTGCTTTCTGCTGGATTTACGCAAAAATAAGTTCTTGGAAAATGCCTTATTGTGTTTTTCGTTGGAAAAGTTAACCTCTATAAAATATTTTAAATATCTTGTTGTGTTGTGAATAAGATGGTGAAATAAGTGTCCGGGGAGGTTTCTGGGAATTACTGTCGTTGTCTTGGAGGGAGGAATGGTAAATTTGAGTTTATTTAGGAGTTTCTGTGGCTGGGTTCGGGAGTGTGCACGGGGGAGGGAGGGACCGTTGGGAACGGCGGTGATGCGAATGGCTCTGTGAACGGACGGACGCTGGAGGGCGTTAGGCGTAACTTGAAGTAGGGCTCGCCAGGACTTACCATCGATATTTTTAAAATTAATTTAAGAAAGAGGAAAAAAAAAGGGGTGGGGGTGTTTATGCGCAGCGCGCCCTGAGCAGCGCCGCCGATGCGCATGCGCGGCCGGGCGGGGCGAACACCCCGCGGAGCTGCCGGCCCCGCCCCGCGGCGACTCCCATTGGCTGCGGCGCTCTGGGGGGCGTGTCCGCGGAGTGCCTCCCTGGGCGCGCCCCGGGCCGGGCCCCAGTCGGCCGCCTCCCTGCAGCGAGCGGCCACGGCCTGGCTCTGCTCCCCTCGGCTCGGAGGAGCTTGCGCGGGCGGCTTTGCGAGTGGCACCGGCTCTCTCTCGGGCTTGCTTACCCAAGCCTCAGCGTGCGGGGATACTGACGGCCCGGCGCTCTCTTGTGTTTGTTTTAACAGACTTTTGAATCGGACTAAACACCTTCTGGTCTCGGAGGCTTCTGGCTCTGAACTGCCTTCACTACTGTCGCCTTCTTCTGTCTAATGTACTACAAGGATGAGCCCAGCATTTGGAGCTATGGAAGTGGAGCACTATTCCAAGGGAGTCCTGCTCGAGCCTTTTGTCCACCAAGTTGGAGGACACTCCTGTGTCCTCCGGTTTAATGACAAGACCATCTGTAAACCCCTTATTCAGAGGGAACACCAGTTCTATGAGACTCTCCCAACAGAAATGCGTAAATTCACTCCGCAATATGAGGGTAAGTTGGAAACCTTAGGATGCCGTTGGGCTTTTTCTTTCTGTAAATATGAGTGTGCTGTGCTCTCTGTTATCTCTGAAATCTCTTCTGTGTGGAAGAGATTTTAGGGTTTTCTTTTCATGTATTTTGATGTTGTCTGAGGCAGGCTGTGGAGATGCAGGGTGGAAATGCTTGCCAAGTTGGTGTTTGGGCTGACTAACAGCATTAGAGTAGAGCAGCTCTGCTGGTGATAGCCCATATATCTCCTTTAGGCACAGGTAAGTAGCTAACAGCTTGTGAATGTTTTCAGTAATTCTCTGCTGCTTTTTTTTGTGGATTTCTAAGTAATTTTTTTGGCACTTGTTCAATGTTTGTTTATAGGGTTTTGGTAAGATTGGTTGACAGTGTTTTGTGTAAGCTTAGTTGTGGTCTCTTCTGTTTTTGGATTTCTCCTCTGACTCTCATTTTGATCACAATAAATATGTGTCAGTAAGGTGTCTTGTTGAATACTTGCAGTGTTGTTTCTGCCATTAAGGAAATGAAAATTCATGGCATTTAGGTAGGCAAGGATCAAGTAGCCGTGATGAGGCTGAGTCAGATGTTATGTATAAGTGGAAATTCCAGTTCTCCTAAGCCTTGTGCTAGTTAACAGAAACACTTTTCTTTCTGTTCATTATTCCATCAACTGCTGCTTGGTGATTAATAAATAATATGTCTGAAGCACTTTTTAAAATGGGGTTGCTTTTTAAAGCACGTTGATTTTAACATCTGTAAGGGTTACGAAGCTGTTGTGAAACTGGTGGAAGACCTCAGAGGAGATGTTTCAAAGTTATATTCCCTGCAAGCTTACAGAGACTTTTTGACATGTCTAGCTACAAGTTCTGTTGGACTGGAAGAAAATGTGATCTTTGAATGATACTGCTCAAAATGTAATTGAACAATTGTATTAGTGTGAACGGCTTTTTGGGGAGCATGGGGAGGGATTTAGGGGTAAGGGGCCTCACTTGGTCCGTCTCTGTTATTTTTTTCCAGGATAAAGCCAAGGGCCATTTGCTAGCTGGCTCCCCCCCCTTTTTTCCTGTTGTCGTTTCCTTTGTGGCAGCAGGACTGTCAGTCAGAGCTTCTGCGCTCCCTGCCCCAGCTACTGTAGGTCTCGGAGCCGCCTGCCCAGCCCAGAAGTGCCAATCTCTCGCCGAGACCTCTCCCCTCTGGCCTAGTGATGAGCTGCAAGAACTGTGCAGACTGATTGATATGAGAATAAAGAGAGAGGACTGAAAAACAAAATTAAAAAACAATTCAGACAATTGTTATGGCTTCATTAACCACTGAAACTTGCTAATGTAGCACCGAGCGCATCTCTGTCAGTGTGCTCCACTAAGACTCTTAAAATGCAATGCAGTGCTCCAGAGACTTGTGAGGGGAGGATGAGGAAAAAAAAAAAATGCTTTCAGGGTTCACCATGTTTCTGTACCACAAACAGATTTGTTTTGTATTGCATTTTTTGTTACATATTTCACAAGATTGCTTCATAATCAGTATCAATAAAATATATTCCAAAAAGGAGAAGTAAATGTGTAATTAAACGTGGTAATTCGAAGTGGAAGCTTTTGGACTAGTTTCTATTGTAATGTGACGTTTTTATTGTTTTCCTCTACTTGCAAATCTTTCCTTTCCCCTGGGGATCTATTAACCAGATGTTGTTTGGATAAGTGCTTTTTGCTTTGCTGTCATGCAAAACTTAAAGCTTTTGGTGTAGTGGTTTTGGGGTTTTTTGGTGCAGGTCACTTTTCACTGCAAGATGTTAACAAATGTTTTACATTTTGCTTAGGGTCAGACCAGTCAGGTTTTTTAAAATAATAAAAACTTTTATTAATTGAAATCGTCTCCTGTTATTATTTGATTCTTACTTGACTGTATCAGAGAGAGAAAAGAACCTTTTGTATCATTGTTTTGTCAATCTGATAAATTGTCTTTTGTGAGGTGTTATTTTTGTCTAGGTCTTTTGATATTTGTTAGGTTGGCAGATGAGGTTTGGCCTGTGGCAAGATAGAAACTAAGGACCAGGGTAAGAGAAAAAAACTGAAAAAGTTGCTATATTCTAAGTATAAAATCATGTGTTCTAAAAGGTTTGCTTGTCATTTCAGCAATTCATAACTGTCTATGTCCTTTCTCTCCTCAGGTGTGGTGTCTGTGAGCTTTGAAGAGGATGAAGATGGGAACTTATGTCTAATAGCGTATCCATTAAATGGGGACCACGATAACTTAGAAAACTTAGATAATTCTGACTGTGAACCCAAAAGTAAGCTGTTGCGATGGACTAACAAAAAGACAATGTTGTTAGAAAATGAGAAGATATCTAAGGAATGGGTCCGACAGCACAGAAAAGAGGAAAAAATGAAAAGGTAAGTTTGATAGAGGAAACTGGAATGCAGAGCATTGAAGCATAACATTTTTTGCTTTCAGGTTAAGATTTAATCTTCGGAATTCCAGAGAATTCTCCGGAACTCTTAACTTTCGTTTTCTTTTCCTCTCTTGTTTTTCCTGACCCTCTTCAGTGCGGAAGGGTTCAGTAGTAAAAGTAACATCCTCAGCACAGTAGTGTGTTGAGACTTTTCATTATTTTGTGCTGTAGTCAATTGAAAAACATTTTCCAGTGTTACTTTTGAAGTGTCTGAAAAAAAGGAAAAAAACGAACCACCTGCAAAAGTACAATAGTTGTATAATACCAAACCAAAAACATTTGTGTTACTATATATGGCATATTTTTGTAGGAATCCTGCTTTATCCCTGTTAGTGACATTTTTCCTCTTGTTCATTTATATTAATTGTGCCAACTCTAAACTGTGAGCTGTGATGTTTTATGCTAAAAACAGTGACCTGAGCAAAGGATAAATCTTAAAGCATATCGCTGCTACTTGCATTACTTCTATGGCAGTAATTCACACAGGTAAAGACTATATAAATAGAATTACTACATGTTTTGTAATAGAGTTGGCTATATGCTAATTTATATTAATATGGAAGTAGCTTTATAAAAAGGTTGAAATATTACTGATGGGCAAGTTGTCCAGTTGCACAGAAAGCAAAATAAAGCTTATGCTAGCTAGTGGAGGTGAACAAAATAGTTTGTAACGTTAAGTCCGCTGACAACGTCTTTAAAGTGCTTATTTTTCTACTGGAATTCTAACTTGCTGTTTTGTTCTGTTTTCTAGTCACAAATTGGAGGAAGAATTTGAGTGGCTGAAGAAATCTGAAGTCTTGTATTATACTGTAGAGAAAAAAGGAAATGTCAGTTCACAGTTTAAACACCATAATCCTTGGAGTATGAAATGTCACCAGCAGCAGTTACAGCGGATGAAGGAAAATGCAAAACACCGGAATCAATATAGTATCCTTTCCTGAAAATACCTCATAACAGTGGAATGTGGAGGGCTCTGCTTTCTGTTTCTTGAACGTGCCAGATAAAAGTACAGCGCAGGCTTAACTGCAATCCAGAGAGACTCTCTGAAGTCGTGATTTATTTGGTGACTTTGGAGGGGTTGCCAGCACTTCCCAGATCATGGGCTTTTCCAGCGTATAATAAAGTAACGAGGCTAGGAAATTCAGATAACTTAATTAAAATACAAATTGCGGATTAGTTAGTGGAAAGGTTTTATAGCATCCTGTGTTTGGGATCTTCCACAAAAACAGTTTCCTAATGAAAGCTTTCAAAGGAGGAGAGTTCTGTCGCTTTTTGTTACTGTTTGGTATTGGTGACCTTAAAAACTAGAGTCATCTCTCCCTTTTTAGAAACTTCTTTGTGTTGCCTTAAATTTAGAGGATATTCCAATGCCTGGAGTTATCTGCTTTTAGTAGTCTCTTTTTAGTGAGTCTTTTTGATAAAAGCTGAATATAAACTGTCATGTAGGATTGGAGCATGAGAAATAGAAGTGGTGACTGAATCCCTGAAAGCTGAAAGACAACGTTTTTGTTCTCTGGAACTGTAGGCAAACATCTCCACCCTGTGTGTTCTGTGGGGAAAAAAAGAGCTCTTGCTGTATGCAGGCTTGGATGCAACTGATAAATCCTGCACAAATGCTGTATCTATATACTTATGTAAACAGTTTCCTCATATGAGGAGTTTTGGTGAATGGATTACTAGAACATCTCTAGTTCAAAATGATAGAAAGCATTTAATGGCTAGTATCCTCCCCATTTCACTGTAGATGTTTGTTAAATTACCTAGAGTAGAAGTGTGTGGTATCTCTGGAACAGTATTACCGCAGATGTTCTGAAGTGCTTTTTAACTTCTGTGTTTCAGCAGTGGTGTGAAAATGCTTCACTGTTTCTGAATGGTAAGTGAAGCACACACAATCTGCAGTTCCCACAAAAATAATCTCTTGCTAGGCAGGAATTACTTCATAATTCCAAGTTGGCTGCTGGATTGTATTTCTCTGTTATCCTGGTTACTTCTTTTTTTTTCACTTACATAGAAATTCACCTGGCTTCTCTAGATACCAGTGAAACTGGAACTGTATATCTATTGTGCTTTATGCCGAGTATATGTAAGTGTGATTTTTGATAGGCAATTATATACTGGGCATGTTTTGGGTGTGCTTAAGTTTAAGACTGCAGCACCATAAAATCTGTGATAATAGCTGTAAAACGTTTATTCCTCATTGTGAGGTTTGTTCCTTAACTAATCAGAATTCATTTTGCTGGAAAACCTAACATCTCGATACGAAGTACCATGTGTGTTGGACCTTAAGATGGGAACCCGACAACATGGAGATGATGCATCAGAAGAGAAGAAGGCAAATCAGATTCGCAAGTGTCAGCAGAGCACATCAGCTGTAATTGGAGTCCGAGTTTGTGGCATGCAGGTGAGAGGAAAACTAATGATGTGTAAGTCAACAGACTTGCACCTGTTTCTGTTAGTGGGGCTTTGGGCTTATGTAGTCCCCCGATGGGTTGCTGTCCTTGGGATGCTGTGCTCTGTTTCCTTCGGAAAGAGGAATGAGACTTTTGAGTATCACTTACCAGTTGAAGGTGGCAGCATCTGCAGGAGCAACCTGCAGCACAAGCTCTGTGTCAGGGAGCGTGTTCTCTCAGCACAAAAACAGACTCCTGCGCAGTAGCAGCAATTAAAAACTGTGTAGTAAAATTACTGAGTCAATTAACATTTCGGGACAGCGTAGGAAACAATTGAAAAGAGGGTCTGCCAGGGCACGCATTTTGAATAAAGCGTGTGGAAACTTTGCCAGAATATTAAGAAGCACTCAGTTCTGTCTTGTCGACTTTGAAAAGCCACAGGTTTTCACTGCTTAAAGTAGAGTTGATGGAAAGCACAGACAAGAAGTAGGTTGGGAAATGTGATAAGACTCATGGTCAAATAAGGAGATAGAGTTGTGTGGACTTTCACCTGAGTGTTTTGTTTACTTGTTTCTGTATTCCTAGAGTGACAAATGGGAAACAACTTGTTTGTATTTGAGGCTTTTCTGAAGCCTCTCCTCCCATCCGGTAGATTCCAGGAATGCCAGCAGTGTTTGCTAGGACTTGTTCCACATCATGACTGTTGGCATGTTTGGTGTTCAGCTCAGTGTTTAACTTCGGAGAAAAGCACGAGGCAGAAATGAAAGCGTGGGAGCTGCGTTTCTAACCGCAGTGTGCTGGGATTTGAGCAGAGCCTGCTCATTGCTTGCCTTCCAGTGTAGACCTGTGCTGGGAAACGAGGAACTTTGGAGGCACCTGCAATCCTTAACTTGACCCAGATGTTTAGGCATTATTGAGCTGTGTGGTGCATAGAGTACTCTCCTATAGGAAGGAATCTTCCTGCAGGAGCACCTCTGACTTCTTGAAGTACAGAGGATTATGGGGCACACCTTAGTTTTGTATGGAAGTGTTTGCTGTCGCCTAGAGCTCAGCATTTGGGAATCAGTATGACTGTGAGCAGAGGCAGGTAACGAGCTAAATGAGTGGCTGTGGTACAAGTTGTAGCTTGACTTTGGAGATCTTGGCTGCAGTTTTCCCAATCTCATTTAAACTCCTCATTCTTATGATCCCGGTGGAAAAGCTCAAATCTAAACTGAAGTAATTTTCCATTTCCTCCGTTCATCCCAGTTCCATAGATACAGCCAGATCTGTTGTTGTTAGCAGTTTCTGTAACTGTGCAGGAGCAATTTTAAGAGTAGTATGTCATCTTGTAAAAGCTTTCCGTAGCACATCTTTTTTTTCCCCCCTTCAAGGCTTTGAGTCAGTATTGCCAGCAATTTTAACTGCTCCTTTTCTCTTGTCTTTATATGTACAGGTCTACCAGGCAGGCACTGGCCAGCTAATGTTCATGAATAAATACCACGGAAGAAAACTCTCAGTCCAAGGATTTAAAGAAGCACTTTACCAGTTCTTTCATAACGGCAAATACCTGCGCAGGGAACTCTTTGAATCTGTTATTAAAAAACTGACTGAACTCAAGTCTGTCCTAGAGAAACAGGAGTCTTACCGCTTCTATTCGAGCTCCTTGCTGATCATTTATGATGGGAAGGAAAGGCAGGAAGTTGCTGTCGACTCAGACCCAGAGGACTTAGAGGACCTTTCAGAGGAATCTTCAGATGAGTCGGCAGGAGCTTATGCCTACAAACCAACTGCTAGTACTGTTGATGTCCGTATGATAGACTTTGCCCACACAACCTGCAAGTACTATGGAGAAGATAGCGTGGTGCATGAGGGCCAAGACACGGGTTATGTTTTTGGACTTCAGAATTTAATAGATATTATTAAAGAAATAAGAGACGAAAGTGGTGAATAAACAGTGTGAATGCGCATCAGTAGAAAGCACTATTGTGACTCTTTGTATTCCAAAATTATTGGCCACTTTCTGGTGGTAGGAATCTTTACAGGCTCTGCAGGGATGGCCCCGTCAGAGTCAGACTTGTTCAGAGGGCATTTACTTATATTGGTGCTGGACCTAGCACTGGCAAAACTTGGTATCCTTATTTATTTTAACTTTCTTAAACATTCCATATTTGATTACTCAGATACCTCTGTTATCCCTGTGTGTATACGTTCCAATAAAATTCTTTTTGTTCATTGTAAGTGATGCTTCTGTTGTTGCTGGTGACTGAGGAGGAGATGAAACACGGAGATCTTTCTGGTGGTGTGATGCAAAAGCAGTGTATGAACAGCAAGGCTTAACCTGCCTCGTGAGACCATGTGTGGAGCAGCACACCTGTTCTGGGCCTCCTGTTGAGAGGGATGAGCAAGTCCAACAGCCACCAAGATGGCCGGGGCCTGGAGGAGAGGCTGTGGCAACGGGGCCTGCTTAGGCTGGGGAAAGGATGGTTCAGAAGGACCAAACAGGAGAGGGTTGGGTGAGAGACCTCCAGAGGTCCCTTCCAGCCAGAATGATGTGACTTTGATAAGTGACAAGATGTCTATTGAAATCTCCCAATAACCTTTCTCCTGCTTCAGGATCTTGTAAACTAGATCTTGTGCTGCGTAACCCATTTCTAGAGAGCTATTGATATTTTTTTTTAATCTAAGCTGAGCCAAAACATGCGTAAGAAACTCCTGCAGGATTAGCTGCAATGGCAGCAACCGGGGGAGAGCTGCCGAGCCTGAAAGGTATCCTAAGCAGCTTAAAATCTTACTTGGGACAAATGGATGGGA
>JAOXNO010000003.1:2632814-2663461 GCA_028565335.1 Limnodromus scolopaceus
GGGAGGAGGGGGTGGTGCGCTGCGGGGGCGTGGCTCGGCCGTGACGTACGGGAGGGGGCGTGTCGGGCCGGGCCGGGCCGAGGCGGCGGTCGGAGGTGCCGGTCCCGCCGGTACCGCCGCCGCCATGTACCGGGCCCTGTACAGCTTCCGCTCCACCGAGCCCAACTCGCTGCCCTTCGCCGCCGGGGAGACGTTCCTGCTGCTGGAGCGCAGCAACCAGCACTGGTGGCTCGTCACCCGCGCCGGCTCCGGCGAGACGGGCTACGCGCCGGCCTCCTACCTCCAGCGGCTGCAGGTGGGCCGGGCCGGGCCGGGCGGCGGGGCCGAGACCCGGCAGGGTGCGGGCTGGCGGGGGAGGAGGCTGTGCCCGCCGTCCTGTGCACCGCTGGGGGTCCCGGGGCTGGGCGGCTCTTCCCTCCGCCCCGACAGAGGCCGCGGTGCTGGGCGGCGGGGCCTTCTCGCTTAAGACCGGCCCCGGTCTGGGTTTGTGCTGGGGCGGGTGGTGGAGGAGCGGCTGGGTGGGCTGGAGCAACCCCGTCCCGTCTGTGGCGGCTCTGGGAGCCGCTGGCCGTGGCTGGGAGAGGTGGGGTGTGTGGTCCTGGCGGGGGTGGGCACCCACGCTGCAGTGGGCTTCAGCGCACGGGAGCCTTTTTGGGCCATCGTGTGCCTGCCGGGTGTGAGAATCTGGAGGCAGGCGACATCTTCTGTGGGTGTCATCTTTAGAGATCAAGGTCCAGGGAGCAACGAGCTCTACAGGTCAGGGATGAATCTCAGCAGCTTCACCCGGAGGAGATGGGTGAGGCAAGGGTCCCCTGGGTGCCATCTCGCAGGAGCTGAGGGGCTGAAGGGCTGGCTTCACCACCGCAGAAGTGGGAGAGGAAGACAGGAAAATGCCTGGGTGATACCCTGGGGAGATGGTGAGGGGCATCCTCCTCCCAGGAGCATGCATGATGATTTGATAACCCTGGAATCTGCCAGCTGGCAGCCCCGCTTGGTGTAAGTAAGCAGTGCTTGCGTGGCCATCCCTGTGCTAGCTGCTCAGCCACAGGGCTTTCTGCTCTCACAGCACCCGAACACCGTGAGGTCAGCAAGGGGGTGATCCTCCTCCTCCTTCCACTAACACACCATGATACCAGTGGCAGACTGTACAGTCCTGGGGGCCAGGAGAAGCTACAGCAGCTGTATGCGCTGCAATGACTGTAACTGCAGCCACGTTGGTGATACTGGTAATTGCAGAAAGTCCAGTGGGCTGCTGCAGCCCGGACTGGGGCCAGAGGAGGGAGGGGACTTTGGGCTGTCACTGCTGTGGGTGTGAGCCCTGTGCCTGCGTGGGTGTCGGGGGAGAGAGATTGCTTACGGCTTGTACAGTGCAGGGGTCTGTTTAGTGGAGGCTTCTGAGGGACAACGTGGCTTCTGAAATGACAGTAGATCTTTCATATAAGGCTAATTCATGGTGGTTCTCTACTTCTGGGCCTAAGGGAACAGCTGTGGGAACTGCACGCTGAAAACTCCTCGTATCAGTGGATCAATAACTGTACTCAACTGCACGTGAACGTTACAAATGGGCCTTTTAATGTCTGGCTGCAAATGGTGACAAACCACTTTATTTCAGTGTGCTGCTGACGCTCCTCCAGATGCCACTGAATTTCTGGTTAGCAGTATCCCAGCCTGTAAGTACGTGTGGGTGTGTGCTTTGCAGAACACTCCAGTGAGACGAGCGTTACCTGGGGAGCACGTGTGTGTGTGTGTGTTAGGGCAACACTGGGTCTCTCTGCTGGCTGCTCGGGTCAGGAGCCGGCCTCCCTGTGAGGCTGGGGCTCTTCTGCAGCCTGGCAGGATGGCCTGACAGGAGAGGACATCTTGTCTATCAATAAGCCTTTAAGCTATTTACAGGAGCTATTTAGTTACAGAGCAAGGACCTTATTAAACTACTAGATTTTAAAAACCTACGGTGGCATAGCTCCAGGCTGCTGCCGTGACTTTCTTCTCTGCAGTCCCCTGCTTCATTTGCTTGTGTGGCGTGACGTCTTCTCGCTGCTGTAGGTGCGAGAGCCTTCTCCCAGGCTGCCTTCTGGAGCAGCCTTCATGCATCTCTCCATCTCGGTCGTACCGGTTTCAACATCTTACAGGAAAAGCATTTCTTTGCTGACCGTACATTCATTTATCAGGTTGTGTTTTGCTGGAGCCGTAAGATAGCGTGCAGCCTGCGACAGCTGACTCCTGACAGCATTTGTAATTCACAGAATCACAGAATATTCACGGTTGGAAGGAACCTTTGAGATCATCTAATTCACTAGTATCAAAGCAGTGTTGCCAGTGACTTTGTGAGCACTCTGTTCTAGTTCAGATGTAACTTTCCCGAATGCCCTTGGACCTGGTAGCAGGAAACAGAAGAGCTTTTCCTGCCTACGTTCATCTTTTTTTTTTTTGGCCATTAAGTTTCCAGCCCCAGAACTTGCCTGACGATGTGTGAGGCGGCGGGACCTAATTTGCTGCTCTGCAGTTGCAGTAACGCTCTGCGTCCGTGACTTTCTTTCTGCTGTTGCATCCTGCCAGCTCCGAAGAGCTGACCTGAAGTCAGAACACCCTTTTATTCATGGGAGAAGGCATCTGCTTGCTGAAAGCTTGCTTGAGACTGCTTGCTGAATGTCCGGGATGAGAGTGCAAGCAATTTGTCGCCCAGTTTCCATTTAATAAGGGCACTGAGACTAATTAGTGACAGCGATTTGAGAGTCAATTAACGCTGCCCCAACCACAACAGGGGAAAAACACAACTAATGATTAGTGTTAGCATGCTTAGCAGGGAGAGAGAGTGGCCAACAGGAGTCACCATTGTAAAAGTAAGCTGCGGGCTTCGTTAGCAGTGCAGTCAGGTTCCAGGTGAGCAATAGGTTGCACAACAGCCACAGCCAAGAGCAGCAAATCTCCCCAAAGCCCCTCGCAACAGGCCGCCGGGAGGATGCTCACCGGGGAGGCTCAGGCTGCTGTTGCTGCTGCCATCCACTATTAGGAGCATCAGCTTTCTTCCGAGCTCCTCTCGATTTTCAGGGATTTTTTTGCTCAGCTTTTATAGATATGGGAAATTTATGCCTTGGCTTCTCTAGAGGAAAATATAATTCCCATTTGTTATTTAAAGCTTATTCCTGGCTGATGTCTTCTCCTTGCAAATGCGGCTGAATTTTGTACTAAAATCTTTGTGGCTCGGTGTTGCTATTAAAAGAGGGTTAGTTGTAGAGGGGGTGAAACCCCCAACAAAACCCTTCTTGGAAAGATATAATGCCTCTAAGAAACAAGTTAGGTCCAAGCCAGGGCATCAGAAGGTGCAGATGATGTGCAGTTAATTTGGGGTCAATTGGAAACGCCCAACTTCAGCTGGTATTTCTGCTGATTTCACCCTTCTGTAGTTCCCTTTTAGCTCCACTGTGGGTTATTAAGAGTCATTTCAAGTCGGGTGCCATTCTGGGGACAGATACTGAAGCCATCGAGAAGTGAGAGGGAAGGATCTGGCTGCGTGCTGCTGATCGAGGGCAGGTGGAGGGAGCTGCTTGCCCAAACGCCAGCCTCGCACACGACCAAGCCCCAGCTCTGCTCGCCCACGGTGGAGGTCTCAATCGGTGACACCGGCAGGCACGGTGGTGGGGAGCAAAGCCCTGACAAACTTGGGGGTTGACAGGTGCTGTGGCCGAGACGAGTGGAAAATGTGCACCCAGCGCTGCGCCGGCCGGTCCCAGCACGTAGGACGATTGCCTGCAGCTATTGACGGAGCAAGAGACAACCACTGATATCTAATGCCAGGCAAATACTGCTGCAGCGGAGCTGTCGGCGCGAATGCCGGGGCTTCTGGTTGAGTGGGAAGGTGCCCGTCGGCACGAGGTTGGTCTTTTGTCCCCAGCCGCGTGCTGATGCTGAAGCGTTGTATGAGTGGCAGAAAAATGTGGAGATTAAACTGGAGCTTAGGGTGTCCTCTGGAGTCAGACAGTCGCTCCAGAAAGCAGGCCTTTCAAAGCTTTATGTGAAGCTGTAAAAGATTTAATTTAGAAAGCTTCCGTAGCAGCAGGAGGTTCACTCGGTGTCAGGAAGGGACAATTTAACGAATCGTAAGGGTCCTTCCCATGGGTTAAATAGCCCGTGTGTTGCTGTAACTTTATAACAGGAGTCTGGAGTTATTCCAGGTTCAGCTGAAGGCTTCAGAGCGTACTACAGCAGGACAAGGAGTGCGAAGTGAGCTGCTGTCCTTGAGGATGCCAAACTACGGGTGACACTGGCCCTGCCAGGACGGCTTATCCGCTGTGATCCCAGCGGGGCAAGGGCTGGCCCCGGTGGCCTACTGCTGGCCATGGGGTCCAGGGACGGGAGCAGCAGTCTGCCTCAGCTCTCATCTCCACCAGGCACCGTGGCTGGTCCTGCCTCGTCTCTCATCTGTGCTGACCCAGGCTGTATTCCCCATCAATGGAAGTGTTAATATTCCATGCCGAGGAGGGGAATGGCAGCTGTAAAATGCCGTATGGGTAAATGTCAGGGGTGCAAAAATAAGTGCTAAGTTGCAGGGGGATGTTTCTTGGTGAAGTAGGAATGGTTTAGCATGGTGGCTGCTGCACTAAGGAGGCAGATCAGCTGCTCAGCCTCGTTAAGCTGTTAGGAACCAGCTTTGAAATTACTATTAATAGCCTTTTCAAAATTACTTGAAATTTGTTTGGAATAACTGAAAAATTGTTTGCAATGTGGGTTTAGATTCTCTGTTCAGCTGAGGCCTTCTGTGGTCGCACTTTCACGTACTTCTGGAGGAGCAAGACGGGGGTGGTGTGGGTGGGAAGGTGCCTGTGCCAATGGACAAGAAGTTTTGGAGCCCCTGGTGAGAAAATGGACCCAGCTGAAAGTATAATGAGCGTTTTGAGGGCGCCTTGGATCGTTATTTGCTGTATCTTTTTTTCTACAAAAATAAACAGGCATGTGATAAAAATAAGAGAGGGCTTCATGCAGCCTAGCAACAACTTAAAAATTCTCCTGCAGCATGAGGAGATGCACAGCACCAGGGTACAGGTAGTTGTGGCCGGGCAGGCACAGGAGTGGTGTTCCACCTCCAGGCTGCGAAGGGAAGAGAGGTTTCTGTCAAGGGGTGAATTTTGAGCTCTCTCTGTTTGCGGGAAACCTCTTCATCCCAGACCGTGTGGTAGCATCGATGTGGGTTCAGGATCGGAGGCGCGTTGTGAGGGGGCGTAGGAACCGCTTTCCTGGCAGAGCGGGGCACGCCAGGGCTCCAGGGATGGGTCCAACAGCTCATGGCTTCTCCTCCAGCCTGATCCCACATCCTACACCCAACCTTCTCCTGCGCCGCCTCTGCTCATCGGCCATGTTCTCCATGAATTCACTTCACTGGCTTGCTGGAGATCTCTTTGTTTCTAACCTGGTCACTTTTCTTCCAGAATAGCAAGTGCCTTGGTTTGGTGGCAGAGCAGCACTGGTGCCAGGGTAGGACCCCTGGGGAAGCTGTGGTAGCTCAGGTACTGTCAAGCCTTTCATGCTAATGTGGAGATAATGATGGTTGTGGAGCACCAAGTTGGTTGTACGGTGTCAATCAAATGATTGGATGTCCTGATAGCAAATCCCCTGTCGCTGGAAGTGGAGCTTTGGCAATTTTGCTTTGCTGTGAGAGTTTCTCCTTCCATCTCCATAAAATCCAGCTTTACATTCAGTGTTCCTGACCCCTGGCAGGGTTACTCTCCTCGCTCCTGAGCAGAAGGTGACAATTGTGCTGACTGTCGTATGGACCATCTCCTGTGCTGGAGCCTGCATCGTTAGTTGTCATCTGCTGCAGATTTGACAGAGCTTGCGATGGGCCCGAGAGCTTAATCGCAATACTCACACAGATCCTGAATAAGCACTTAGGCTAAAAATAAGGTTTTATTTTGGAGAATAAGCAGCTGGTAGCGCTTTGCAGCTGAGGCTGCATTTCTTGACATGTGCAAGAAGCTGAAAGAATGAAGCATTTTTCTCTGGGCTGTCACAGTAACGGAGATGCTATCGTGTCAGAGCTGCTAATGCTTTGAGATGAAGTTTTATTCTTCAGACTAAATTACCCAGTCGGGAATTATAGCCATTCCTAATTACTGTAGCTAAAGACTTAAAATTTTTAGCCAGAAGTTCTGCAATCTTTCACAGTTCAGAATGATTAAAGTAGAAATATGCTAATGATCTTTAGCCTCTATTTTTGCTTGGGTGTGAAGACATGTTCTTCTCATTTTTACTCTGATTAAAAGCAATTAGGCTCTTTCATATCAGATAAAATTTGCCCTTATGACCTGGATGCCCATGTGTGTGCAATATTGGTGGTCTGGGCTTTTTGCTCCTGCAGCTGCATAATGGTGGAGCATGGGTGGGGTGGCAGTGGGCAGGATGGTCCCAGTGGATTTGCTTCGGGCTGGACACGTTAAGCCAGTTTCAGGGTTGAAGAACATGAAGGCTGTCTTGGTCAGAAGTGAACAAGCAGTAGGGAGATGTCTGAAAGCCCACGTGAGCTCCTGTGTGATGTGGCTGTGTTCACCGTGGAGGAAGGGCAAGGTGAGGGGGCAGGCTGGAAAGAAGAAATTCGTATTAAAACAAATAAACTGGAAAGTTAATGGAAATTGAATTTTTGTGATTTTTGCTCTGTCACGTGCAGTGGGAGCAAGACGCTGAAGAGCAGGGAAAAAGAATTCATACTTCATTGCTTTTCCTTGGAGAAGAATGTGCTGGTGTTTGTTAGTGATGATGGGAAGACAACATGAAGAAAAGTGACTGTCCTTGCAGCAGCAGAGTAACCTCTGGGCTGGGAGCAGGCTGTATGCTAGGAAGGGCTTTGACAAAGCAGACCCTACCATGGTCACTGGCTCATCTAAGAAGATCCCTTGCGAGTTCTGGGACATGGCATGTTAATGCCCATCGGGAAAGTCAAAATCCCGTGGTGCAAAGTGGGTATTTACATTTACAGTCAGTGGCTGAAACGTGGAAAACAGCTGAACCTGTCTCTTGAGGTCATTGTTAGGAGAGCTCTGGCTCTGGAACAGAGGCAGCCTTCTCCTTTTCTTTCCTTACTTATATAGCTCAGATGTACATAAAACAAACAGAATTTTTAAGAGCATCCCAGCTTCTCTCCTTCATGAAGGATTTAAACTTTGTCATTCCCAACCAGCATTATGTATTCAGCATACAAACTGTCAGTCTGGGGGCTGGAAAAAGGCTAAATTCCAGAAAGGGTTTATAAGCAGGGAAGTACAAGCAGCCTTAGGATGTGACTGTAGCACTGGATAGTCCACAAGAACATTAGACTTCACGATGCTGATATCCTATGTGGTCAGTGCTATAACCAAAATTTTACAAGCCACAGGTTCTGATGGAGCTCTCTTTGCAGTGACTTTTAAATTAAAATGCCTGTGCATTGCATTTTTTCCAGAGAGAAAACCTTAAACCAAGGCTTTCTTCTTGGCCATGGCAGGAACAGTTGCTTCGATTTATTTCACTGAAGAGGCGCATTTGTGTGTGGACTCACGGGGGCCGTGAGGGCTGGAAGCGTTTGCTGTTGGGGCTACTCCCAAGTCCTCCTGTAACAGGGTCCCCATGTTGCAGCAGAGAGCAGACAGCACTTTGGGAGGACCCCAGTTGGTGTTCTTCCGTAGTTGGCATCTGGAGCTCCAAATTGCTTGTATTTAGAGGAAAAAATCTCTATTGAAATGACAGTCTGGTGGGGTCCACTGGAAATTCTTTCTGTTGCCCCTGACTGCCATTGTTGCCTCCGGTCCTGAGTTACAGCAGGAATTGTGGTAGGTCCCGGTCCTGCTTCTGGAGGAGCATCGCTTTGCCTCCCCGGCCACTGGCTCACAAATAGAGTTTTGACCTTTACAGAAGGGACTTGTCAAGTCTAATTTGTCTTGATGTTTATCACATGACATAACCTTTGATTTTGATTTTTTTTTTTTTAAAGTGTTCTGAAGTTTGTCATGTGAGAAGTGGGACAGAGGACACGATTCACGACTGCATCTGTTTCTCTCCGTTCCCCTTCACGCTCCCATCGCTTTCCTGTCTTGGGGACGTTGAGCACTGTTCTGGGCCAAGCTCTGTTGCAGCTAACAAAGAAGCAGCGTTGTCCCAAAGACAAGACCCTCTGCAGCAGGAGGGGAGCATTAGCTTCATTTCAGCTCTTCTGCATTGATGCCCTGCGGTGCAGAGCTCACTCAGCAGAGCTGTTTGTGTTCTTCAAGGGAACAAAGCACTAATACTTGTCCTCTTGTAGCATGAGGCTTAAGCAAGAAGGGGAAGTAAAATTTTGGCAGCCTGGGCTTTTTAGAGTGAGGTGGGAAGTTCACGGGTTTGTTTTTCCTGGTTATTTGTTTGCCTGTTGAAGTTGTTTAGAAGAAGTTGTCACACCCTTCCTCCTTGGAAGCTGCTTACTTCTTGATGAACGAGTTGCGAAGCCCGTGTTCTTCCTCCTGTTCCTCTGGTAGGGCTGAAAGGGAGGCGACAGCCAGCTGCGAGCACGGTGAGCCCATTCCTTGGATTCAGACCGCCCTTCACGCTGGTGAGATCTGCTTTTGAATGGATGCCCGTCCGTGCTGTCTTGCTGGTGGGGTCCCACCTACACCGCTTTGTCCCCCTGTCCTGCCCAGGCGGCTGGGATGCTGTGCGTGAAAGCGGTCTGTGAAACGGTGGGTTTTGTGCCCGTCGTCTGGAAACGCCACCACAGGTCGATGTTTCAGTTTGTTCAGCTGCTCAAGAGGTTTAATTAAAAAAAAAAATAATAAAAAATCAAGCTGTCAAACTAAGCACACTAGATAATTCCAGGCTGTGAATCGCTTCTTGCTAAATCACTGGTTTGAGGTTCAGATTAGATATCTTCTAAATAATAGCTATTAATTATTTCTTGGGGTTTTTTTCCTAATACAAGTGGGGAACAGTGCCTTGTAGTATAGAAACCTGAGGGCAGGCCCTGGCTCCAAACCTTCTATTTAATTGAATAAAAACAAAGGGATGAGGGAAAAGATGAAGCAAGAGCTGCAAAAATAGACACTCGCCCACGAGGAGGAGGGGACCGCCTGGAAACTGGGATGATGTCTGGATGAAAAGGTCTTGAATTCTTGTCCGTGGGGTTTGAGTGTGGGGTGATAGATCCACAGCAGCTAATGCAGTTGGGTCATCTCCCACTATTGCTGCTGCCTGCTCCAGCCCCACTGCCCTCGAGCTCCTCCTGCCATGGCCTCAGAGTTGTGTCCTCTTTCTCTGGAGGTGGGAAGGAAACCTTGATGGACCACGCAGGCAACTTTCACCCATTCACGCGTGGAAGATGGAAATGGTGGTGGACAGGTTTTCAGGGTGGAGGGTTCTCCATCAGTTGAGTTCAGTGTGCTTGTCTGTCTGCTGTGCTGGTTGTACAGAGCTCCTGCGAAAACCAGATGGCTGCCTAAAGAGATCAAGCTGAAGCTCTCCACTGAGCAGACAAATGCAAACCTCCGTGGCCTCTCAGTCTGATGTGGTGACAGTTCCTTTTTGGGTAAACTCGTTGAGTTCTGTGGCTTTCCAGGCTGCTTGCAGGTGCCCTTTTCCCCTCCGCTCCTGAGGAGAGGATGTGTGTTTGCAGGGGATGGAGAGGGCACCATGGTTTGAACATAGTGTGCTGTGTCCAGGTCACAAATCACACCTGAGTGACACGGCGGAAGGCAGGTCCACAGTCCCTTGCCCTCCGTGCCTGGGCTTGGCTGTCCTTGAGGAATATTTTGGGAGAAGCTCAAGTATTGGGAAAGCCCATGTTTTTCAGCATGTAAAAAGAATAATCAGGTGAAAATCTAGTACCTCAAGTAAGAATGATGATCATAAAAATTCATTACCTACTTAATGCAGAAGCTTAGGGATTTCCCTGAGCCTGGTCAAATCAAAGTGTTTGTAGCTGAAGACTTTTTCCATTTATTCATAAAAACCCCAGCATGCCTTGAAGTGTTGGCTTCTAAGTAATGAAGTTTTTGTCTGCCCCAGAATCTCCTTTATTGACTTAAACTGAAAAATGCATCCCCTTTTATTTGTTTTTTGAATTGATTTCATGTGTCTGTCTTCCATTAGCTCGACAACAAGAGATAGCAGCAGCACTGAAATGGTGCAGCCTTGTCAAGGGGCCTGTAGAGTATCATTCTTTACGTCAGGGATGGAAAGAAACCCCCTCCAGCATTCAGTTTGGGGACGCATCATCTCATCTGTGGTCTGAGCTGTCTTAGAAGCATTGTCCAGCAATATGGGGTGGCACCTGAGACTTTCACATACATGAACACGTGTGAGCTGCCTGGATTCTTGAGCTATCATTCAGAAGCTTAAGATCTCAAAATGATGTCAAGCTCTGGTCACTTTTAAAGCTTTTAAACACTATTAATATACTATTAATGGCTGAGAAAAAAAGTCTTCCATTAAAATCACAGTTGGCGATGTTTGGTCTTGTGGGTGGAGGACCACTCAAACCTCTCATGGTTGGGCTGTGGGGAGCTACGAGTGGTGAAGAGTGATCAACCTCAACCTGGGGAGGCGGGGGGAAGAGATGGGGGGAGAGAGACGGTATGCACACGGGTGTGAAAGCCACACAGCTTGAGGGTGACTGGAGCCCCTTGCTTGCTGTCAGGCAGCTTCCAACACCTTCTCAGCCCCGTGGTGGTCTCATGCATTTGCAGGTTCCTCCTTTGGACCCTCTCTGTGGAGGGGCTACTGACTGGGTTGGGTGGAGGTGAGCTGAGTCCTGGCTGTCTCCTTTCCCGTGGGATTTGTCCGAGTGGAGATGGGCTCGGAAGATTCCCTGAAATACAGCAGTTTGCTCTCGCCGGTGCTGGTGAGGTGGATGCTGACATGAGTGAATGTGGCACGTGAAGAGGTGGAGGTGAGAAATCAATACTGTAAAAGGAACATGAGCTGGGCTGAAAGTTTTGCACATGAGAAGTGAACGGTCCAACAAATGCACTTTTTTGTTTGCTGCCTCAGGAAGCGAGGAAAACAGGATTATGGCTGTTCTGCTGCCTGTAGCACAATGTCCTAAGAGGACATTCCTCTCCTGTTCCCATTTCTTTGTGTTTCTGGGGAGCCTGTGCCACTCTAAGGTGCAAAAGGAGATGGGATTATAACTTGCAGCTAGAGCAGTAGGCTATTTTTTCCCTGAAGATAGAGTGGGACACTAATGAATTGCTTCTTTTCCGTAACCCACCTCTTACTTTCTTATAGGTGAAATGTCAGCAAATCCAGTTGAACCCTTTAATCTCTTTTTTAAAGTAAAAAAAAAGCGCACTAAACAGACGCCTGGATTTGTTCTTGAACTGAATCTGGAGATAACAGCAAGTTAGCCTCATTCCTCTGAAAAACATAGCTAAACTTGCAATTCTCAAGGTACTTTTGTAGGTCAATGGAAACCGTCAGTCTGTCTAAGTTTTGCAGCACAGAGAAATTGTGTGCTGCCCACTCCCACCGCCTGCCCATCAAAAAGCAACTTGGGAGGCTGCAGGGTTTTAGTTCACAATTTTCTGGGGTTTTTTTGGCTTGTGATCATGCATGTAACAGTTGTAAGATACTGCCATGGATCTCACTGGTATCTTTGGGTTTTTTTGGGCATGAGTTAACATTAGCTTTACTATTGTCCCGATAAAGCTCAACTGTGTTGACTCCCTGAATTTGGTGAGTATCTGGGTGCTGATTGCTTCAGCAGAAGTGTCTGCTTTGCTGGGAATAGATGCGCTTGCAGGATCAGCTCTCAGCTAACGAGCACCTTGGCATACTTGGGTATTTTGTCTATGGCCAATTAGCATGATCTACCTCTTGACAGCGCAGCCCACATGGAGTATTTCAGCCCCTCTGGCACCCTTCCCCTTGCTGCCCTGCACCTGCACCCTCAACGGTCTTTAAACGGCTTTGCTATAATTAGCCAGCGCACTGAAATTCATGTAATTTTTGTGTATAGCACTAATAAGCCTAAAGCGTGAATAGCATCCCCTGTTTGACAGCACTACTCTGATCGTGTTGAAATATCTAGCTACCAAAATCCATGGTTGGGGAGCACGGGAGATGCCTGTTTTCTTCCAGAAGGAGGGGTTCCTTCTTGTATTACCTTCACGATGGCCCGCCTCAAGGCAAATGAGTGCTTGAGAGTTATGTTTTACTGGGAGCCCGACTGTCATACTTCTTGTTTAAATCCCTTAATGAGTATTTTGTACCCAGGTTAAAGTCATGAAGGTGGCTGGCAGCTGGCAGGAGGCTGCTGGGACTGGACGTGCCGTTCTACTTGGGTGGAAGACTTGTTTGGGATTCCCATGTTGGGAAGCCCCTGCCCAGCAGAGGGGAGCTGTGTTTCCTCTGCGCCAGTGGGAGCTGGTCTGTGTGGCTGAAAATGCTGGTGGAAGGAGATGGTTTGGTATCCAGGGCTTTCCTGATACTGGTATTTCAAATACCTGTGCCTGTGACCCAGGGGGGAGCTGTGGGCAGAAAAGAAATTGCTGGTGAGGTCCGTATTATAGGAACATTATACAGAAATTAGGGTTTTTTTGGGGCGCCTACTTTGGAGAAGCTTTGTAAGTGTGCTTGCTGTCATGGGTCCCTGCCCTGAAGCACCATTAGCAGAAGTCCTCAAGGATCTTGGTGCACCTGATGTACTTGGGAGTTGTGTGAAGGGATGGTGGTAAAAGGGCTGTTTTGTAAGTGATCCCTCCACCTTGGAATAAGCTTTGCCCCGTGGGAAGGGGGAGCCACTGTCTTTGAGAAGAGGGAGAGCATAAACCCAGCCTTTCTGGTTGCTATTATTCTGCAGTTGCTTGGAGCAATTCTACTCCTGGTAACAAATACTTGGCTTTTTCCATATGGTGCTTTGGTGGTTGTTTTGTTTCAGAGTAGGTTGCAGATATGATCTGATGAGATTGCTGTGATAAATTGCATTTCGGGTAGGGTGCTCAAGTAACTCGAAGAAGAGAAATGCTCATTAGAGAGGAAAATTCTGGGTTTTCTGTATGAGCTAATGTGGTTTCTGATCCTGCCCTGCTGTCTTTCTTTTCATTTTGGGGTGTGCAGGGGGAGCTGCGTCCCTTCATGGCAGAAGAGGCAGCGTTTGCTCCACATGCAGAGTCCAGCACACAGGAAAAATATTTTCTAGCCAGACCGTTAACTGATCCTGCAGCAAGCGAGATGCCTTTGATCCTTCTGACGGGAATCATCTTTGGGGAGAGCTTTCCAAGGCCTCTCTCAGGTTTGCTCACAGTAATGCAAGGCGGGTTTTCATCTTCTCAGCAACAGCTTTGCAGGAAGGAGCCGCGGCTCTGCCGGGCCCGGCAGCTCCTGTCCCAGCGCTGCTAAAAAGATCCTGGGGATTTGTGTCTGGTTTACAAGTTTGTGCAATTTACATCTGTCCGGGAATAAGAATAGCTGATGACTTTCCTGTGTTTGCCCCGTGAGGATGGAGGCTCTCTTCCCTTATTAGTAGCTTTAATAAAGTACCTATGGCTGTTCCTACAGAGGGTACCGAAAGCTGCACTTGTTCTCTGCGTGGCAGACTCAAATCGATCGTGCCCAAGCCCATGGGTCCTGTGCTCCCTCAGGCCGTGGCCTGTTCTCCCTCCTTGCCCCTTCTCCCGCATCCCTGGCCAGCGTTCCTGGGCTGTACGCCCATGCCCACCACCAGCTCTGCTCTCCCACGTTCACTGGGGCCGAGATGGCAGGTCAGGTTGTTTTTTCCAGTTTCTCCTTTCCTGTTAAGTCAATAAGAGGTGCTTTACAATTTGTCCATTGTTTCAGGTTTGGGAAACACGGTAATTATCCCCACAGAGCATCATAGCTGCAGCTTTCGTCTTCTGTCCCTTGCTGGAAGGTTGGTCACAGGAGAGGGAGGATTTTGGAAGAAAAACCGATAAATCATAAATTCCCTTGCAAGATGAAATATAAGTTTTTTCTGCTTTCTCAAACACGTAAGTGCATGCTGTGAAAGCAGTGCCAGTCTGTGGCATGCAGGAGGAAAGTCCCATTAACATGTATGTACGTGCTCTTCTCTTGCTCTGTCTTTGCGCATCGGTTGAATTGCCAACTTACTTGCAGTTTTTCCTGCTTGACCCCTGGAGACTTTAGTTACTTGATCCTCGCGTGCTGGAAATGTACTCCAGTGCAGCGGTGAAGGGGAGGGCAGAGAGTTCTCTTGAACGTGGCAGAAATTTGAATTTTTTGATCTGGCTTCTCATGACTGTCCCTTTTCCAGCACGTTGCTACAATCTCTGCTGTGGAAGTAGATTTTGGGGGAAAACTGAACCTTATTCCTTGAACGCCAGAAGAGGAGCCAGAACTTGCACCATTTGCCACTGTTTCTTCCTCCAGACTCTGTCCTTGTCCCTTGTCCCAGCAGCGCTGGGCAAACCTGATTAACTGCAAAGAGTGTTTCTGTGGCTGGGTCTTCAGCCCACAGCCGCGTTTTCGCCAAGTCAATCAAAACAAAGATGGGCTGAGACTAGCACCTTGTGGTCTGCTCAGCACTCCGGGAGGTTAGAAATTATTTGCATTTTTCATCATACTTAATATAAGGGCTTTATTATGCACTTGCATTAATTGTATGCAGTTCATCTAGGACTGAATCTCAGTGAGCAGAGGGCATCTAGTTGTTTTTTGGGCTACCAAACAGAAGACTGGGCAAAGACTGGCACAGACCCTTCTGTTGGGCTTTTTTTGTGGCTTTTAATGCTAATATGTCAAAAGTCCTAGAATTAACTGCTTGCACTTCACTGCAGCGTCTTTCCTTCCACCTTGATATATCCTGGTTCATAATCCTGAGCTTTCATCAAAGCAGAGGCTATCGGCAGGGGTTTTTTTCAGTGTAAATTGTTTGTGTATAGTTTGTATATAGGTAGAAACATGTTTCCCCTGCACAGATGCATGTCTGATACTGACTTGGCTTGCCAATTACATGCCAAAATGGGTAAACCCTAAAGAGCAGCTCTGCTGTGTCACAGCTCTTCACCTGGGACAGGCCCCTGAAGCATTGAGAGCAGTAAGAATCAGGGCAGCAGAGAAGAGCAAGATATTTAAGTATGTGTTGACTGCTTTATTTTTAAAGCTTGTGTCTGTGCTTTTATCCTCTTAGTGTGTTTTGGCTTAACAGATGTGTTCTGGTTACTGGAGGGCACAGAATTGTGAGGGGAAGGAATTGGTGGCCGATTCTGATCATCGTGGCCAGTAAACGGGATCTGAGCGTGGCTGGAGAGACCCGGGATGAAGCATTTCCAGCTTGGGAAGTGCAAGTGTGCAGTGGTGGGTTGTCTGTGTTTCGTTGTTCCTCACCTGTCTCTGCCCCCGTCTCTCTGACTCCAAAGCTGCTTGCTCCCGGGAGAGGAATCGTTTGAAGTGTGGTTGCTGTGCATCCCTCTGCTGACTTTTCTTTGTCCCAAATGTCCCTAGTTAGTCCGTCTCTTTTGCTGGGAACTCTGGCTTTTGCACAACTTAAGCCCTTTCCTTGGCTTTCCTTCCTCTTCACTTCTCGTTTGCGCGGGCTGTGCCCGCTGGAGCGGCTGCTGTCAGCACCCCCCGGAAAAGCACCCATCTGTTTGTTAGGAACCCACCATAGCATATCAGTGGGAATTCCAGATCTGCTTCTGAGCTGCCCCTTTGTCAGGAGAGCTCAGCCATGTCTTTGTTCGCTCGCTAGCGAGGCAGAGATGCTGCAGGTTTGTTTGGAGCTTTTCTTATCTTATTTGCTCAATAACCAGGACAGTTGCCCATTGTTTCACTCGCGTTTTTATCGCGCATTTTGCAGTGCTGCAAGGCACAATATCTTCTTGCTGACAAGAATAAGTTAATGCATAGCTCTTAGCCAGCAACCTGGGGACTAAAATATTATGATTGGGGCTGCAAAAAGGGGAAGAAGGAGCTGAATTTCTCCCGGCAACGGAAAACCCTAAACTCAGCCCATTTGTTTGAGCTCTGTGGTTCAGAAGGGAGAACCCATATCTGGTACGTTGTTCTGCCACAGACAAAGGCGAGTTGATTTTTGTAAAATTGCTGCAGCGATCATTTAAATCTGGAAGGAATACAGCGTGCAGACAGTTGGCAGTGACTGGGGATGAATGGCATGTGACCGAAGAGGTGGCGTTTGTCCCCGACTTGAGTAACAAAGAACCAGCCTGTGCCTGTGTATGCCAGCAGGATAAATATCCTAATTTCGGCAGTGGTCCGTGTCAGTGCAGCTGTGTGAAAACTGAGCTGTCACTGGGGACAAAACTTTGTCTGTCTTTTGTTGTGGTGTTGTGAGAGCTGGAGCAATGACAGGAGGGTGAAAATCAGCAGCCCTGCCCGGGCACCCCTATGGCTGCAAAAGCAGCCCCGGGAATGAGGGCACTGATTCCGGCACGTGCAGGAGAGCAAACGCCTTTGATCACTAAAAACTGGGGAGGCAGCAGGAGAAAAAAATGTTGTGTTTTCTTGGATCAGCCCCCTGCAGAGGCAAAGAAAAGCCTGCCATACGTTAATGGGCCACTTTCATAAATGTGGGAGTCTCGCACACACAGGGTGGCTCAGCCTGTCTGTGCTGATGCAGCCGTCAGCCTGTTTGTCTAGAAAATGCTTTTCTGAAAGGTATGATTATTCTAGACTGTTGAGCAAGTTCTTCTGTGTGAGTGCATTTAAACAACACCAGCGGTATGTGTGGAAGGACTCAAAATGAAGGGGGGGGTATGTGCGTGACATTTTCAATAGCCCCAGGGTAGCAGGAGAGGAGGTCACGCAGCCAGGACACTGAGAGCATTTTCTGAAATGCTTGGGTCTCTTATCAACCCACGTGTGGGGGAAGCAGAGGTGTGTGACACATCCTGTACATGTGTGCTGTCTTTGGGGATGCTGCTCTTGGGGCAGAGAGGATGAGAGCAGTGTGAACTGTGGGGGTGAATGCATCCGTGCCTGGCGTTAGCCATGCTCACCTACACCCGAGACATCCTGGGAGGATGCTTTTCAAAAGCCTGGCTTTGGCATTGGGAAAGGCGTCCCTCCCCACCTGCCTTGGGAAGAGGGGGGCCATGCAGAGCCCCCCCAGGGCAGTGCTGAGGTTTGGCTCTGGCCTTCGTCAGGTGGGGGAACCCCTCCTGCGAATGGGGGCAGGAGGAAATTGGCAGTGGGCTCTGGGGAAATCCTTTGTTTGCTCCTGTTATTAGCAAGGAGAGAGGAAGTAATGATTTATTGATGCTTCTGTGATTCTCCTACGCTGGGCTATAAAGGAAGAAATTCTGTTTCCTGGCTGATTTTTCGCGGCTCTAATTGAGCTGTAACTTGTTCCTGCGGGGCGGCTCGCCTGCAGGATGCTGATGGTGCCCCGGTTCTCTGATGCGGCACCCCATCAGCCAGCCTAGCCCGTGATCGTCAGGGGTCACTGCTCTGCTCTTCCCCTGCCTCTCCGTGTAGCCAGGCTGGTCGTGACAGGCTGTTTATAGAGCCCAGCATTCCTCTGCTGCACCATTTTACTTGATTAAACCAGAAATATCTGATAGAGGGGGTGGCGGCTGCTCTGTTTTGGGATGAGGTGCCGTATGAGTGTGCCAAAATACCCCTGCGTTCTCATGGTATGTTGGGCAGAAGGTGGTGTCCTATTGATGGTGCCTCTCGGCTGCATCCTGGTAGCTGTGCCACCCCCCGCTGACCAAAGAGACCCGGGTGGGCACGCACAGCCACCACCTTCCACCACCGTCATTGCACTCCCACCTTCTGAGAGACACTGGCGTGGCTGTGCCACTGGTGAAGGGTGTCGGTAAGAGCTGCAGTGGCTGCTCGGGCTCTGCCAGCCCCCACCCATGAGGTTACCAGCACAGCTTCAGTAAATCCAGCTGAATTCCCGGGCTTTACGTGGCACGTCTCCTCTGACAGCCCCACCATACAGCCATCCCCTTTCCATGCGCTCCCCAGCATCCCTGTGAGCCGTAGCTTGGTCTGCAATGAGCAGGGCTTCATCTCTGTATCCTGGAGCCGTGGGAGGCGGCAGGGGCTGGATCTGAGCTCGGGGCCCTGCGGGGGCGAGAGCAGGCTGCTGAGCACCCATCTCTCCCGCCTGGGCTCAAAGGCTCTGCTCACCTTTCCTTGGTGCCGGTTTGTGACCTCTCTTCTGCAGAGCCCTGCGTGTCCAGGATTACCCCCCGGAGGGTGAGGAGGTGGGGACGTGCTGCTCGGGGTCTCTGCCTGCCCATGTCCCAGCTGTGAGCATCCCCGGGAGCGGGTGCTGGGTGCAGGCAGGAACCCCCTGCCTGGTCTCCCCAAACCACATGGGGCTGGGAGACACGTGTATCGTCCTGAATTGCTGTGAGCAGGTCCCGGAGTCCCAGGGAGAAGGTGATTTGAGGTGGGACGCTGGCAAACCTGACTTTCAGCCCTGCGAAATCCATGCTCCTTTTAACTGCAGTGTGCTTTTTTTGTCCATCCTCTTCAAACAAAGCGATGCCATTTTGGTTAACCCGAGGAGCGTGCAGATTCCTTCTAATCACAGGATTTATTTTATTTTTTAAGTTTATGACTATAGTGCAGGGGACCCCCAAGGCTGGGTGTCCTACAAACCCCGAGTGTGAGGTGACCCCTGTGCTGAAGGCCCTGCCCAGCTCAGCTGAGCAAGGGAGGAGGAGATGATTTACGAGCAGCATCAACAATGTCATAAAGTGCAAGTGGCAAGTTAATGCTGCTTTTTCATTCCAGCCCTTTTGACAGGGCCCTGCTAATAGAGGGGTTGGGGAGCAGGAACAAAGGAAAGAGCCCAGCAGCTAAAAGCCAGTTGTCACAGCAGCTGCTGCGTTAGTGTGAAAACGCTGTGTTTTATCAGAAAAGAAGTGCCCTCTCCATAAGAAATGGGATCGCGCAGCCAGCAGCAGCTCCAGCCTGCGGATTCCTGTGGGCTGTGGACGATGTCCATGTGCTCTCTGGAGGAGGGCAGAGATGCCGAGCCGTTCAGCGGGACTCAGAGCTCTGTACTGCGATCTTCCCTGGGAAGATCAGGCTGAGGGAGGTGGAAACCTGTATGGGTGGAAGCCTGGCGGGCTGGGGAGGGCGAGAGAAGGCAGCACGAAGGGGTGCAACTCATGGAGGGGGTGGTGATGGATGTGGGGGACTAGGGAGTGCGCTGGGGTGGGTGGTTGGAGGCTGTAGCCTGAGCTGTGCTGAATTTTGGGGTGGGAGCTCACATGGAAGCAGTGTGAGGGTGGGCAGGCTGTCCGCAGGGCAGGGGTCTCCAGTGCTTGGAGCAGCAGGGGTCCTCCCCTGGGGACAGCAGTGCTGGAGACCTCCATGCTGCTCCCCTTCCCCAGAGAGAACATGCAGCTTGCCATAATTTTCTCTTACCTTCTCAGAAAATGAGATGCATTCTCTGAAATAACTTGCCTTTCCTTCCAACGTTACTTTAAATGTGTTCAAATGAGCTTTGCTCCATTTCCTTGCTTAGATCTGTGGTTAGCGGTGGTGAAATGCTCCCTAGGGGCTACTTGGGGGCTTCATCCCAAAGTTGGGTTCTGAGTCTTGGTTTTGTCTTTGATCTGATCCTTAAGTGAATTTGGTAGATGTATTTTTAACATACCTGGTTTTATTTTTCAGAGTTCTCCCCAGTTGCCTCCTTCCCTACCTCTCTTTATTGGGAAAAGAAACCAACCAAAAAAACCCCTAAATTTTTCTTTTTCCAAAGCTGAGTATTGCAGAAGGGGCCTCTCATCCCCACCTTGTTCGGAGGTTGGGTTTTTTCCCCCACAGTCTGCAGTTGCTGTTAATTCACATTTGGTTTAGTAATTAATCAGGACATAAATAATACATAGCATGTTATCAGGAAACTGCATGCCAGTGCTGTGGAGGCAGGTACTTTCGGCCCTGGTGGGGAGGGCTTGCCTTCTGCTGCTCTGCAGCCCCCTAAGGCCAATTAAGGTGCATTCTTGATGAGATTCCAGCCGCTCCTTGGCTGGATAAATGGTTGCTCTGGTGCAGGGAGGGGGTAAAGCAAGCGAAGATGAAGGGGGTTTTAGCGTTCAAACAGCTGCAGTGAGCACCGGGGTCCACGCACTGCCCTCTTCTCCCGTCCCCCCCTGCCCGGGCTGGGGCTGCCAGCGGTGGTACCAAAGGGATGGTGCAGACCTGTGGGTCTGCTGCACCCAGGGCAAAGACTCAATAGGACCTCCTTTGCCATCAGCCTTCGTCCTATAAAGGTCTTTTCTTCCGGAGGCACGTCAACTGGTGATGAACAAAGCCTTGAAGGATGTCCCATGTGTGGAAATCTGCTTTACCTTCCCTCCACCACAGGACTCCCAGCCTCCTGCATAAGCCCAGGGAATGTCATCTTTGGTATTTCTTGCTCCAAGGCTGGTGTTTATTTCAGCTGCAGTAACGAGTGCTAAGCTGGCTGGCAGGAGGAGTAAATGTTGCTATGACAGTTTGGGTGGAGATTTGGAAAAGGCATTTCAAGTTGCAAAACAAGTATAAAAACCATCAAGAAAAAAGGAAGCAAAAATGCAAACCCAGAGCCAATGGACTCTGAGGGCCACCAGATTTTGACTGGGTCTGTAACGTTCACAGCTGTGTATTTGCTCCATAGCAAGGGCAGCAAGAGCTGACCTTGGGATAAGCTGGGCTTTGCAGCAGGATCTGGAAAGCTCCCTGCAGCAGGCTGAGTTCTCAGGGCTGCTGCATGGTCCTGAGGCTCTGCCCCAGGTGTTCCTCTCGTGATCCCTGGACTTGGGCACTTGTGACAGCGACTGTTTTCCAACCATAATTCTTGAAAGAGCACACTCAGTTTGAATCACAGCTTCAAATATGTTTCCTTTGGAGGAAGGAGGGCAAAGTGAGATGGTGCTAAGATGGGGTTTCGGCTGTGGGAGCTCTTTGTTGGCCCTTTGGCTCATGCGGTGCCTGCTCTGTGGGTTTCCCGTACTGCAGGCTCTCCTGCCATAATCATAGAATGGGTAGAGTTGGAAGGGACCTTAAAGATCATCAAGTTCCAACCCCCCTGCCATGGGCAGGGACACCTCCCACTAGAGCAGGTTGCTCAAAGCCCCATCCAGCTTGGCCTTGAACCCCTCCAGGAATGGGGCATCCACAACTTCTCTGGGCAACCTGTTCCAGTGTCTCACCACCCTCACCGTAAAGAATTTCTTTAAGCTCTGTTGCAGAAGAACTGCAGCTGAAGCGGCACAGTAACATGTGGGATGTTGTGTTTCTCAGGTGCTGGAGCAAGATGTGGTTCTCCAGTCCATTGACCGTGCCATTGAGGCTGTGCACAATGCGGCCATGAAGAATGGGGGAAAGTACAACCTGGAGCAGAGAGATGTCCTCCAGTAAGTACAATGGGCGTCTGGGAGAGCTGGCAGATGGAGAGTGGTGACAGTGTGATGCTTGTTTCTTTTTTTATTCTTGGGGATGAAGTCGGACATGGTTGATTTGAGTCCCGAGTGCTGATGTGCTCATAGAGCTTCCCTGTGTTGGAGCTGGTTGGTGCTGCTCCTCCTGTCAACCGCATCCAGCAAAGGGGTACTTCAGTCTCCCCCCTCTATCCCTGTGCATGTAAAGAAGAGGAAACTCTCAGCTGCACTGTAGGCTTAGAGGAGAAATCCAAAACCTTTCCAGATGCCTTTTCTCCTCTCTGCCAGCCAGGAGTTGTAGAGGTTGTTGGCATGTGGCACGAGGCCCTTAATATGTTCTCAAATAATTGCTTGTGAGGAGAATTTTTGTTTTTCTCTGACACCTCACATTCTGCGCTGAGGCACGCTGGTTTAATCTCAGTTGAACAGTGATTCTAAAGTGCAGGCAATTTCTGACGCTTGCAATGCAATATGTGATTCTCCCTCGAGGAAGAGGCATTTTTCTCCAGCGAACTGATGAATAAATCATGGGCTCTTGCAAGGCCTCTTCCTTCCTCCCCCAGAAGTGCTTCCTTAGTTGTTAATGAAACTGGAGTTGGAATTCAGAGTAATCTAACCCATTTTGATATATATAGCCCAAATGCAATAAATCACTTAAATATATAATTTAAATGTTGCAGCACAGTCACTCCCTTCCTTTAGCTTTGCTGTTCCTGACGTTGTCATTCCGTTTCAGAAAACTTATCCATCACCGGAAGGAGACCGTGTCCCGCAAAGGTCACTCTCCCACGCCGCAGGGGATGGTTATGACGCAGTCCTCCAGCGATCACCACCTGGATGTGGCACGACAGCCCAACGGGGTGTGCCGGACGGGGTATGAGAGACATCACAGTCTTCCAAACACCGAGTTCGAGGAGGAGGATGAAGGTCTCTATCAGGTAACAGCAGCTGGACACTTTCTAGGTTCCTCTGGTGGTATGACATCGCTGTCCTGTTTAATAAAAGGTCTTTGCAGCTGAAGTCACGAATCAAGTGTTTGTGCTGGTCACCTGGGATTGCTGCAACGTGCATTGATGCTGTCTCTGTCTAAGAGGTCTGGAACAGTCCCCCTGCCAGTTGCACTTCTGATGCTTTTTGGGATCCTTGAGGGTCTGTGGTTTCATGGAGACATGCGACATCCGCACTAGATTGTATGACTGTCTCTTGACAACTTCCTAGGAGAGTTGTAAGCTCCCCAGAGAATACTTTGAAAAACAGTTTTGACGTGAGTACTCCCTCTGAGTACTCAGCACTGCTTTGTGTTTCCCCCTTGTTAAATCTGCACAAGATCTTTGGTCCTTAGGCAGTCGTAGCAGATAAAACGCTTATTTTTACTCAAAACTTATTTTACTCAAAACACAAAAAATCCAAAGATCCTGCTTTGTCTGAATGTTCCTTGTCATGATGAATTAAAGGTGAATTGCAGGAAATATGATTTAGAGCAGATTATTTTTTTGTATCGCAGCGGCACACAGGTCCAAGGTTACTGTGTGGTGCCAGCGAGGCTTTGAAGAAGTAGCCCAGGACGGATGCAGCAGTTGTTGGGGATGAATGATGGGGCCGATCACGCTGTGTAGGAATAGATGGGTGTTAGGGCTAAAGGCGCCAAGCAAGGATGAGCATGGAGTTGTTTTTTTTTCCTCCTACAGATGAACATGTGCGCTGTAGTTTTTCTTCATCTGTCTGGGATAAGTGTTCGGAGGCAGTGTTTATAAGGTACTGATACACTGTCACTCCTAGCAGATGAGGCTTGTTTTGCGCTTGAGGAATTGTGATTCTGCAGAGATGAAAGGTAAATCTGGCTCATGCAGAACACGGCGATCCCTGCAAACCCCATTTTTCTCCTTGGTATTCATTTTCTTTTCTGGGCAGCCAAACCAGCTGCATTTTCAAGCCCATGCATTACGGGCTAAGCGAATGGAGCACCTTACGGCCCGTTCTCTGTGCCGATTCCCCGTCTCTGTCTGGTCTGTGGTTTGGTCACTTGCCAGGTTCCTTGGCTGACAAAGAGCTGTTTCTTCCTGGGTTGCACTGAGGGTGCAGTCGAAGGGTTTCCAGCGTTGCCCTGTGCTGAAAGGGCTCCTTGAGGTTTTAACAGCTCCGTCGAGGGATTTCCTGTGTGCTTTGAAATAGAGGAAGCAGCACTGCTTTCTTCCACTGGTTGTGCAGCTGCCTAAGAAGAGACCTACTGAAATCTAAATGTTCCCACTAACTCTGGAGAAGCAGAGGTCTTGGGATGTGCTTTTTCACTCCTTTGGGTTTCGAGTGTGTTCAGTGTTTGCGTGTGGAAACTTAAGCAAAATTTGAAGTGCAGTTTTCCTGTCGGTGGCTTTGCTTCCCAAGGGGCTGAACTGACTGAAGTAGTTGCTGATGGTGCCCATGCTGAGCCCTCTCTTCAGCTCCTCTGTAGTTAGCATGAGGTGGGAAGCTGGGGCAGTTACACGCCAGCTGCCAAGCGAGGAGGTTGGGATCTCAGAGTATTTTAGTCAGCCTGCTGCATCTGTCAATGCTCCGTGGGCTTGTGATGCTCATCTCCAGAAGCCTTTGCTGTAGGCTTGCGTGTCTGGCTTGGCAGAGCTTGGCTGGAGGAGGTGGTGGGCAGGGGATTGTTGATTTGTTGTTTGGTCGGGGTTTTTTTGTTTTGTTTTAAATGTTTCTACTATACTAGCATAATCCCCAGGAGTTAACATTGAAGGAGGGGTGGTGGTTTCTGCTGGAAAGGAGATGGGAGTGTTGTGGTTGAGTCAGCTCTTGTCTCAAGCAGCGCTGGGAGCAGAGCCTCTGCTAGCAGTCCCTGCAAAAGGAAAAAGGAGAGGAAGTATATGTGTAAAATCCGTGGATTCAGGGAGGTTCACAGGCCCCTTGTAGAGGCCTGGAGAAAGGAAGGCTTTTAACTCATATGTAGGTGCTTCTCTCTGGACCCTGGACAAAGTCCCTCCTCTTGTCCTCTCTGGACAGGACGGATTTGAGCTGCAAGGACTTCTGCATGGTCATATTCCCCTTGGCAGCTGGAGAGACAATGCTTTCTTCCCTTTCCTTCCCTTCCCTCAGGGGGTTTTGGTGTTGTACGTTCTCCTCTTGGCCCCACACAGCAGCTGGGGCATGGGGTGGAGGGAGGGGATGACCATCGGTTACCCCTTGTGACTCCTGCCCGTGCTGCGACTTATCGCTCAGGCAGGCACCAGCACAGGGAAGTTCCCGTGATGCTTCGTGTTCTCATCGCAGTCACTCGGGCTGTGGTGTGTGGCCATCTAAATGAGGCTGGCAGGGCTCTGAGCTAACACTAGGTGTACATCGGTTAATTTAAGCTCCAGTCTGTAATAGCTGTGTTAAACTTGCATGGTAAATTTGGAAGGGCTAATGAAGCCATGGAAATACTCCAGAATGACCCAGCCCTAACCGTCTCTGAATGATATCACGCTGCTGCTCTAAGCTCTGAGCCTGCCTGTCTGCTAAATCCCACTGCTGCTGCGACCGTGCCGTGCCAAGCAGCTCCGACTCGTGCTGTTAGCTCCCGCGCTCCGCAGAGAGGGCTCTGCTTTTAGCACAGCTGAGCTTTCCAGATTTGGGACCAGCCTTCCAACCATGCCATGCAGAGACCCCTCCTTATCTGTTTGGCCTCTCTCAGCTGTGCGGTCTCTTTTTGGATCGACATGGATAATTTTTGAAGCTATAATGCAAGTATCATATAGCGTTTTACGCAGAGAACAATGTGGGATGGATTGACAAGAACAGAGGAGCTGAGGCTGGGAGCCTGCAGTGCTATCTCCTACTAATCCACCAGCTAAAGACACTTGTAAAGAAGCGACTTGTTATGTGACATAGTAAAAGGTTGGATATATTAGGTGTTGGGTGGGAGAAAGGGACCAAGAGATCCCTTTTTAAAAGTCTTTGTAAGCTGTGCAAACTGCCCTGTCTTCACTTGTCTGGTGGGCTCCAGACATGGGCTGTGAGCACTGTATTGTTGGCTTTTGGCATCGAGTCTTGAAAAATTAAGGTGGCTCCTGAAGTTGTCTTATTTCCAGGAATATTTTTCCTCCCATTTCAGAGGAGGTTTCTGCTCTTCCTGGATCCAGAGAAAACAAAAGTACATTTTTCATTCTCCTTGTTCTGAGCTATTTAAAATAGACACCTTTCTGGGCCCTGTCTCAAGTTTTTGGCTGTGGCACCTGGCATTGCTCTGTGCCCTGCACGGTGTTACAGTGCTGTTCAGCACTGACAGGTCACAGAAAAACATCTCTTCCAGGGCTAAACAAACCTGGCAAATTGGCACAGTGTGATGGCCTGAATGTCACTATAGATTCCAGCTGGCTTCAGCCTGGGCTACCTGAGACATTTAGGCCATCACCTCCTCTCCCTTCCCGTGCCACCCTAAGTGGTTTTGCTGCAGACAGCAATTGCAATATCTTATAAAAACAGATAAATGTTGCAGGCAGCAGGCTCTGAATCGCAGAACTCCCGAGAGACCCCAAACTGAGTCTCTTGGCCCTGAGCTGCTGGGATGTGAGGATCAAAGTATTGATGCGATGTGCTCCCACCTGGCTTGGCCACTCTGTTCAGCAGCATCTTACTGATCAGAGTTAACCCTGAGCTTACCCCTCACCGGAGTAATTCTGGGTGAAAGTGATGTTGGTGATCATGGTGTTTGGGTCTGAAACTTGGAAGCTGGGTCTGGGGGCTCGTATGCTGCTGCATTGGCGTTCCTAGCAGAGGAGACTTACAGGAGAAATCCCAGATGCGGAGAATTAATGCAACTCCCTGGCAAAAGCTTTTCCCAGCGGGTCTTGCTATAGGTAGCGTAGCACTGCACAGAAGGTCTGGCCCTATTTTCTCCCTGCATGAGCAGAAATAGCTCTGAAAGCATGGAAAAGGCATTTACATGTCTCCAGTCCTTGGCTTTGTCTTTCTGCAAGGGTATTTGTAGCTGATGTAATGGATCTCTCCAGAAGAGTGTCTAAATACACACTCTGTTTGCAGCCTCTGTGGAGCTATTGAGAGTAATGTGGAGTCACGGCGAGTGTGTGGGATTGCATTTGGAATAAAGGAGGAGTAAATGCTTGACAGGTCTACACGACGTGTGTGCTGTGTGCTGCTGAACACAGCAATTAAACAAGGGCTGCTTTGCCTGTCACAGGGAGGGGATGAAGCAGGCTTGAGTCCTGCTTTGTTCTTCTAGGAAGCTGCCTATTAATATCTGTCCTCCTGAGAAAACTTACCCGAATGATGAGAGAGATGTAAGGACAAATCTACACGCGCACGCGAGAAAGGAGGTTTCATAACAGAGAATGTCTTTATTGTCAACCTCCTTTGATTGCTCTGAAATCTTTCCTTCTAGATCCCACCACAACCCCGGCGTGCTGCTCCTGTCACCCCCCCACCTCCAGAGAAGCGCAAGAGTGCACAGGTTGCTGCTCCTATTAAAAGTAAGGACAAACTGCTTTTTGGGCATGAAACGGACACTGGGCAATATAAGTCATGGTGCCCGGGTACTTTTGCTTTGTGCTTAGAAGGGCATCCTTATATATATCCTAAATTCCTATAGGTTTTATATCCTTTTATATATGTGTGTGTATATCTATCTCCTAAATTTCTGTAGGTTTTAATGGTAAGAATCATGAGCTGGGGGCCAGCGCTTCTCCATGTCCTGTCTGACCCAGGAGGGCCTGGGCAGCCTGGCACCTGCGGATGGATGCTTGTACAGCATCCTCCTGGTCCTCTGGTGCTGGTAGCCCTGGGAAATGTGGTGCTCTCCGAGGAGCAAACTCTCTGCCTGCTTACGTGGCTAATCTGACCAGCACACAACCTCAGTGATTTAAGGTTTTTTTGTGAGTGTTTTTCTCTCACTGACACCGTGGCCATCTCCCAGCAAGGCAGAGGGAGTTTTCCCTGGCAGCACAGAGTGTGGTAGTTCACCAGGAGGAGCTCATTGGTAGCGATTTTAGGACAAGGCCAAGGCTGCTTTTGGCTCCCAGCCTGTCGGGTGCTTTCTTTGTACAGTGCCTGGATGAGATTTCCATAAAATTGGTGGCTGGTGGCTGTAAGGAGTGGAAATAATGCCAGGGGCACGGCTGAGCGTATGCTGTATGCATACGGAGCATATGTATGCATACGGAGCTGTATGCATACAGAGCATATGCTCCACAGGTGTGGAGCTGATGGTTGTGAGAGCTTCAGAGCAAAACAGGACATGGGGCCAAAGCAGGAGCTTCTCTATCTTCAGTGCTGTTGGGCTGGCAGAGGCAGTGGTCATCCTGCTGAGATGCTGTCAGCTTGCCCAGGTGCTCTCCCGTGCTCTGAAGGTCATGCCATTAAGTGACACAGCCCATTTCAAGCCCACTCATGTCCTCTCGTGAGGAGCAGGGCAGAGCTGTTGACTTGCAGGTAGTTAATTGAAAGTTGAGGCTGGCACCAGCTTATTTTAATGGTATTGAGCCATTTTTCACTGTGGTGATGGAAATTTGCAAAGGTCAGTTTCCTTCAACTCCTTATCTTGATTTAACAAAGCATGGTGGGAGCTATGATTTGTGAATGCTCCTTTGTGAGGAGGAGGAGGAGGAGTGAAGGAGAGGGATGCTGAATGCCTGTGGGAGTGCAGTACACTGTTTTTCTGCCAAGCTTGTGCTTGCCTTGGGGTGGAGTGGTGGGTGGAGCGGTGGAGGGCTCCCAGGACCAACGGGGCAGGAAAGGCTGGAGTTGTGCCCAGGTGCAGCAAAGGCACTTCACGTGTCTGTCCCAGTGCCCTGCCCTTTGGTGGGGAGAAATTGCTTTCCCCAAGAGGTGGGCTCCCCGTGAGGGTGCTCCTTCTCTTTTAGCACTAACATCAGCTGCTCTCGAGAAGCTCTAGATGAAGGTAGCTCGGTGTCTGCCCAGGTAACTGTTTTCATAGTCAGGGAAGGACTTGGATACGTTTCTGCCCCCTAGAAATGAATGGATCAGGCTTACCAAAAATTTATATTAGGACAGGTTAAAGGAAAGAAAAGTCTTAATGTCTCTGCTTGTAGTGGGTTTTTCCTTGGAAGGTGGGACAGCTAGCACAGCTAGAGCTTGTCAAAACTAGAGGTGGGGGGAGAAATACAGTAGTGCAGGTAACGTGGAGGCTTGTGAAAGTGGTGTATGCTGGGGGTCTCCTGATCAAATGTTGGTGAGTGCTGAAAGGGAGAGGCTGGAGATGTTGTCAGCCAGATGTTTCCTTCACCATTGCTTGTGCACCGTGGTCTGCAGTTGGTGAGGTTCGTGCAAGAGGGAGGCAGGGGCTGTCGTATGAAGCTTTTGGTGTCTTGCAGTTCTTGGGCACCATCACGCAAAAATGAGAGCTTAGATCCTGAACACAGAAAGAGGCCCTCGTTAAGCCAGGGGGAAAAGACTTTTCTGTCTTGTCCTGTCCCTCCCTCCCTCTTCCCCTGCATAAAACACAGAGCCCTTTGAAGGATATTCATCTCAATAGAGTAGTTTTCCCCTTTCTAAAGAGGTGATTGTGCGGGAATGCTCCAGAGAGAACTGTTAGAATTTTGCTTTGAGATAAGTGAGGCAGGAAGAGGAGTTAAACTGCTCTGGTCGCATGCACAATGAGCCTTTTAATGGACTTCACTGTAGCAATTTGTGGGTTTTTTTTCTTTCTTCCTTTGATGCTGTTGCTAAGGCATTTTTAATTGTTCCCTTTCAGATGCTGTTGAAATTATCCCTGGGTCAGCTTCTAGTGCCTCCTCTGTAAGCACGACATCCCTGGATACCTTGTACACGGCTTCTTCTGCGTCAGAGACCGCTCTCCCGACGGCCACCTCCAGCCCTGCCAACACCCCACCTCCTGTCCCAAGCCGGAGCGTCCACACCACCATAACACGTAATTTGGACACCGGCTCTGTGGCCCACTCCCGCTACGGGACTTCCCCAAAGGATGGGGCCAGCAAATCTCCCCAGACCAAGAGGGCTGCCCCAGCACCTCCGGCTGAAGGGGGGACCCAGAGGTCCCACACAGTGGATGGGGAGAAGACTTCTCAGGTGAAGAAAGCTGCCCCAGTGCCCCCTGCAAGCCTGGATGCCTTCAACTCCCTCTGCCTGGAGGATAAGAAGGCAGCTGTGGAGGAGCCAGTGCCAGCAGAACCCAGTGGTCTGGTGGCATCCGTGCCCAAGACAATAGGTGCCGAACTGATCGAGCTGGTGCGCAGGAACACCCACCTCAGCTATGAGCTGTCCCGCGTGGCCATCGGCGTGGTCATTGGCCACATCCAGACCTCTGTCCCAGCAACCAGCAGCATCATGGAGCAGATTCTCATCTCCGTGGTGGAGAGTAAGGTAACACGTGCAGGGCTGGGCTGGGGCGCTGCTGCAGACAATCTGCTAGCATCAGGCAGAAGGTGTTATAAGCTCGTCTAACATTTGGGATGAGAAGTGCAATGAGACCCCAAAGGAAAGGGGAGAGGTGCTATGTGGGGGTTAATGTCTAGCCAAGGGAACCAGGGGTTTAAACCAAGTCCAAGTATTGGTAGAAGGGAAGTGGAGAACAGGTGAGTTTATTCCCCTGGTGAGCTGCAGATGTGTGACATGACCTTGAGTTTGGAGCTGAGGGTGAGATGTGAAACCATCTGAGAGGGTTCTTGGTGCTGGGAAGCAGTGGTAAGCTATGGTGGAGGGGTGGGTGTCTCAGGTGAGACTGCAGTTTGGGGAGAGGGTGATGGACGGCAGTGAATTGAACCACAGGAGCACATCAGGTGGGAGATGAAAACCTTCCAGGTCCCAGGGACAGCGCTGGTGACAAAGCAGCAGTGGTGATGAATGCAGCTGGACTTGAGGCACACAGAGAAAGGTCTGACACGAGCTGTTGACCACTGATTGTGAAAGCTCATGGAGGACCATTGTGGCAGCATAAAATCGGAGAAAGAAGTGAATAGTGACTTTTTAAAGAGGTATTTTCTGTTATAAATGTGACAAATACAAGCTGAGGAAAATGGAGCCTTTGCACTAAGTGCTTCTGTATAGAGAACTTTTATAAAATAATGCATTGTATAAACTTGTTTTCTTCTGTGGTGCTGCGCATCCTCTGTAGATTCAGCACACCTATGCATACTATAAATCTGCATGGATTCTAGTCTCTTTCAACAACAGAGCACCTGAAAGTTCTGTGTGTCTGCCCTGGCCTTTCATCAAAGCGATGAAACCTAGTTTTCTGTAGATGCAAACCTCTCTACTCCGTAACACACACCTCAGCCCTGCTTTTTGTGGCAGGGTAGTTTTTCAGCCACTGTAGGAAGAATGTTATCTTGAGCTTGTTCTAAATAAACCCTATGCCAAAGT
>JAOXNO010000003.1:2677514-2688263 GCA_028565335.1 Limnodromus scolopaceus
GTGTGGTGTGCTTAAACAGGGGGAAAAACACTCTTATAGCTCAGTAAATACAGGAATGAGGAGCAGTCTAATCAGTGTTAATTGTCTGTATTAAATGTGTGACTTCCCAGCTGCGGCTGGGGAACAGTGTTTCGTGTCCTGAGAAGAACTAATGGCGGGACCTTTTACCTTGCAGATCATCAAAAGATGTGCTACTCTGCACTGGTGCTGGCGATGATGTTCTCCATGGGGGAGCCCCTGCCGTATCATCACTATGGTAAGAGCAGCTTGTGCTTACAGCTGGGAGGGGCAGCAGAGCTGATGGTGGGACATCTGGGGCATGCCAGCAGACACAGGGAAAGGACCTTTCCTGGTGGCCAAGGTGGGGACAGCTAGGCGAAAGCCCAGCATGAGCAGGGCAAGAGTAGAGTCTGCTCTTTATAAATAGAGCCTGGCTGCTGAAACATTGGGCTGAGATGCCAGATTTCCAGAGAAAGCAGCACAGATCTGGGTCAGAGCAGAGGAGGACTGGTGCCGTGCTGCAGAAGAGGTGGATTTACCCATCACTGTGACTAAGCAGCATTTTGTTTTGCCTCTGCCCTGCGTGAAAGCACACACTCCTTACTTGCCTTGGAGACGTTCTGTCTGTTGATGAGGCTGAGAGCCCAGATTGCCCCATGAACACCCACTAAAGCTGTCAGCGGCATAACGTGGCCCCTTCCTGGTCTCCCTTCTAACAGGATGGTGCCACCCTGTGTATTTCAAGCTCTTAGGGAAAGTGGAGATGATTAAGGGTATTGCAGTCAGTAGGGAAAGGCAAACATTGATCCAGATCTGCCTGTTTTATCCTCTGTCCTTTCATTCCAACCTTCAGCCAGAAAGCTCTGCCCACTGGCTTCTTCCCCAGGCCACGTTGTGTTCCCTGTGTTTGGGAAACTCTGGGCTCAGTTTTCCTAGAAATGCAGTAGAAATTTCTATAAGCATCTCAGCACCTTCACCTTAACACCCCAGTAAACACATACAAGATTTAAGCTGGTGCAGTAGAGACTGTGGAATGAGCCTCCACACCTCCTGCTTTTCTCTCCTCATGTAACCCTGACAATTATTTCCTGCAGGTGGACTTATTTGCATGAGCTCCTGAGCTTTCCTATTAGCTAAATTGAAAAATGGGTTATTACTAATGATCTGGATGATTACTTTTTTTTTTTAATAGATTAAACCAGTGGTCAGGAATACAAATATTTTCCTACCTGAGGCCTTTATTGGCAGCAGTGGTGCCGCAACAACAGCTAGAGCAGGATTTGGTGTTTTATTTACTCAAAAAAATTGTCAGTGGGCGACCAACTTCCATCATTCCTCTGCATTGTGGGTAGTTATCTGAGCCACTTGTCTCTCGCACAGAGATACCTCAGTAGTCTGTCTCGTCCACTTGCAGGGTTGCTAATTCCCAGGAGGCTGACACCGGCACTCCACTAATGGTTTTTTAAGCGTAAAAGCATGGAGAACTGGCTTATGTGGTCCCTTGTTGCTTGGTTTATTTGCACTGTGCTGTAAATGCCCCTCTTTCTCCTTGCGCAGAACATCTCAACTCTCAGTTTGTGCAGTTCCTGCTGGATGTGATTGAGGATGGGCTGCCCTCAGACACCACCGACCAGCTGCCTGATTTATTTGTCAATGTTCTTCTGGCCTTCAATCTCCACATTCCAGGTCGGTTTGGTACTGCTTTGCCTTGGCTGGATTTCAGTGGTCTGGAGTGAGGGTGTGAAGAATGGGGAGGGAGAATCTTACTGGGTCTTCATGGTGCTCTGATAACCTCTGCAGCTCCCCTAGCCTCTGGCAATACACCATGTTTAAATATTGTGCAAAATCCTAGAGGAAAAACCTGTCTGAGAGCCCATGTCCAACCAACTGACCCTTGGGCACAGCAGCTCTGTGAAGCCCAGCAGATTTCTCTCTGTACTTCCACACTGCCTGGATCAAAGCAGTTGAGTGCACATGAGCTGCACTTGCAGAACATGAGTGGGGTTAACTGGCAGGCACAGCTGATTTGGAAGAGCAAATGCTTCAGCAGGCATTTCTCGGTACACGTCCAGAAAGAAAGTCCTCTGCCTTCTGTAGGTCTTGGCAAACCTGCTTACCCGTCTGCATCTCTTTAAGCTCACTCAGTGCCCAAGTGTTGGGGCCAGGCTCTTCAACTTGGCCTGAGCTGCGCCCTCTCCCGAGTGCCCTCATCCTCCATCCTCCCTCCCCGGCTGAGCTCCTTGAGAACAGACAACACGTCTGGTCCCTAGAGAAGGGCATTTGCCCTCTCGCTGCCTGCGAGTTTTGAAGCCTGTTGTTGGAAGACTGGAGAGTAGTTCCAGGTCCTGCTAAGAGAGGCCACTCCTTAACCCAAAATCTCCTGTTCCTCCAACTGTCTTTAGTTAATTACTTCCTCTTGTTCTGCTTCATGGCTTTATCCTTGGCTTCATGGAAGAGGGGAGGATAAAGCAGCAAGGACGTGTCCAGTAATTTACCTGTTATTTTGAATTGTGCTTCATTAAAATTTCTGTGAAAGTTTCTAATTTCATGTGAAAGTTGATTGCACAGAGACTAAGTATAGTCTCTCCTGCTTTCATTCATTACCCCTTCTCACACTTAGCCATATACTTCCTGGCTGCAGTAATTAGGCAATAATACATGACAGGCAGTGTGTTTCTGGGGGATTATTGCCCACCTGGGGTGTAGCCAAGAGCAGTGACTTGTTCTCTGATGCTAAGAACATGTTAAAGGATGTTCAGGTTGCTTATTAGTGGATTGAATTTTTTTTATTCCTCTGTCTGCAAGATTCATCTATCTTACAGTTCAGAGGTACAGCATTAGTTAAAAAATCTCTCCTAAAAGCATTTTATACTGATGCCCTGATGTGGGGGGCTGCTGATACGAAGTAAGAAGATAGCAGAGAGCAGAGCCCTTGGCTTCAGAGGGCTGTGAGTAGGGGTAACGTTTGACAACAAAAAGCCTTTGCAAGGTATTTCACAGCATTTGGCTGGCAGGACTGGAGCCCATGTGTGAATCAGATCCACACAGAAAGCATGAAGTCCCAAGTGTTTCATGTGTTGTTTCCAGATTTATTTCACCTTCCCTCTCCCTGCCCACCCGCTCGGTGGGGCTGAAACTTTTCATAGCCCTGATAGACTGTGGTTCCACAAAGCTCCGCAGAGCACTGATGTGAAATAGGAGCTCTCCACTACGGTTGTGGGGTTTTTGTATTATTACTGTGGCCTTCAGGAAACAAAGGGATGCGCTGAACAGGTTTCCTTCTTAGTTCCAGAACACAGTGTGATCATGACTACAATAAGCAAGCACTCGAATGTCAAGACTTTCACAGAAAAGCTGCTGCTGCTGCTGAACAGAGGAGGTGAGTGTTTGCAGCACTGTTGCACGCCTGGCAGGGGGTGCAGCTAATGGTGACGCAGGGAGAGGAGCCCCTGGCTCGTTAAGGGGTGGGATGTGTCAAGGATGCAGCTAGCTGAGGAGCTGTCAGCTCAGGCAGGACGTGCTGCTTCCTCGTGGGTTTGTGAGGGTGACAGGCTGCATGGCTGAGGATGGAGCTGCACAAAGAGGAAAGTGATGCTGATGGCGTCTAGGAAAAGAGGAGAGGCCTCTGGGCTGCCATTTCCATGTACTTCTGGGTCAGATCAGCCCCATCTCATGCTGTGGCCGGCTGCAACATAGGCAAGCTCTTGTCTGGTAGGAAAGCTGGTCCTGGGCCACTCCTGTCCTTGGACAGACAGGACTCTGTCAGTGCTGGCACACAAACCTCAGCCTGTGCTGGCAACCATCTGCCCCGGGCGACAGATCCAGAGGGAGGTCTTGTCTTCCAAAATGCTGCTTAGAGTGGAACTTCCTATTTCAGAATCACCGGCAGAGGGTTAGCTTTGTGTCCGCTCCAGGCGTAGAGTGAAATCCACTGTACGTGTAGAGCTTTTGCAAAGCAGATTGCTAGAAAGCTGGAGATCTCCGCAGGAAGAGCAGTGCCAGGTATTTCTGCCTGTGCTGCATGCCACTATTGTGCTTTCTAATACCTTCTGGAGCACAGGGGCTTTGCTGCCTGAGATTCATTTGTTGATTTGCTGGTAAAATAACTCATCCTGTGATGCTTGCAGCTCATCTTACTCTTGGCTTTAGTTCTCTTTGGGGTTGCAAATCACTGTCTCCACACTATATCAGCTTGAGGGCAGCCGGCATCTCAGCGCTCTTCTGTCTGGCCTCCTCCCAAAGCCTTTGTTTAGCCCTTTCCCTGCCAGATTCCCTGCAGGGATCACCTTACTTCGAGGGATTGAAAGAGGGGGGCCACAACCTAATGAAGATGCCTTATGCCTGCCTTCCTGACAACTGCTGGGGGGGGAGGAGGGGCTGCAGTGTCCGAGAACTCCTCCTGGGTTCTGCAGGGATGTATTTTAGAAGAGAAAAGGATGTGGTGGCTCATTTAAACTTGGAAGTGTTTCTTTTCTTGCTTCTGGGATGGTACTAGCCTGGTCTCTGTGGTGAAAGCTCATTTCTGGTATGGGCTCTGATGGGCTTTTCAAAGAGGTCATTGGACCAGGCTGAATAAACCGGGGAGAAAATGAGTGGTAGCTGTTGAGCAAAAAGGGGAGGCATTGAGAGGCAACGTGCTAATGAGGTCTCACCTGGGATGGTAGGTGAAACATAAGCAATGATTAATGCTAATGAGTTTGGTCTGGGCTTGGTACCCTGCAGAGCTGCCATCCTGATTACGCAGCTTTGTGCAAGGCACCGAGGTCTGCCAGGACAAAAGCGAGCCACGGGCAGGGAGTGGCTGGCCAAGGCCGGGGCAGCCTCCTCTCCGAAGCCTAATCTATGAAGGGTCTAATGAAGGGGTGTGCACTGAAGGTGGAGGATGGGGGCAATGGGGAGCGTGTGGCTCAGCACAATCTCTCTGTGTCCCCCAGATGATCCAGTTTGTATCTTCAAGCACCAGCCTCAGCCACCACACTCAGTGCTCAAGTTTCTGCAGGACATCTTTGCCAGCAAGGACACAGCCAGTATCTTCTACCACACGGACATGATGGTCCTGATAGACATCCTGGTGCGGCAGATTGCAGATCTCTCCCCAGGAGACAAGGTGCTTACAGTAACCCATAGGCATTGGGGAAGGGAGCACAGTCCTAAAGCAGCGGTGTTTCTCCTGGCCCTCCATGGGGTCTGTCCTGATTCAGGAAGGAGTGGAGTCCAGGGGTGGGCACATTTCTGGGTGCTCAAATCAACTCTGGGGGCTAAGGAGGAAGGATTTATCCTGCCTGCCACACAGCAGTGGAAAGGTGTGTTTGAAGAAAGATCTTCCAAGGCTGCTAGTGGTCTGCACCCTTCTGTCCAGGGACCTTTGGGGACAGGGACCCTCAATGAGCAGTACAAGTAGGAGGGGTCTCTCTGTTTTGGTATTGCAAGAGGCAGGGGATGTGCGTGTGTTTGAGAGCGGGTGAAGAGCAGCACTGAGTTGCTGTGAGAAAAGCAGAGTTGTCCATAGCTACTAATGAGCCTTAAGGAAAAGCATGTGCCCCTGGAGTCGCTCTCTGGCTGGTGGTGCAGCAGCAGCTGTTCCTGTGCTCATGCTGTAATGGAGGCTGGCATGCTTGTTTATCTCACTTTAAATCTTTCATTGTGCTCTGTGTTTTGTCTCCCCTCCCACTTGGCAGCTGAGGATGGAGTATCTCTCTCTGATGCACGCCATCATCCGCTCCACGCCCTATCTGCAGCACCAGCACCGCCTCGCCGACCTGCAGGGCATCTTGCAGCGCATCCTGGGGGAGGAGGAGGAGGGCCAGCAGTGCCAGATGGACAAACTGATCATCTTGGAGATTTACAAGGAGTTCCCAGAAATCTCTCCCGGTACCAGCTAACCGCCCCTCAGCTTGGACTGGAGTTAGAACCACTTGGATCGACGATGTCCCTTGTTGACACTTTCTCCCCATTCCCTTCCATACCTTATATCCCTCCACGCGAGGCCTAAGGTTGGGACAGCGTTCATTGTCCCTTTAGAAACGCCAGCGGCAGAAAGGGCATGGGGTGCCCCCAGGGCCTGGAGCTCAGGGGGAGTCGGAGCGGGGGGGTGCTGGTGCGTGGTTTGCCTGCAGGACTCGGGCAGGGGGTATTTAGGCAGCTGGTGTTAGTGGGAAGGGCAGAGAGCTGGGGAGGGACTCAGCAGCCGGGGTGGGGGGGGGATGTGTAGCTGCGCTGGTGTCCCAAGGTCCCGAAGAGAAAGGCCTTTGCCTTAGGGTATCACTTCTTTTCCATGTGCATCTCTCTCCCTGCAGTGACCAAGTGGAGTCCGCTGGTACTTGGAAGAAGCTTTCGTAACATCTGTTTTGTTTTCTGCTGCTAGTGCCAATGTGCTGCAGCCCTGCCAAGGGGAGGTAGCTCGCTCGCTGTCTAACGCCTCGTCTGGTGAGCCTTTCACTCCCTCCTGGCCCTCAGCTTTGCCTCTGGGTAGCAGCCCACCCAGGGCTCGTAGAGGTCTTGCCCCAGCAGCTGCTTTTTTCGACCTGCTTTCTATAGTGACATTTAAATCTGAATTTCTTGCACACTGGCAGCCTAGAAGTAATGACCACGTAGGTGACGCTGCCCTTAGGAAGCCTTTGGCCCGGACACAGCGCAAAGACGTGTCCTGCCAAGTGAAAGCTGCCGCTTGCCACCCCTCTCGCAGCGTGGCCCCGAGCGGAGGGGCTGTGCGTGGGCCAGCGCGCTCTCTTCGTGCAGCGTGTGGATTTCTTGCCTTGAGCTTCATAGTAGCTCTGCCTCGCTGCCCTCCCTCTCCAGGTGGCAGCGCTCAGAGGCAGCGTGAGCCTGGTGTCCAGTAGCTGTTTGTGACTATGCACGAGTGTGGGGAACCCTTATTTATATTTCCTTTAGGTTTCTAGCAAACGGGATTAACCTGTTTCCCTGTTACAGATAGTCACACACACTAACGTGGGTCTCTTAGATATCTGTGTGCGCAGTCTGGTCGCTCCCTATCCCCAGCTCTTCCTTTGCAGTATCCAGTGTAGGAGCTATTGGAAAGTGGAACTGGAAATACTAGGCACTGTATTTTTTTTTAATTTTTTTTTTTTTTTTTGGCTTGAGGCGATGATGCGAGCTCTGCTCTGCAGGCCTGGACTCTGGGCACTGGGGCAGTGGTGCTCGGGAATGGAGGGGGGTGGTGTGGCAGCCAGGGGGGGTGAGGACCTCCTGAAGTCAGCCTGGGAATGCCCAAGCTTAATAACCACCCTGTAGAGAAACCTATTTTTCCCCTGTAAAAATGTATGAATGTCCAAAGGGATCCTGTATTTTCTTAAACACTAAGTGTAACATGCAGAGGAATAAAAATGTCTTAAACTGGACTTCTGTGAACATAGCCCTGCCTGCCCCGTCCTGTCATGGGGGGACAGAAGCGGTGGGGGCAGCTTGGGTGCCCACTGCCCTTTAAGGCACAGCGGGGGGTGCTGATCCTCAAATCAATGCAGTAGTTTCCCCACACTCAGCCCCTTGCGTTGTGTTTTCCTACCACGTTGCTGGCAGAAGAGGAGGGTGGAGGGCAGCAGCCCTTGCTGGGGGCACAGCCGTTGCCCCCGTGGGCCTGCCTGGCATCGCTGCTCCAGATTAAGGGTTTGGCAGGGCTGGACTCGGCCGTTTGCTTCCCGCGAGGCACGTGCAGCCCCGGCTGGCTCCCAGCAGAGCTGCTGGGGCGGCGAGCCCGTGCGGCGAGGGTTTAATGGCCTGTGTCGGGTGCTAATGAGTAGCGCTTTGGCTGTGGATGTCTCTTCCCAAACCTCAGCCCTGCTCGGGGTGCTTCGGGGGGTGCCTTGGATGGGGGGTGGTGGTGTGGTTGGGAGGGTGGCGGGTGCTGGATAAAGCACCAGCAGGGAAGGTGGTCTCTGCTCCTGGCTGCCAGCTGGGCAATGGGCTATAGCCTGGGCCAAGAGTAGGGGTGTCAATGCCACGTGCAGGCTCTGCCCTCCCCAAACATGGGGGCTGCACCAAGCACGGTTGCCTGCAGGAATGGGGCCAGGGCTGTGTCCCAGCTCCTGCCTCTGTGGCCAGTGTCTCCCAAGTGCCCGGGCTTGTGGCCTTGCAGTGTGTCAAGTCGCACACCTTGAGGGGGAAAATCATGTGAGGTGAGGGCTCCAGCACTCACGGGTGCCCACCCCGTGGTGGCTCTCCTGTGCCCGCTTTCTCTGTGTGGTGAATGGTTGCGTATCCCCCTGAGCTGATTTGTCTTCTGCTGCAGTGGTGGGCTGTTCCTTTGGCACTTGCCCTCTGTGATGCAGCCCAGGCGTTGCAGTGCCAGGCTGGGGCAAGCCCAGAGCCCAGCAGAAGCCCAGAAGCGGGCAGGACCCATGGCTCTGCTGGCCAGGAGCACAGCCTGGGCAAAGCCTTTGGTGACAGCAGAGAGCCCTGGCTGGACTGAGCCTGAAAAGGCAGAGCTGGTGGCTCCTGAGCCATTGCCGTCCCCTGGGGATCCCTCACCCCGTTAAGCATGACCCCTTCTGCACCACCCCCGTGCTGTCACCACAGCCAGGGCTGGAAGGACCCTGGGGGCAGCCTGCTGTGGGGGGGTCCCGGGGGAGAGCTGCACCCCCTGCCCAGGAAGGGCCTTTGCACATGGCAGGGAATCAAACCGCAGCGTGTAAACTCATTATCCCCAGGCCTGCTCGGTGGTTCCTGCTCCGTGCGTGGGTGACAGGCGCAGATAACAGGCTCGCGTTTCCATTAGCAGTAATAGGCTGCTATTAGAGCGGTATCTCCTGGTGTCGTGTGTTTTCGTTGCGGTGCAGCAGTGAGGGGTGTTGGGGGGGCTGGCGCGGGGGGAGCGACGCGCTGCCTGTGACCCGCACCTTTGCTTTATTGTCTGGAATGATTCAGTTACAACTGTTTTGTGGCAGTAATACCCCCGATGATTTTTCTCCTCCTCCCCTGAGCTGTCAGCTGGGTAATTAGAACAAATAAACTTGAAAGCCTTCATAATTTTTTTTAAAAGTATCGCCTCTCTCCTGATTGGGTTTCTTGACGGCAAATCCCCAGTTTGAGGAGGTGCGATGTATAACCCAGCCAGCGGCGGGGGCTCGGGCGAAGCCAGCGGGTTCCTGTCACAGGTGGGTGCTACGACCCCTTTATCAGATGGGGTTTCTTGGGTGAGTGGTGCCCGGGGCCGGGGCTGGTCCAGAGTTGGCCTAACAGGGCTGGGGGGGCCTGGGTGGGCACCTGGAGGGGGAGAACGTGCATCACCCCAGGGTACCTGTCAGTGCTGGTGCTGGACCAGCCAAGCTGGAGGCGTTTTGTGGTGGCTGAGTTGTTAATCATAGCAGATTGCCCATGTTCAGGAATCCTATGGAGTTTATAAATGAACGTGCCAGCTTCTCCGGAGGCTTAGAAATCCACACCCACCAGGTGCCAGCCCCCAGCGTTGTGTAAGCGCCATGGGAAGGTCTGTCCGGCATGGGCCGAGCCCTGCTAGCCGCAGCTTTAGGGACTGTTTGGCATTTCCCATGGTGGCCCTAACACGTGTGCTCAGGCCAGGCATGGGGGCAAGGACAAGCCCTGCCTGCTCTGCCCACCCTGCCACTGCCTGGGTGGTGGCCAGGCCTTGGCTTCTGCATGGGTGATGGTGGTGGAAGGGAGGCACCAGCCGTGAGGGCGGTGCGAGGTGGTTAGGGGACCTGCTGGCCGTGTTGCAGACCCTGCCTTGTGTTCCTTTGGTTTCCACCCCGGGAGTGGGAGCCTGCTCGCAGTCAAACCCCCAGTCAGTGGGCAGCATGCGCTCCTCCCACCCCCTCGTTTACACTAACAATAATTGATGGGGGGCCATCTGTCACCACGAGTGGAACTGAAGCTGGGCGAGAGCTGGTGGTGGCCATGGCTGGTGGGGGAGCACAGGAAGAGGGGGCACGGGGCAGAGGCAAAGCACTGATGACACCAGCGTTCAGCACAGTGGCGGCAGCACGTGGGGTGCAGCTGGTGCAGAGGCCACCACCACGGCAGTGGCAGCTGGGGACCTGCTGTGCCCAGGGGTCAATGCATCTCCTCTGACCTTCTCCTTGCTGTGCAGATGGCCTGCCCTGTGCGCGCAGCTCCAAAGTGGCCACTCACCTTTCTGCTGAGGGCCCACGGCACCTTGCACAGCCCCATTAGGTTTCTGGGGGGGTGGGAGGGTGTTTGGCTCCCCAGGAGCGTGGGAGAGGGTGAGCAGCTCCTGTGGTGCGGGGAGCGAGGCCTGAGCGAGCAGAGGAGCCACCTCTCTGCCGTGAATCCATCCCCCTGTTACTCGTGCATCTTTTGGGGGAGCTATGCAGGGGCTGCACAAGGGGGGCCCAGGCTGGCTGTGGTGCTGGCACGGGGTTCCCCCTGCTCCCTGAACCACAGCCCACCCAGCACAGCGGCACAGGGGGCTCTTGCAGCCCCCTTGGAGCTGGGATGTGCATGGAAGCACCGCGTGTCCTGTCTGCTCCCTGCCCTTCCCTCCCCATTCTAAATTCCCCCCATCTCCCATATTTACTCTATTTCCCTCCCCAAAATGCCTCTTTCTTCCCCAGCGTATGACCCAGCCGCCGTGCCTTGGGCTCCCCTCTTCTTCAGCAGGAGGTGGCCGAGGCTGCTTCCCCCCACCGCAGCGTGCTGAACGCTAATGAGGACGTAAACCCCTGTTGTTCCTAAGCCCATTACAAGCTTCAGTGGATTAGGCTGCGATATTAGTTGATTGAGATCAAACCATCAGCTGAGTTGCAAGGCTGATGC